>JBAMDO010000576.1:600000-925939 GCA_037074765.1 Mansonella perstans
ATTCGACTTGTAGTGTCGCAAACGCATTATCGAAACAGTATTATTACGATTTTGGCACCTGGAAAAATTTTTCCACAACTAAGGAAAACAATTTTCGAAATAGTAGTATAGATGGGAAGGAATTTCTGTGCTGAATGTGCTGAACCAGATGGTGCTGAACGGTATAACCCTGGTGATAAAAATTGTATTTTCTCGTGGAATACTATCGAGATATGCGACTTGCGAAGGTTTTTTGGTAGACTTTTAAATTTTGCTAAATTTATGTTGCATATTGTTTCATTGCTGTATATTTTGTATTTGATTTTGATTTGTATTTGAGCGGAATAAAATTTTCTTTGATCCTTTTAGTTATGCAATATTTAATTCTGGTATTCTTGGAAAGCTTAGCTTTCTAACTAAACAACAATAGGATTGATATTTATAAAATTATTTGAGAAATTTAGAAAAATGAAATGGTTAAAAAGAACAGAATTAGTCGATAACTTCAGGTATTTTCCGAAAATCGTCGAGAAGATTTCGAAGTGGTTTTATTCTTCCTTTCTCTTTTTGGAAATTTATTTTCCCAAATGCATCCAACTCCGCTATATCGCATTACGGATGAACAGAAAAGCAGTGTCTACGAACCTGCTGAGGATACTTTCCTATTATTGGATGCGTTAGAAAAAGATAAAGAAGTAAGTTAAATGTTGATAGCTTCTCAGAAGAAAATTAGTTTTGAAATTTCTGAGTCCTTAAATTTAAACTATGAAACAAAAGTTGAATGAAGAATCAAAGAATTGTGATGGAAAGTACAAAATCATTACTTTTTTTTTCAGGCTTTAGTACAATTAGAACCAAATGTGATTGTTGAAATTGGTAGTGGTTCTGGTATTGTTTCGGTATTTTGTCAACAATTACTTCGTGTCCCGGTGTTTTCTTTAGTAACAGACATGAATTTTAAGGCTTTGCAGGTTTCAAATTGTTTTTTGTAACATCAAATTCAAGGATTTCAAACCCCTCACTGACAACGGCCAATGAAATTAAAAATTGCTGGTCCTTTGGACATTCCAATATTTCAAATAAAAGTGGAAGGTCTACTTGCGACTCTAGCTACATTTTAATTTTTTTTTTTGAGCTTTCCTTTTTATATTGGCGTATTAACATAATGAAATAAAGGAGTTCAGAAAGACTGAAATGTGCCTAGATTTGGGATTACAGAAGAAGCTGAATTTGGTTACTTTTTGAGAAACAAAATTTAAAATGCTTTTACTTTTTTTTTACTTTTACTCGTTTATTTTTTTCAATAGTTTTTATTCAGATCAGTGTTTCTTTAGTGCACTCGAACTACGGCACAGCTGAATAATGCATCAATGGAAGCAATTCAGTGTGACTTGTTATCAGCACTGGATCACCGATTACGCGGTCTAGTTAATGTGTTGCTCTTCAATCCACCATATGTTCCTACCGAGCAGGAGGCTACTTCAGATTCTGTAAGCCTATTTTTTTCTTTTTTTTCTTGTATATTTAAAATAGCTTCAGATTTTACCAAAATTCATGAATTTGTTTCCTTGTTTGGAATATTTACTTGTTAACTTTGATTTCCCAATAAATTAATGGCATATTAATTTTTTGTAAGATTAGATTATTTCCTGGGTAAATTTCCAGTTTCTCATACAATCATTTAATTGGATTTGCTCTAGCATTTGTATATATTATTTGTCGCATTCCCTGCTTTTTCTCTCACTTCCTATTAAGATTTAATTAAAACCATAATTACATTCCGATAAAGCATTTTTCTTGTAGGTTCGCTGCTGGGCTGGTGGTCCTACAGGGCGAGGTACTATTGATCGGCTTTTTGTTCAGCTTCCAGAAATTTTGGCACCAGGCGGCTTTTTCTATGTTGTTGCACTTAACTCGAATGATATTATTAGCATGTTAGCTCATAATCAGTCAGCTTTTTCCAGCGTAATTCTGCTTGAAAGAAGATGTGGCATTGAGCATCTTTTTGTACTTAAATTTACGAAATTAAAACAGTGAATAGGAATTTATTATTTCAATTTTGAATTTCATTTAATTATTATTATTATTGCGTGATGAATGATTCGGTAATAGAAAAGTCTGAATGGTTATGGATAATTCTTGCATAATTTTTATGAAAAATGAAGAAAATGATTAACGAGTGAAATAATGATAAATAAATATAATTTCACTAGTGATATACTTCACCATAAATCCGACATCAGTACTATGCCTCCTCTACATCTATTACTAAGGATAAAGCATCTGGGAATACTAATCATTCATATTACTGTGTGGTAAGTCGTGTTACTAATAATTAGTTGATAATTTGTCATCAAATTGATTTGAAATATAGTTTGATAAAATTATTTACAATTTCTTTTTGCTAAATATCAGAGAATCTTGAGAGATGCATTAATATTGACACTTTCTTAAGGAACTATTTGCTTTATGATTTAATTATTTACGAGTTTTATCACTCAAAAATTTGATCTTGGAGTTAGATTTGATGTGAGGCAAAATATAAAACGATATGATACTTGGAAATGATCAGTATTTTGATTATCATTTATTCTTCTGTTCATATTTATAGGAATATGGTTAAGTGATAAAAAGAAGAAAGAAATGCTATAACATAGCTATTTTAAGTACTCATTTCGTATCTTTTTTAATAGCATCGCTCTTTAAAATTATCAATTTTTTATTAGTTTATGTATAAATTTTTTTGATTTAAAAAATTTTTTACTTTAAATTAAATTTTATTATTTAATAAAACCATCACTAGAATAATATTTTCAATCATTAATTCATTTCTGATTATGTCAAGAAATACACATGCCAATCTTCGTCACAAATCCTTCATCGTTTGCTTATTTTACTGTATATGTTATCAGTTTTCTTTAGTTTTATTATTTTTTATTGAAATGATATTGAAATTTTGAGATTCTATTAGGACTGAAAAACAATACATTTCAACTCATCAAAGGCTTTTTTTATTGCTTAATTCACCAAAAATTTCTTATCCTCATGTATTAAACTTAATGATTTGATAAAATTGAAATATTAAAATGCATCCCAAAATATTCTTCACTTTCGCTGAAGCAATAAGGCATCAGTTGATCTGATAAGAGTTGGGGGACTTTAATGGGTTTTTTAGATTATTTCGATGATGAGATTTAACAATTTCAATGGTTTTAAATTCGGAATTGAATTGAATTTCAAGTTTGTCTCATAGATTTGTCCTCTTTCATCGTGTACTAGTAGTAATTTCATCAGTTTTCGTGACTTTTAGGATTTTTTGGAGTAACAAAAAAGTGAAAATTCACTGGAATTTTAATAAATGGAATCTACGCCGAAACTGAAAGTAATTTCGTTTTGAAGCTTTGAATTTTAATATTTTTTACCTTTCATCTTTTCTTAGATTTTATGATTTGAAGTTCAGTTCTGTGCGAAATCAAAGTACTAAAACTGTTTCTTAGTTTTTAGGTTCTTTGTCTTCATGGTTATCAACAAAATGCTACAATCTTCCGGAATAAATCAGGCAGTTTCCGGCGTCATATGAAGAAATATGTTGATTTTGGTTGGCTTTAAATGTCTCTTCATGTTGAGTATTTTTTCATCAATTCAAATATTCATTACAAATATTCGTGGAAATATAGCATTTTCCTCATTTGCTATTTGCTTTTCATGTCATCACACAAATCTTTTGTACTCTCGACTAAACTGATGCACTGAATTTGCCCAGTTATTTACAAGCATCTATTTCATTCCATTATTAGTATTAAGTATCAGAGTATCAATTAAATATTAAATATCAGAATATTAAGTATCAGATCAATATTTTTTTCAGTTTTTATGAATGCTCCGCATGAAGTTGAATGCGAACATGTTTTGGAAAATGCAAATGATGCAGTATCAAGTAAGTCATAGAACCTACTTTGTACCATTCGCGAATTAAAATAGCTCTACCATGTGTACTTTTTTTGTATCTATCTCTTTAAAATTTTAACTTAAGTTTTTAATTTCGCAAACAGTAGGAAATGTGAGACAAGCATATTCCGCGAAAAGATTGTTTTCTAATCAATTTGCAAAAGAATTTAATTCACTAGAAAAAGGCAAATTAATTTCAAAATCTTTTTTAATCTAATGAAATGAGCACAGTTGTACCATTTCATTAACTTTTGCTTATAGCAAATGTAGCACCAGCAGAATGTTTGGGATGGTGGTATGTATCAGCACGTTTTCATAGCAGGAAAGTGAAAGACCATGAAGGTTTCGAGAAATCTGTGCAAGCGGTCGTCGACTTTGCTCAGAAAGAAGTCTTTTTTTCCTCTTTAATCTGCTTCGAATAAATAAAAAATTTTTGAAGTGAATATGAAATTTTTCTTTTTTTGTAGCACTGAGAGAAGTGTTAGCACAATCCTCATATCAGTTTTTTTTTTTAAAACGTTTCATTTACTTCAAAAATCATCTTATGAACAAAAGAAAAAAGAACAATGAATTTAGGGACCCTTTGATGGAATACTTGGTTTTAGTCAGGGTGCGACCTTGGCTTTCTTATTATCTGCTCTAAAGCAAAAAGGAGGTATAGTTTTGCTTCTATATTCATAATTTCAATTTTTGCAAGTCTTTATATGCTTTGCTGAGTAGTCTGGAAGACTAAGCGGAAGACAATAGAGTTTTTCTATTGGAAAGGTAAAATTTTTTTGAACTTATAGTTTTAAACTTTTTTTATCTGTTTGCTTTTAAGACATTTTTCATCAGAGTTCAATTTGTTGATTGAATTTCAGATGTGAATATCGATTTTAGATTCTTAATTTTGGTTTCCGGATTCCCGAGCAGAAATCCTGAACACCAGAAATTGAACGAAATGGCGCAACCAAATCTTCCGTGTCTGCACGTATTTGGTGAAACCGATAAGGTTAATTTTTGTTTGTTTTTTTTTTAAGAGAATCGCTTTGCGGATTATTTTTGAACCATTCTAAATTTTTCTCAAATTTTTTTGAGCCTCAGATTTCTTCTTGCATTTCGAAGCTTCTTTTTTAAATTTTGATATATGCTGCTTACCATATGAGTTCTTCTTTTGTTTTTGATAGCTCGACATAATTCCATGTTTTAAATGGAAGAGTTTTTCGATATCAAACGATGAAAAAAAATTTTCTGGTTAATTTCTGGTGTAATTATACATTACTTAAAAGTATTTTATCTTTTGGTAAAAATGATGCTTATTTTCCCGTTTTGGTGCTTTATGCATTCCGATAGGTTTTCTTCACACTGATATCGACTAGTCCATATTTGGATGAAGAGAAGCTGCAGAGAATGCAAAATTAGCGAAGTTCAGTAAAATTCTATTTTTATACAGAACAGAGAAATCGAATGCATAAAAATTGAAAATGGTCAGGATTTTAATTACAGGGTTTGATAATAGTGTAAGACTAAGACTGCTTGAAATTTTGGAAATGAGATTTTTAAAACCATCGCTAATTTTATTTTGTAGATTGTTTCTCATGAACTAAGTGCACAGCTTGTGGAACTTTTCGATAAAGATATGGTTGTTGTGGTTAAGCATCCAGGTGGACATATGATGCCCAATATGTCCAAATACAAGACAAGGATTGATAAATTCTTTGAAATAATTTGAAGTGTTGCAAGTACTTGAAAATAAATCACTGGTATTAAAATATTACAGTATCGATAAAAATTCTAAGTTAACGGTGCATTATTCCAAATGATGACCAATGCATAAAAGTACAAGTTAAAATCAAGTTAACACTGTTTTTCTTGGCCATATTTGAAGTTTTTAGAAAATCAAACATAATGTTTGGAAATGTAACATGCACTATTACCAATTTGTAATTAAAGCATGGTATATATAGCCAAAGAAAGATGGACAGAGTGATCGTAAAATGCTGCTGTTGATTTACTTATATACCATATTTATCAATAAGTATTTCAATAAGGTTTCCTTATGTAGTAAAATATGTCACAGTATCGGATGCAGAAAATATTGCATATTTGGGTCGTATGTAGTTGCTGTGCGATGATTTAATGGTGTCAGCAATGATTTGAAAAGATTATTGACCTTTTGTTCTGTAAAACGGATAAAGGCAGTTCTTTCTTGTAAAGATAGTTCCAAACTTTTAGGAAGTGAAATATTTTTTCAAGAATGGCATATTTTATGAGAGGAAATCAGTAAAAATTCTAAAAAAGTCTAGGGAAACTTCTTGTTTTTTTCAAAATTCCTCAGTTAATCATAGTTATAAAGTTGTGATACTGCATAGTCGCCTTTTTCAGTTTAACTGTGAATTATGTTTTTCTACCAATTTCAGTTCCAGTTCTTTTCCCGGATATATCATACTTGCTTAGCATCCAAAAGCTAGAAATATATGTGAAACAATTTTCTCAGCTGCCGTTCGCATAATACATTATCGTAAACCCAATGAAATTTGATGGTATTTTGAAGTTCTCGCAGGAAATGAAGGATCTCTGGTAAATGCGTGCGCACTATTATGCTTAAAATCAAGAGTTTCGAGAATTAATTAATAATAATAGTAATAGACGTCATAATAATCATATTCATAAATGTCATCAAACACTTTTTGTGACTTTCCGAACTTCATAAAATTCTGTAACTTTGAGCCTGTTAGTGGAAGATACTGTCGATTGTGTCGTTGTTTGTAGTCTTTTTGATCATAGCCTTTTCTACCGCCTTCTTTTTTATTCCCTGAAACTAAAAATATGCGAAACCATTTTTTTTAACATTGTAATATCAGAGGTTGCTAGAAGAAATAGGAATATATGATTAAATTAAGCTAAACAAAATTCCCGAAGATTAAGCTAAACAAAATTCCCGAAGAATTTACGAAGATATGAAATGAAAAAGTTTTGTTCTTTGCAAAATATTAAGGGTATTTTGGAATTTCAATGAAGTTTTCAGCAGTAGTTGTGATAGAACGAAGACAAAGTGAAGAAGGATTACCATTTGCGAAATAGTAATCGTAATAGTAAATAGAATTACTATTTGTGAAATCGTAATATGTGCTTTTTACATCTACGCTAAGAGTCACATGTGGTATAGAGAACTTACCGTATGGCGCATCTGCATTTTCAATACCGAAGTTGAGAGTTCCGGTATTGTTTGTTTTGCTGTCGATTTTTTCATCAAATTCCCCGCTGCCGTCAACGAAATCATCGTCAATATTTTTGGTATCATTTACACTAAGACGAATCCCATTGGTCATTTTGAGAATTGTTTTGGTTTCTTCCAAGCTTTCATTACCGAATTTTTCGTCATTAGGAAATTCTATTTTAATGTCTTTCCAAACAGTTATAGTAGGTTCCTTCCTTTGCTCTTGTGAGGCATGATTTTGAATGTTTTCCGGTATCAAGCATTTTCCGTTTAGACATTTAAATGGTCTACAGCACAGTTCTCTTCGAAACAAACACGGTTTTAGATTACAGTGACGAACATGTACGATATGCATACCACTTCTAGAAGATCAAATAATGAAATGTGAATTTTCTAAACTAAAAATTTATTGTACAATAAACAATGATGTTGTAACTTATACTTTTTTCATCAGGCATTCCACAAATTTTGTCGAAAAAGTAGTTACATCTGAAAATAAATTTTTTTTAAATAGAACATACGGTAGGGTTAATGTACGGTTTTGCACGCCACATCCTCCACATGAATCCGAACATTCGCTCCATTTGCTCCAGTCTCCTGAAATTTATATCGTTTAAACTAACAAATATTGAAATAAAACGATTTCTCATTTTTGAAAATTCTGAAATTTCCATTTAGCACCTCTAATTCTGGAAATCCCAAAATTTTGAAATATACTAAAATGAGGAAAGCGGTATCTTAACTGTGATTAAAAAGTTTAACTTACGGTCCGACAAATCGACAAACGAATTGTTTGCAGTGGAATTAATTACTTTCTCCTGAAACAAAATGGTTTACAAAATAGTTTCAAGTGTTCCTATGCATATTAATTCGTTTTAACTTACTTTCACAGCAAAAGAAATTTTATCTCTCTTACAAGATTGAATATTTTACAAAAAATTTATAACATGAGAAAAAAAGTTTTATTTTGCATTTGCAACTTATTTATTTAATAAGATGAAGTTACATCATTAGCTACATGATATATGCGAACCAAAAAAATGTTTCATGTTTTAATTTCAAATTTAAATAATTGAATTGTTACTTGAGAAGTAGCTTGTATCGAAAGTAACAGGATAGGAAGCAAGAAAAACAACATGGCGAAGGATGAAGATTTGTCCTTATCACAAGTGGATTGATTATTATATATGACAAGAGAGACAAGATCTTTGATGACCTTGGAACTATTCTACTTTCAAACATCTTCAGCAAGTTATTATTAGTCCATGAAATATTTCATGTCTCTCAGAAAGAGATTTGGTAAAATAATTATCTGTGCTTTTCTCTCTATGAAAATTTAACAAACTTCGACGTCAATTGTTTGGGTTATTCTCTTTGCTCTAAAACCTAACTGATTTCAATAAAGCTATTTACATCATATTTTTCTTTATATTTTTCTTCACTCTTAATATCAAAATTTAATTTAAAATTTGAAGCGAGGATTCGGGAATGGGAAAGACTCATTAAAAGATTTAATTGGAAGATTTCTTTAAAAACGAATTATATAAAAAAAAGAGCAGCTTGATTCTCCGAGCATTTGAACAAAATTGAACTTCTTGTACAAAAGAAATGAAGTAAATAGAACAAAGCTAGCAACGAACAAAGTTTAAAGGTTGCGAAAATGATGGTAGCAGAAAAGCAGCACATTTTCCGATATAACGACCAGAATAATTAACGATACAAGCTTACAGTATTTCTCGAGACTAACATAGTTCCATAGATCAAACTTTAAAAACCAAAAAGCATTTTAAAACTGAAGTTTTTCAGAAATAAGTTATAGTTAAGTCCACTTACTTCAATTAGTTGATAATTTTCATAAATGATTTTCCTTCTTACCATTTGATTAAAAATAATATGAGACCTTGTGCCAAAGTTCAAAAAATTTGTAAAAACGAATAACTTTTTTTAATTTGAAAAAATTCCCGGAAACGATTTAATCAAAGTCCATTTTTTTGAACGGTCCAAGTTGTGGCTTTGATGCGAGCGATAAATGTTACCGAGAGGTAATAATAACCCTTATTTAATGAGCTTACTTTTTTGCTTTTCGTAGTATTCAATGCATTCGAAAATGGAGAGTAATTTTTGAAAATATTTTAAAGCAGAACAGAAATAATATATAACTTTAATTTAAAATTCAATATTTCGGGGTAAATGCATCAAGAATTTTACCATATTAAGTATTCTCAAAAGAATAAAAATCGATAATTTATGTGTTAATTTTATGCCAAAAATTGGGATATTTAGGAATCATCGTTCAATCAGCAATGAGAAAGATGCCTAGATAACATGATAATCGATCTTCGTAGAAAATTTCGCATAATTTAAAATATCTCCAAATATTATTCTAAAGCTGCTAGCATAGCTGGTTAAGAAACAAAAACTTTTATAAATATTTAATCTTTAGAAAGGCTGAAAATTTTCTTCACCTGAAATCTTGAAATTTTACGAAGAAAACAACGTGAAACATATTTGACTCAATGTCCACTTAAGCAGAAAATTCCACCTACATTTTCTAAAAGAATGAACTTTTGAAAATAGGGAAAGACTTCAAATTCGTATGTTAAGTTTCCTTTTTTTCGTTCATAAGTTTTCTATTTTTGCTTCTTGTTTGTTTTTTTCTTTAAGTGGATTACATAAGAGCATAATGAGTGATACAGGAAGAATTTTCAGACGAAGATAAAAATTAAAGAAAAATGAAGAGGAGACGAAGGAAGAGGAATTGTTGTGGGAGACAACAAAGACCGTTTGATAAATGATGTTTGCAAATGTTTGATAGCTGTCGTATGTAACGGTATTGCAATTCACCAGGGAAATAAGCCTGAAAAGCTTGATTTGGGCCTATCAGACGTTGTTAGCTATTTTCATAAACTTTTTCGCCTCCTCATCATTTTAAATGCTTATCTTGAGACAAAATCTATGAGTATAAGGAAGTGGTATTGAAAATGAGAATAATAGCTATAAAATATCCCCAAAATTCTCCATCTTTCATCTTTGAGAGCCATTCATCCACCAGCCTCTTTTTTATTGTATCCTTTCTTCGGAACACTTTACCGATGGATATTCTTCTCAAATTCAGTAATTTCTGATTAGGAAGAATGAAATTCTATATATAGTAAGGAAAGTACGTGCATTGCTCCAGTACTGTCGTATAATGACATCTCATTTCATCTCATTTCTTTTTTTAGTTTTTGCAGCAGCATCTTTCTCCTCTTCTATTAAGCCAATTTTGAAATTTTCAAAATCTGACAAAAAATTCAACTTTTTAATAGAATTTTTGAAAAAAAAGAGAAGCTTTTCTATCTCGTTCTGTTTGATATTTTTGCTGAAAAATATCTCTGAAATTTATCGTATTATAAATCTTAATTTTATGATCTTTTTTTTGTGTTATCAGTCGTTGTTATTATTTCCTCACAGTGAATAATATTATCACTTTTTATCATCTCCTTTTTTATGATTAAACTATAAAAAAAAACTTTTGTTCGATCGCATTAAAAATTCAGAGTTCTTTTTTGAACTCTGAAATTTGAAAATAAAAAAAAAAAAAAATGCTTTAAAACGAGAGAACTTATATGTTTCAACCGAACTAGATTTAAATCAGTTCGCCATGAATAATTAGTTTTCATTTCATCACAAACTCTCTGATATTGAATTGATCGGTTTTTTTTAAATGATTTGTTCTGCAATTTTTGCTTATTATTACTTATGAATTAAAAAGGTACAAGTGTAATAGTCACTTACTTATCATTCTGCTCAAAAAAAGATATTGGTATACTTCTAGCAATAAACCAAACTTGA
This sequence comes from Mansonella perstans, assembly GCA_037074765.1. NCBI lineage: Eukaryota > Metazoa > Nematoda > Chromadorea > Rhabditida > Onchocercidae > Mansonella > Mansonella perstans. Next base: position 610,961 of record JBAMDO010000576.1, read on the forward strand.
AAGGATTCTTAGATTGATCATAAGAAGTAAAATGAGCTATACTGCCATATTTTAGTTGGTACACTTGTGCATAAATTTCATATTTAACATATCCTTGATTGGATTAATCTAAAATATATCATTTTTATTCCAACCAAACTTATAATTAAAATCTCGATCTCTTTGCGTTGCTAACATAACACAATTAAAAGTTTCTATTTTTCTCATTCATTGATCATTGCTGACCAGAGTTAAGGGGAATTATTGGAAGTATTGAATAAGCAGACAGTAAGAATCAATGTTTCAATCACGTTTCCTCTTAACATCCTTATTTGTCAATTGCCTAAATTAATTAGCCATAAGTTTTTTCGCTATAAATTCATTTGGAATTTTGTCAAGTTGTCAAGAATTACGATACCTTTAATGATATTCATTAATCAAGTCTAATACAGAAGCATTCAACTTAATTATTGTTTGTGCCCGAATACAACTTTGTAATTTCTTCGTTGCATTACATTTACTGTAAAAAAAAAATGAAGTGAAATGCACTCTCTAACTTTTATGCCTTCAAAACATCATAAATATTTTTTATGATGATTTATAACTATGCAAAGTCTCAAATGCTTAACTTTTATTGCCGATAGATTATTTCCTATTTTCCCAACTTACACAATTTGTTCTTTACTCTTCACGCTTATTGCTATCAATTTAATTTAAATGCGAACTTTATCCAACAGAAACGGTAAGGAAGCACAACGTTTAATCTCAATGTTTCTTTCTAGAATTCAAAAAATATTACGGTAGTCATTAACTACAAGATAATTTAATATTTTCATAGTAAGCAACAAAAAATTACTTTGTAAAATTATTGACATTCAATGCAAAGATTGCATGATTTTAAGCTTCGAGCACTTTTTATTCTATTAGAAATGAACAAATGATTGATTACTGTGAAGAACAAACGAAGCAATTTCCTATTTGTTGCACATTCCAGTAACATAATAATTGCAAATTTAATCGCTTTTTATTTTTTTGAATAAAAGGAACTTTTATTCCTTTTTCTTTTCTTCTATCTATTGTCCTCCTTCGGTCCTTTCGATTGTTCTGTCCATCTTTGCGCCATCTTCAATTCTGACTGGTCTTATCAAAAAGCTGGAATTTCAGATGCAGGCTCTTTTTTTGCATTTGTCACCCGAGGACTTATTCATTAGCAACATTATTTTTTATAAATTTTAATTGTCAGAATATTTCATCCAAAAATGATTTGCCTAAGAATTACAAACATTTAAGACTGTAATAACATCCTTAAATTTGCCAGACTTAAAATATAAGAGAAACCGAAAACATAAATGATGCCATTTCAGGCTTGCGTAACAATTTCATTGCCATAAATCATTTCTGGAATAGATTCAAAGGATATGTTACTGAAACGAATCAAGAAAAGTTCAGTCCATGCAGTTGAATGATTGACTACGTATATGATTATGTTGTGCAGCTGCCGATTTATCGAAGAATTCCTCTATTACTACTTGTAAGGCAAATGTCCATTTCATTTTTAATTTTTAATGAAATGGACATTTGTGATAAATTTCATTTTTCAATTTTTCTTTTATGTTCTTGCAAACATTTCACGTACTAATTTTTAATGTAAATTGCATCAAAATATGCACTTACATAATTTTTTTGCCTGATAATCGCAAATTTCCTCAATTTGCAGTCATGCAGAAATTCATCATTGAGTTATTATTGCCGCCAAATAATAATGACATACGCAATTGATATTGAAAGTCCCGTGGTTAGACCTTTAAAAATTTATTGATTCATAATGTTTTTTTGCTTATCAAAATAGTTGATTAATATCGCTCTTGATGGATACTGTGATTGATATTTGCTGAACATCTTTTATTTAAATTTTTCCTCGTTTAGATAATGCATATTTTAATTTTCATCTTCAGAAATATCAATCATTAAATTTGAAATTTTCATCAATTTCCTTAAATTGCAGTCATTTTTAGCAAAAGCCACGACCGCAAACATTGTGGAAAGCACTCCGTCATAAATTTCACTGGAAATGTTTGTTAACAACACTCCTAGTTCATTTTTGCATCAGCTATGGCATTTTGTGTCATTTGAATCATTATACTTATGCTATTCAAACTGTTTCAAAGTAAGCTGAATCTTACGTATTTCATTTGATATCAGATAGCTGTATCAATTGCACAAGTGTTTCTCTGATAAACTTATTTAAATGTTATCATAGCCGAGTCTTTCAAAGTTTTTTTTAAATAAATTTCGACCTAAACTGATACTTCCAAAAAAAGTATAATAGCAATAATTATTTTGTCGCTTTTATGTAATGCTAGCAAGACTGCCTAAATAATTGGTAACTCCACAAAAGTTTTTTGCTGTGTTCCTGGCAGCAATTTAAGGACTACCACTTAAATAAATTTGGCCCAAAATTGTAGATATTCATATGGAGCATGTTCTCAGGGATATAATTTCATACCATTAGCACTTGGCATCATGTTATACATTATTTATATTATGGAGTGTTGGCATAATCGTGCCAAAATTAACAAAATTAAGAAGGTAATGTATAAATTAGTTCGTTTTTTGCAAGGAAAAATTCAAAGGAAAAGTTTTATATTCATTGAAAAATTGGAAATGAAAATTAATGTACTTATCTAATCGATCCACTAATTGATGATTGTATGTCTAAACATTGTATGTCGCTTGAAATTTTAAAAATTTAATTTGAGTCCTAATTATAGGTGACATCAGCATATACTGTATGACTTTCTTAGAATGAAATTTAGGTTAATCATATTGAAGCGATGGAATACATTGAAAAAATGCGAAGTGCCCTACCAATTGTTTGGTGGAGAAGTATTTGTTATCACTATGTAAGGCGAGCAAGACAAGTTACCAGGTGTGCTATCGAAAGTTTCTTTGCATTTTGCATCATTAAAAAGTGAGCTTAAACTACATTCAAATTATACACAGTGACATTACAAGTTATTTCAATTCTAAAAAAACTTTATAAACTTTACAGAAATAATGGCAGAAGACATACAAAAACATTACATATACACACAAACACATACCATACATGCACATGTGCATTATGATAGTTGTAAAAAATGTTAATATACTTTGATTTTTTAAAATTTAAACCATCGGAATTAAAAAGTTCACTTCTTAAAGGTATAGAAATGGCGATGCCATCTTAGCATTGCAAACTTTTTATGAACGGGTCAATTCACATGCTGCCGGAAGTGTTTTTTTATACGATGCGTGCGGTGTTAAGGTACTTTTTAAATATAATTGAATTTTTAATTTAAAGAAATTGAGAAACACCCTTTCCTTAAAAAAATGAGTATTATGTATTGTGTTTAATACGATAACGTAAAATGTAGCAGAAGACTTTACTAAACAGGAATTATGCGTGTTTACGTTTTTAAAGCTCATCGAAATGAATAACAAATTAAATTGCTGTGACACCCAGAAAACTTCAGATTGTTCAGGAATTTTAAAAGGAACATAGATGTTGTCAATCATAAATGCTCTTATCAAGGAAACGAGGTTTATTCAGGATATATCAAAATCGTTAATTGATTTGGAGCGTTATCCAATCACACGGATCAATATCAGCAAAGGATTCATTTTTGCTTGTATGCAAGCAGCCAATGAGTTCGAAGATCAACGTTCACGATTTTTCATCGAAAATGAAATTCGTGATGATTATATGGAAGTAAAAAACTTTTAGTCGAAATAATTGAATGATGAAACAAAGTGATGGCTGAGAACGCTATTGAGTGTCAAGTGAAAAATCGACGCTTCAGTAGAAAAGTTAATCAAAGTTCTTTTTCTTATGGACTTTAGAAAAAAATTTTAGGTACGTGAAGGCCTCGATTTTGCCGGCCTACAATTCATTGAATCACTAATTGTGTATTCATCGCAGTCCAACAAGAGGCCTTGGTATTTGACCTCAACTGCATTTTGGATTTTTAGCATTGTCTTGCTCAGCTGGCCATTAAGACTTATTTGTGATTTGCGTACTGCTCATGTTAACTACCAGATTTCTAAATTGTTTGGTACGAATTATTTGAGGTAGGCTATTAATAAGATGAAACTGAGGTATTTTGCGAAAAAACTGAGGTATTTATTTTGCATCTTATTCTTTACTCAAATTTTTTTCCTCTAATGATCGACGGTAAAAGCTCACAATTTTTTCCTCTAATGGTTGACGGTAAAGGTCTATTCTTCCCTCTAATGACGGTAAAAGTTCACAATCAGTAATAGTGAAATATCAAAAAACTAAATTTTTAACTTTAGTCCATCAAGCGTTAATTACACTGGTTTGATGACACGCGGATCCACAGCTGATGGTCATGAACCTGAATCGATAATACACCATGATAGTTACCTTGTTGTGCCAAGCTATAGTGAAGCTATGCTTATGGAACCAACCAATCAGGTCACTTACTACAAAACAAGTCTGAATGTGAAGAAAAAAATTTTTACTTGAATCACAAATCATCTTTCTCTTTCTCATGTCCATCGTTACCACTAATAAGTGAGGGATCAACAGATTAATTTATAGTTTCAGAGGACATAATAAGCCGGTTGGACGAGTTTTCCAAAGTTAAATTAGGTAGAAATTAATTAATTAACCAAATTAATTCGTGGGATCAAAGTGTAATAAATGTCAGAAAAAACACACTTTTTTTTCAGAAGTCTAGTTAAGACTACATATCCTTCTAAAACTTCATTGCCAATGTGAAAAAAATGCTTAAATTTAATTGTCAATTCTAAAAAGTCTGAATTTGTAATTATCCTTTATAGCATGTCCTTCCGAATGGTCATTTCCGGAATCGGAATCGGATTGTAACAACATGTAGTGAGGATGTTGTATTTATGAATTACGGTGCTGTTCGCAGTTCACCGAAGCGCTTCTGGCGACGAGATCCCAGGCAGTCATCAGTTGGACGTAATTTCGGAGACCATGTTCCCTTCGAAAGTCGCTCTGTGAGTTTGATGTTCAATAAGTAAGTCTTTCGTTTATAATTTTATCGTTAGTGATTTGTTCCGATACAATATGAATTCTTTTATATTTTCCGAAAAGCAAAATAAATGAAAAGTCATTATGCCTTATATTAATGATCTAATGTTGGCGTCCAAGTAAAACAATCTATTGCCAACTTAAACATAAGTCTCAGTTCTCATTATATCTAAAGTTAGCTGCATTTTAAGGAAATCAGTAAACCCTAATTTACTTTAGCATAGTTCCAGGTGTTTCATGTTTCTATATTTCAGAATAATTGGTCGATCAGACCCATTAATCGTAACCACGCCATCATCAGCGCTTCCTCGATCATTGAATGGTTCTCCCCGATCAGCAAGTATTGCAGGCTTGTCAGTAGCATGGCGTTCTTCTGGATACAATACAATAAACAGAGGATCGATGAATGATCGATATCCTTTGATCGAACCAATGAGACCTATCGATGAAGCACCTCCTCCCTACGAGGTATTTAAAAGTTTTGGTAAAAAGGGGATTTAGGACGGTGAGTGTGCTTTGTGGTACTTGAAGGTACCAATTTTGATAAATGCAAAATGTTGCTCAATGAATGGTATTGCAGACAGCGTTAAAGATGTGCGCACCATTTTATAAACGATTACGACGCTCAGCGAATTCCTTGACATCTCGTTTAAATTCATTGTCAAAATCAGCTAGCAAAGAACTTTCCTATAAGAAACAGGTTGGTCTCGAGGACCAAGGATCAAGTAGGGACAGTGGATATTGAACGAAATAATTTTGCAGAGTTGCAAAAAATTATGTCCATCCATTTGCATTTTAACAAAGGTAAATGAAAGTTATGTGCCATTTAGCGTGGTACTATGTCATGCTAAATTGTTACTGAATCCGTCAGTATCCACAAGATTCTTTTGTTTCTTTGTTTCTCATTCATGTGCAAATATTTTGAAAACTGTTTGCAGCTATCCGTTCATTTTTGTATGATTTGTTTAAAGCGAAAAATGCCATTTATGGATAACTAACAATCACGTAAATGAACAAAAGAAACAAACAACAAAAATGCAGAAATTATCATTTCATAGGAATTTTAGAGAACTGATCTTTAAAATAAACTAAATTATAATAAATTAAAATGAAGTGCATTGAATTATGCTGAATTAAGTTTGAACTAAATTTAAAATGGAATAGAATTTCTTTAAAATATAATATGTTTTGGAAAAGAAATCCTTCGGACCTCTTTTCCGACGGATCTCTTTTTTTTTTTTTTTTGAGATATATATCAAAATGCACACTTCCTCATCGAATTTGGATCACTTCATAGGCACATTAATCATTCTGTCCAACTTGATAGTTCCCAAATCGTCATGTTCATTCATTCACTTCACTCCTACGAATTGCAGCAAAGTCTTCACTTTTCCATATTTCTTTCGTTCTGTTGATGTCATATAAATTAACATGAAAAACAGCCATCTTTTTCAACACTGCTGTTTTCTAGGAATTCATTTTGTAATGATAAATACAATATGACATAAAGTACATGCACTTTTGCTTTGAAATGCTTACGTGTAGGAAATAAAACTGAATTTTTTGAGCTATTTCCATCTGTCACATTCATATCAATAAGTTTTTCGCCATGAATAAGTCCGAAATAAGTGGAAGATCAAGAGTAATAACAAAGCTAACGGATGTTTCATTTTCTACGTCAACATAAATTTAGCCTAAAGTAGACTTGTTTACATACAAAGTTCAACTCTTCCGTAATTAGCGTAATCAATATGAGCGCAGACTAAAAAGGTCACTTTCGTTATCACGGCCAATTAATAAATAATTTTCACTTCTGCAGATTATGGAAACGAGTCTAGTCTATTTCCAGTTTACTTTAAACGAATGTTACTTATTTTGCCTGTCTTCCATATGATAACGTCAAACTAAACTAGGATTTCTTCCCAACTAAGATTTCTTTTTTGAAACTTGGAAAATATTTCAAAACTTTTCTCATTTTGTATTTTCTTGAACAGAATACTATTTCTACTATTCTATTTCCTTCCTTTCTATCCCATTTATTACTCCTATCAATTACTAAAAGATTACACTAGGGAGCGAAGTTTCCCAATAAAATGATTGATCCTTTAGCTGATGGATTTGGTTTAAAAGTTGCAAACAAACGTCAAAAATTGTTATTCGACCATAAAGTGTTATTTTTCGCAAAAAAAAAAATTAAAAAAGGTGGCACTATCTTAATTTCGTCAGCGAATCCGATAAATTTCTCAGAACTACTCCATTCTGTCAAAAGTATAGTTTTTACATATTCGTTTAAAAAAAAAATTAATAATAAATTTTTGGTACTTCCGTCAGATTTGAGAGTTTATCAAAGCATAACTGCTCATTATGATGAATTTTTTTCAGACTCATGCATAGTGATGCAATAAATCTATTAAAAATAATAGCATTCTCTTAGTCATGACTGATTGACTTAAGTAAATGTGAGACTCTTGGATGCTGAAATTGAAATTGATCAATAGGTTGAATCAAGCAAATTTCAGACAATATAATCGAGACGCGAATAGATTCCAAACAGAGCCCCATCTGTTACTTGAGTCATCTCAAAGTGTAGATAGCTGGTTTACAGTCCCTCTATTACATCCGCTCGAAGTAATCGTATCTGCCCTTTCACAAAACGAAGAGTTTAATTTAAGAATGATGACTTCAATAGTAAGGCTTCAAGAGAGTTCAGAGAGGACAATGGATCGAAAAAACAAGGAGTCGTTTGAAGTAGAATTTTAACTATCTATTAAATTTTAGAGCGGAAATCCTCAAACTTTTAAGCTAGCCAAGAAAACGCAAATTTTAAGGTTATGATACAATAAACTTCAATTACTTCTAAAAAAAATCAGGTAATACCAGATGTCATGTAAAGTGCAACAACTCTATCAACCAATCTCCCTTTTTTAACATCATTTTATCTTAATTTTATGTCTTTTCATTTTCTCTTAATCGCTTCCCTTCTATCCTAAAAAACAATCAATGGCAAAGCCATTTTTTTTTAATGATGATTTATGAAAAAAAAAAATTCCTAACATCGTATATTTTACATAATTCCTTTTCTGGAATTCAAAACCCTATTCAACACTAAAGAAATAAAATATAAGGCATGTAACTATGAGAAACAATTAAATCATATAAAAAGTAAAATCAAATGTAAAAAAAAAACAGCAAACCAGGACCGATCAGTTAACGTACATCGTTTATTACAAAAGTGAGTAAAAGTTCACGAAACAAGTTCGATGAGACCTTCACAAATTCCTACCCTAAAGAACGAAATGCCAAGCAGGAGCTGAACAAACTGAGATTATCACTAAAATAAGCATGATCTCATCGAACCAATTTAGGCATTTTAAAACAGACTTTAGTTTAATATACTTAGCTGTATGTCGAAAAAATTTTTTGTTCTGTTCTTGGACAATGAAGTGATTAAAACTTCTTCCATTTATTAATTATGAGATATCTGAAAAAATTCAAAGACAGACAACCGTAACACTTATTTGAGAAAGAGATTATAAAATACCAAAGTTAATAACATTCACCCTAAAAAAAAAAGGAGAAAAATAGACTAATTGAACTATTACAAGAATTCCAACATAATGAGCATCGGGAATGTAATATAATTTCCACCTCCCGTCACGGATAAATGAACAAACTACCAGTACTCAGCAAAAGCTTTGAAATCCTAAATGGATAATAGTAGTTAAAAATATGTAATTCTTCAGTAAACAACACCGAAATGATTCAATGTGTATATTGTTCATATTCACCATTGGCAAAAAATATTTTTTTACAATCCGTAACTTTAAAATTTGCTAAAACGAAACGGATTCAAAAGAAGCAAACTGATGCAAAATTTAGAATTTAGTGGACAAATGCAGCATTAAATCTGATTTCACGATTCATCATATATTCTGATTTATTTTTTAAAAAAGTTTTCAACTAAGTTCTCGATTCACTTTTCAATTTTATAAGACTTGTAAATCTACTATTCACCAGTATATTATTACAGTATTAAAATAAATCATGAAGCTTGCCAATTTCAAAAATTCAAATTCGTAACAATACCTGAAAACGACACTCATGTAAGTAATAATTTACACATATTGCATTGAGAAAAATATAAATTCGGCTTGAAACTAGTATCAGAACTTCCCAGTGAAAATTACTAGCCAGAACAACAAGACTTTTTGAGAAGAGGTGGATCATCAACAATCAATAAGTCATTCCTTCGCGAATGCGATATTACGTCCGTGCCCAGAAACTGCGAATGTCTCGCTCTTTCCACTAAACCTAGAAAAACATCAAAAATAAATTACAAATTCTTTCTAAATTCTCTTTTAAATCTAAATTAATTAAAGTCATTTCTTAATACCATTAATCAACTCCATATAATATCGGTAACAGAAACTTCCGATAATGTAGCTTTTGAACTCTTAGTTTGAGAAACTTCTTTGATGGTACTCCATCGCAGAACGCTCGCTCTAACTGCAGGATAAAAAATAAAAAAATTTCCCGTGTTGGAACACGCAGTAGAGTAAAATACAAGGCGATCAAACTCGACACTCCTCGAACTAAATTTTTCATTAAATGGTGTATAAAACAATGATGTACTGAATAATCATTCAAAAGAATTCACCTTTTACGAGGTAATCGAAAACTTGCGTTACACCAACGTTATCTTTAGCTGAAGTTTCAAAATGTTCCGCACCGATCGACTTCGTATACCTAAAAATTTCATCAAAAAATTTTACTAATCCCTTGACAAAAATTATACAAATTTATTAAGAAAGTTGAATTTCATGAAAAAACCGAACACAGTAGCTTCATTAACATCTACATTTCGATTCCGTTCTAAATCCATTTTGTTTCCAATAATCACCAAATAAACGTCATCACCTAACATACGTTTCAGTTCCTTTACCCACATTTTTACCTAAAAACTTGAACAGATATTAACATTCAGTTCTTAGCAAAGTGAAAGTAAAGATTTTGTCAATTTCAATAATACCAGACATGATGCATCCTGATAATAACACAAGAGCACATAATGTCTAGTGAGTATCAGTGTTGTAAGAAATGACTGCGAATCTAATTGTTCATTTGTTTCAGTCTATTTATTAATAAATAGTTCGAAATTACATAATATAATTAGCAATAAAATGAGATCAGAAATTCCAAATGTGTTCACTCACGTGCCTTTTCAAAGGAATGAGTATCAGTGACATCATAAACCAGAAGCGCACCATGACTGTCTCTATAATATATAGGACCGAGTGCGTGGAATTTTTCCTGTCCGGCTGTATCCCATATGTTCAACTCCACTGCATGGCCATCAACACAAAGTTTTTTGCTCAAAAATGAAGCCTAAAGAATTCAAGGAAAACGCAATAAAATAGTACTATAAATAAATACAAAATAAAGTTTATAACTTTTATAACTTAATTTTTAAATGATTGTTTCTGTTCTCACAAATAAGGGCATTCCTTGAGTATCCCAAAAAATATTTCTCGGGAAGACATTAGCACCGACGAAGGAAATAAAAGCAGGAATTTCAGATAAATGACCGAATTTGTCATGGATTGAAATGGAAAGGAAGAAGATGAGCTGATGTCAACTTTGATAAAATCTAATATTTTTTGGTTTGAAAACAGTTTTCGAAAAAATAAAGAACCAGTTATTTTTTTCTCGCTAGTCAAATAAATAAATTACGCGCATGTGGAGTATCTAAATGTACCTGCAATGTTGATACGTGTTGTGGATTGAATTTGTTCTCTATGTAGCGTAACATCAATGAAGTTTTACCTACAGCACCTTCGCCCAGTAATACGACCTGAAACAATAATGTTTAAATCTTTCATTAAGACAATTAATTCCTAAATCAAACAGATTTTCTCATTTCCAAATTAAATTTGCATGCATAATTGGTTAAAATTCATTCTTTTCAAAAATTCCAGTCAAAATAATATTTAATCAAAAGGATGCGTAGAGATTTTCAAATATGCTGCGAAATATTTCTGTTTTTTAGTCTTTAAAGCTTGATCAGATGTAATCAACAATAACATCGGCAAAAATCTACATAGCAAACGTGTTTCTTCCCCACAAGAAGCTCATATAAGGCCGCAATCCAATCAAACAGGACATTATTTTTAAAATATACATTGATTATGCTTCTCGTAAGTTATAATAAGTTTATTAACTCAAAACAAATACCTTGAAAATAAACAACGAATTCGTCGTCGTCGTCGTCGAAGTGGTGGGTACTGTTCCCATCCCAAGAAATAATAATAACCCACGTATTAAGGAAGTGCTGAACTGATACAATGCATTGATGTATGACTATAAAGTAATACGTGATAAGAACAGTTCACAAAAGTCCCCAGAAAAGTTCCGCCATTTGTTATAGAGAACTTTTACAGGAAAATTTTCATAAGACCAGCTGATAAAGAAAGTAATGTCCGGTTTCTGAAAACATCCTATGCTTGTACATTAAGTAAAAAGTGGAACGGCAACACAAAACACCGCAAATTATCAAAACAAGAAACAAAACAAAAAAAAGCACTTTTATAGCCTTTGGCAGTTTTTTAAATTAATGAATTATTTTTCGTCGCAGCAAAATATTTTTAAAACGTGATTCATGCTGGACACTCTACGCAAAAAATACTCATAAAATGACTATGAAACTGAAAACTGACAATTTCTTGCTCTATTTTTATACGTGCTGATAGAACACATCACTCCAAGTTGAACTGTCTATATACCTTCATATACATAAGATCGCCTCAGTTTCTAGTTTAAGTAAACAATAATTGTCAGCTTTATATTTCAACAAAGTATTGCAAACTTTTTCTGAATCTTCAAATCCAGGAAAAATATAACCATATCCAAGGGCGCAAAGGACTCTTTAATTTCCACTGTTTATTTCGGAAATACAATTTTTAGCAAAACTGAGATCGCAGTAAATATAACAAAAAAAAAGAAAAAAACAGAAATACAACAGTTATACTGACAACTACAACTGCCCACACTGTGTAATAACAATAGGAATTTTTGGTTTGTTATTTTGACCTGTTGGAACATTTTCGATTTTCCGCACTGTTAATAAACCATCTAATACTCTTCCTGCAAAAAATATCTTCACTGAAAATATATTGGAAAAAAATGAAATAAATTGAAGAAAAAAAAATCACATTCATAACCGAATGAGGTAACTCTCATAAAATAGATTAAAGAAGTTCGGTATTTCTGAAATAATTAAAAGATAGTAAGGAGAACAAAAATGCTGAAAGGAGAAAAAGTGTTGAATGAGGGTAATTAAGATGAGAATTATGAACGGACACGTAACTTGAAAAAATTGGAAAATAGTGCCCTGATTAACATCTCAGAAGCCGGATCGTTTCAGTAAAGAAACAAACCGATCAAAAAGTTGAACGAAACAGCAAAGATAAGTGAAATTTTGATAACTAAACCGAAAAAGATAACTAACCAAAAACAACATGCTTCTTATCAAGGAAATCACACTTTGCGCAAGTTATGAAAAATTGACAACCATTCGTATCTGGTCCAGCATTAGCCTTCAAAAAAACCATAAGAGTTCCGTTTACAAAATGTCGAAATCATTTTATAGCTTCAATAAAAAAATAAATCACCATAGACAAAATTCCCGGTCCTGAATGTTCCAAATCAAAATTTTCATCCCTGAATTTCGAGCCATATATACTTGTCATACCAGTACCATCACCCTACAATACATGGACGAATGTTATAAAACTCTATCATTTTGCTAATAAAAAAACTAATAAACTTTATCATTTTGAAGTTAATAAAAAAACTTTATCAGTTTAAGTTCATATGACAAAACTATTCAAATTTGCAATAAAATTGAAATAATATTAGATAAACGTAGTCATCTACATTTATTATTTCTTATTCAGAAAAAATCAACAAATGAAATCGTCGAAGGAAATGAGCAAACTAACATTGACAAAGTCACCGCCCTGAATCATAAAATCTTTAATTACTCTATGAAATTGTGCATTTTTGTAACCAACTGGAACACCATCTCTGCGATATTCTCCAGTGCAAAATTGCCTAAAGAAAAACAATGATGAATTGAATTATGAAAAATATTTCAATTATTGATTTGAAATATTTTCAATTACAAGAAATATTCGTTGTTTACAAGATTTTGCCAAACATCATTTATTCAACAATCATACAATACTTATCTAACAAAATTTTCTTCAAACCTGAAATTTTCAGCCGTTTTTGGGCAAACATCTGCGAATAATTCCATTTTGATTGTTCCAATAGGTGCACCACCAGCAGTCATTTCCATGAATACTATAGGATTATCGGGATGCCTTAACTGCTCCGCCAAATGATCATAATCACTCATATTTCCAGGCTGCAAGTAATCCATTGTTATTATGATATTAATTAATATTTTCTTATTTGTTATAATCACGTTTCTTAGATATAATCATGTAGAATAAATTCTTTTTTGAATTGAATAAAATAATAGAAAGATATTCCAGGTCTCACGTAATGTACCTCGCATATACACACACAGTTAATTCAATGAAACCCCTCAAAGCACTAATAGCAGAGAAATCAAAAATCCCGTCATATCAAATACACCGCTATGAAAATTATAGTCTCACATGAAAAGTGGATATCAATTCAGGACTGATACTTGTCAAATTCAAATTTTTCAGCATAAAAATTCCAAAGTTTGAGGAAATTTATAAAAATATTGAAATAAACGAATAATAAGCTTATGAAAAAAAAAATTTTATAAAAAGAAAATATCGAAAAATAAACGAAACTTTAACTAATTCATTTGAAGATTGCGCATGAAATATTTATTTATTCGATGTATTGTTTTATAACTAACTAAGAAGTGTTTTATAACTAAGAAAAATAGAAGTGACCAAACAGGTTTTGCTAGTATGTCAATTATGAATTGTTATTGCGATAATCGCCAAAATTTGCTATTTACAAGAGATTAATGTTAAAAACAAAGTCGATTTAGCATTTAGAATCGATGAAATGGATTTAATAACTCTAATTTATCCAGAAATGCATTATCACAAAGCTTATCAATTCTTTCATTCATTTTATTACAGTGATAATGTTCCGATGCAATGCAGTACGAAATAAGCCATGACAATGGCAATCATTGCTCAACAAATTCTATCCAACTGCTATTTGATGATTTATTGCTTTAATCAGCCATTCAAGACTAAGCTGATTTCAAGATCATCAACATCTGATTAAAATTTATCGCATTTAAACTTTAAATCAACAGCAATATATGAAAATAAATTGAAAACATAAAATTTGCAAGGGTAAATATAAAAGGACGAGTTGTAGCAGTGATGATAATAATAATAATAAAAATGTTGATAATAGCACTGATAATAATAAGAAATATGAGCATAGCAATGGTTCAATAAACACATAACATGAATATGAAATACAATTTTGAAGAAAATTTCAAAAGAAGTTGGCTGCCATTCTCACATCATTGCTTCTTTTATTGTCTTTCAACATGCCGCATTATTTTTATTAAATGAAAAAATATTTATTTTTAATCCCGTATTCCTCTCTTTCAATCTTTTGCGGTTTTGTCGCTTCTTTCAAAAATAACTATTGCATCAGCATTATATAATAACTATTGCATATAATAATAATAATATAATAATTAATAATAAAATATAATAAAAATATAACAATTATTGCATTTACATCAGCGACGATCATTTGATTCTAATTTAAAAAATGTTAAGCAAAAGAACATATATACACGTTAATAGTATACATTTTTAGAATATATTAGAAATCTCAACATCGAATAGCTACCGTATCATTAACCAAAACTTATAATCATCATCGTCATCATTATCATCATCCATCACAGTTATGATTACCATAGTTATCTTCATGATTCAAAATAACTGAAATGATAAAAGTTTGATTGATGTTACATTATATACTAATAATTGAAACTATTTCAGATTACTTTAGATTATGATAATGCTTTTTCAACATTTAAATGAGTAAAAACACTGCTAAATATATATGAAATGAAAAAAAAATAAAATTCATGCAAATCGGAAAAAAGAAACTTTAACATATCTTCTTCTCAACACTTTCCCTGATTTCCTTTTTATTCTTCTATTGAATTGTTTCATTGCGAGGAAAAGTTTGTATGAGATGGAAAAACGGGAATGGACCGAAATTTTTATGGTCAGTCGTTAGGACCTTCAGTTGTCGGCCATCTCCGTTTCTCCGTTTTCTTGTAGCAAACGATGTTTCCGTTGTCCGTTTCACTATCTAATATAAATGATTTTTAGATGAATAAAAGAAGGGAGTGGGAAGGATGTATTGTGTTGAGAAACCGATGATGATTCGTTCAGGTGGTATCCGAGGAAGAATGAGAATGAGGGTGACAATTAAAACGGGTTCTCCGGCCCGTCCTTTTACAGCTCAAACGAAACCAAACTGATCGCCTAATCACCACTTCCTTACTTCTACACTCCCTATTTCTACCGCCATCATCCTTTAGCTACTACTACTACTACTACTTACTACTACCAGAAACCATCCATCGCAACTTCATACACAGATATCAACGCATACACACGCACACACACGCACACACGCATACACGTATATACACGTATTCACATGCATACATACAGATACATACATACATACATATATGCATGTAGATACATATAATATACATTATGTACGTACTATTGGATAATAGTCATTTTGTTCCATCGAAAAGTGGGATTGTTCTAAGACCAATTCAACAGCGATATCATTTCTCTACCTTACCTCTTTCTTTCTCCCTTTGTCTCTCTCTCTCTCTCTCTACTCTACTCCCACCTTCTCCTTGATGAAATTTTTAATTTTTATTTAAATTGCCTAACCACTGCTTGGCGGATTCTTTTTTCTTAATACTTATTATCTTTGTTTTAACAAAGAGACAAAGACATACAACTTATCAAACACTTTCTGTGTAACATTTTTCTAAATTTAAAATCATTATTTTAAATCAAATAAATTTATTTATTTAAGTATATTTGATTTAAGTGTGTTTATCACTTTTTAATTTTTTGTAATCCTATTTATCAATACGCCAAACATTATTTATCCGTTAAGGAAAAAGATATTGCAAAGAAGAAGAATTAATAAATTATCTTCCAAGAGTTCAATTCCTCAGAAAATCATTTCTTCTGAATTACAATGAAAGTATTGCATTTATGTGATTTTTTGCTAGTTTTATAAAGTGACATTGTTGAAATATTTTATTCTATTGTTATCAAATTTATCCCTTGACCTTATCTATTAAAGAAGCAACTTATTATTTGCTTAATAAAGCAATTTTCCTTTGTATTTAATCTATGACATTTTTTTTTTTAACCGGCGGACTGTAATTGCTATGAAATTGTTTATAAAAGTAGTAGTATAATTTTAGTTTATTTAATGTGCAAATGCTCATTGAGTATCCTTTTCAATGATTAATTATAAATGATGTCAAATTCATAAGCAATTTCATCAAAATGAAGTTCAATTTTCTTCAAATGAATGTAATTTTTATTTTGTCAAATTTACCGAAAAAATGCTTTACGAAATGATTTCATCTTTCATGTAAGTAAAAAGCTAAAATCAGCAACAAATGTGTGCAAAATGATTAACTTTCATTAGAATGAACAAACACAACAAATATATTACTGGCAATGATCAATCGCATGGTTGAATTAATTCTCTGCTCTTATCATTTTATTTTTCTGCCATCGGTGCAGGATAAGTTTAAATGTTATAATTAATTTAAATAGGATAAGTTTAATGTTATAATTAATTTAAATAACATTGTTTCCTAATTGACATCCAAGAAAAAATTCTTTCTCACTTTAATTACATAGCTCTCTCAAAATTTTAGTATGATTTTGTAGCAAGTAATATAAAATAGAAAAAAATGCATAGTTCATCCAAAAAATTTGTATGAAAGTGGTTCGTGAAACAGGATCATTGCCATTAATGAGATTTCGATTTGAAAGAGTTGTTATTCCGTTGAAGTCATTCCAACCAGTGCAACAAGAAATTTCATCGAGGAAGGCACAGACATGTACAGCAGAGTTATTTCCTTAAGCGAATAAACACGAATTAAAAAATTTCTAAAGTTTGACCTCTTTAAAAGTCTTTCATAATTTTCCATTTACCGTGGATTGCAACAATGTTTTCTGTCAATAATTGTTTCATATCTTTCTGAATTGTTATCAAATTCTTTCGTAATTTACGCAAAGTTTCTTTTTTCCTCCAATTGTAAACATAAATAATGTTTTGATTTTTTTCTCTACTCTAATTAAACAATCATTCCATCGAAATAGAAATTTAAGTAATTCTTGTTAATTTTGATTTTTATCGAAAACATTCGACTGAAATTTGTGAGCAAAACTTTGGGGAAAATAAGTAAGCCTCTTTCATTTTTCTTTTACTTGAAAAATATGAATGCAAGCTTGTATTTTTTTATTTAGTCCATTTAGTCCAAAGGAAAGATAATTGATAAGCAAATGCAAACTCCTCATGTTCGTCAATAAAATTATAAGCTAACCTGAAATGTTTGCATGGATAATATTTGTTGCAATTTAGGATAAGAAGAATTTTTCGGGAAGAATGAATTTCTTATGGAAAACAGAACATTAGTTCTTCTCTTTCTTGTTTTTTTTTTTTATTTTAGATCCATATCTCGTTTTTTTTGCCTTAACTGATTAGCAATATCGCTTCTTCATCATCCATTCTCTCTGTTATCTCACTTCAAATATAAAAAACACTACTATATATTTGAATTGAAATGAACAAAAATGACAGTTCTGCAGGAGTTAAAAATATATAAAAATTAAAGGATTTGTAATCGTCTGAAGGTCATCGGCTTCGATTCATTTTATCCGTTCATTTCCCTTTTCCTCGATTAAATATTTTTGATCGGTTTTAAAAAATCATGGGCAAAATATCCAAAGAAGAACAGGAAAGCAATCTTCCCTCATATTTCCTTTCTACATTTCGTCAATGTCGCTTCTTGATTAAACGTTAAACAAATTTATTATTCCATTAAATTCGTTTAGAACTTCGTTAAATGAATTGTTTCGTTCCTTTCTGAATTTTGAGATATCTTTTCATTCTAGCATAGCAAAAAATCCGATTCCTTTATCAAATTTAGTATCACGTAAAAAACGTGAAGTTCAGTAATTCATTCTTAGCCATAATTTGCGTTTGCAAGTAAGCTACGTTAATTTTTTTCGCGCACGTTGTAACATTCTCAGGATATTTCCAGTCTGATGGTTAGGTAATGGAAAGGTTTCGGGTTTTCGTCGAAAGAAAATCGCAACAAATATTTTACAAGACAGGTTTATACATCGCACGAAGACCAAAAATCTTCTTATTTTCAATGTAAGTTTTATTTGCAGTCAATTTCGAAGCAATTAACATAAATCCCTGCAGATTACAGAAGTAATTTTATTCAAAATTAAAAATGGCTGCTTTTTCCGGACAATTACAGTAATGATTGCTCCACTGTTTTGAAACTTGATAAATCAGACATTACAAATCCATGAATAAATTAGAAGTGATGTTATATTTGACATCAGCTTTTACAATTTTCTAGCACAGTTTAATCGTAGATTTCTTGAACAGTTTTTGTATTCCATTTATTAAAAGTTCAGAAAAAGGAAGGAAAAAGTTAGAAATGACTTGATTTTTAGTATGAAAAATTAAATTAAAGTAATATTTGAGCTATTTTTTACGATAAGAGAAAAAACCGGTATTTTGGGAGATAACTCCGATTATATGCGACAAGTTTACGGCATGTTTTTGATTTCGACATATTTTAACTAGTTTTTGACCTTTTTTCTTCCGAAGTTAATTATTTGCAAAACTCTTGCACCAATCAGCGCTTCAAAACTGGATACCGTTAATTGACTTACAATAATATCTGAATCAAAATCTTAGTGCTCAGTAATTAATTAAAAAATGTGAAAGTTACTTAGAATTAAAAATGAAAAATGAAAATATTTTGCTTTCGGAATTTGTATAATACACCTGTATGTTTAGTACTAATTTTGAGCTGTTAAAATATGGAAAAAAATAATGAATTTATTTAAAGTAGAGAAGAAAGCTTTTAATTTTATGAACAGTTGCTCCTAACAATATCTCAGTAAAATCTTTCCTTTACACACTAAATCTATAAGCAAATAAGTTAATAGGATTGTCAACTGATTATTGCAACTATAATACTGGCACTTCAATTATTTGGTATCTTATGACGTGTCCGATTGCAAAAACTGTATTATTTATATGGAAAATTTCTTATTGCAACATTAATTTATTGAAGGATTAGAAAAATGAAATGAATGATTTTGTAATAAGGTGAATGAACGAATGGATTAAATAGTTAAACAGGAAAAAATGAAAAGCAGTGAATTGCAGTATACTGTAGGAAACTTTTTTTTTCTCAAAAGAAGTAAGAAATCTTTTTACAAATAAAGACATTCAAATTTAAATCAAATGATGACTCTAACTGTCTTCCATCTTTCATCTACCTCAGTCTAAATCATTTCTTCACCTCCTGAGATATTTTTTATCACATATCTGTGAAAGATAATCGACTTTTTGAAAATTTTCGCTTATTTTTCATTACCGCAAATATTCTCCTTCAGATCGACAAACTTTTTTGATCCAATTCACATCAATTTTCACTAAAAATTTTTTCATTGAAATGCTATCAAAATTGAGAGATGTCTCTAACAAAATACGACTTTTTGCTTAACAATGATTTCTCCACTTCTAATAATTGATTTGATAAAATGTAATTCATGATACATATTTCACTATATTTACCGAATTTTTTGTTTTAGATTATTATTGACAGCTTTATTGGCCGTAGGTGCAGTGAATTTCCACGAACATAATAATGTTCGTGAAGACTTCAGTGCGGACGATTCGCCATCACGATATGAATATGCGGTCACTGAAAATTTCTTTCGAAATTTCGGATCACCCTTTCATGTGGTGGTAGCTATGAAGGCTGCTGATGATGGATCACTGTTAAGACCGAAGCAAGTTTTGCTTTTTGACAAGATGAAAACACGCTTCAATGAGCTGATAACTTCTCGTAGTGTGCCTTTAGTAGAAAAAAATAAATTGTAAATCAGATATGAAATATTATCTAATGTAGTCATTTTTGACACTAGCGTTACTGTGTAGGCGATGGTCATCAAATATTTTAATCAGTTTCGTAGGCAGTGAGCTAATTTTTTTCATTCATATTCTCTCTTTCATGAATTCACTTGTCCTCAGATTTTTCAAGGATCTGAAATTAAAGTTCAGTAAAAGTGGGTAATTTTATCCAAATCTTAAGTATTGTTATTACCGCAATAATTACTTCTTAACTTAAAAATAGCATTAAAGGTATTTGGATAAAGTAATTGAAACCGAAGATTATTTACAATCTAAACTCAGTGTTCCATATAATGGACGACAGATCACTTATTCAGATTTTTGCGAATCTAACTGTGAAACAAGTGATGTTGTGAGCATTTTTCTGAACATATACAGAGAAGTTCATATCAGGTAGGATTTAATACTTCTCCATTGCTTCCTTTTCAATAAAAAATAACTTTAATGAAATTTTTAACTTCATTGCTTTAGGAAGAAAGGAAACGTCAAGTTAACATATCCATCAATGGATGTATTCGGTAATCGAATATATCTAGCTAATAATATTTTTCAAGTGGAGCTGAACAACAAGTTAGTTGTTTGATGATTTTGAATAATCGGTGAAATCAGAATCATTTGAAATGGTGATAATCTCAATGATATTTATAGATGAGATAGTAGAGAAGATATCATTAACTTCTATTTCCTTAGTTAGGATCGGCAAAGCTGATATAACGGTTAAGCAAACTTCTCTATTAGGAATGACTTAAATTCAAAACTCTTAGCTCGGAAAAACGCATCAGAATCGGTATGTTTCTAATCACTCTGAAGAAAAAGAGAATTCTTCCATAAAATTGTCCTGGAAAAACCATGTATATGAATCTGATGCCTTATTATGACCAACACGTTCTCAGAATTATAATTAAATACATATTTAAAAGCATATCTAATTTATAATACCACGAAAATTTTCACTGCATATCAGTTGATCATCAATTGTCATTTAATACGCTCCTAAAATCAATTTCCTAATGACTTAATTTGAAGATCTCACATAATTGAAAGTTGTCGAATGATCGCAATTAACTTTCAAGCAATTCAAAAGAATGCTTCAAGCGTTGAAATAATGAATCGCTGGGAACACGAGGTTTTTGTATTTTCCGAAAGTACTAAAAATGATTCTCTGATTCGAGTCTACGCCACATCTGAAGGTTTAGTCAGCAAAGAAGTTCGTCGGACAGGTTTGCATATCAGAATCTTTCATTTAGGAAAAAATTGCTCCGACAGTTTTATATGTGAATTCTAAAAAATGAAAAATTTTAAGTCAAAAGGGAAACTGCAGAAATTTTGAAAATATATTGGATAATCCAAAAATGAAACAAATGATAAAACTTTTGTTTTAACATACCATAAATAGATAGATTTTATGAAAAGACTGACATAACATTTGGTATCTTTAGTCTTATTTTATCGAGATCCATCCATTTCAGGTTTACAAGCATTGCCTTTTATTACTGTATCTTTTTTTGCGGTATTATTATTCACAGTAATAACATCACTGAAACGGGATCCGGTAACCAGTAAACCGTGGGAAGCAGCATTAGGTGTCTTCTGTCCGATACTTTCACTTGTCGCATCCTTCGGACTATTGTTTTGGGTATGTAAGTTTCATGGTTAGCTGAAGAATTCAAAAAGAAAAAAGAAATGAAATTAGAAAGTAAAATGTGACTTTTCGATAATGTAAGCGATGAATTCTTATCAAAGGTAAAGAACTGTCATAAATACATAAGAATAGCAAACCATCTCTTCCCATATTGTCGAAGTATTCAACAATCAAACAAAAGTATTGATTACGCTAAAAATTAGAAAAATCACAAGACCTTAGTTCTGTGACATTTTTCACTATCATATTAGCATGAAAACTTGTTAATTTCTAATGAAAGAGATGGAGCGAAAATTTGATCATAACTTTACATATAAATCTTCTCAAGGACAAATGCTTTATGTTTTATTAAATGTGGAAGAAGTAGCAGCTACCAAATTTTCAGTGTAATTTTGCTTTCCTACCAATCGTTTGTGTGGTACCATTTCTGGTACTTGCAATAGGTGTCGACGATGTGTTCATCTTTTTGCACTGCTATCATCAAACTGATCCCAGACTGCCTGTTGAAGAACGAATTGGTAAAATGCTTGCTGAAGCCGGGCCATCGATAACAATTACCTCTCTCACCAACTTTCTATCATTTGCGATCAGTATTTTTACTCCAACGCCAGCAATACAGGTAATTTTTTTTCACCCATTGAATGATCCTAGAAGAGATTGTGGATTTTATTGTTTTTGATGAGATGACATCTTCATAGAACTTTCTGCAAGGTTTTTTTCCTTCATTTGCAGATATTTAGTGCATACATCAGTGTTGCAGTAGTATTCGATTATACTTACCAAATTTTCTTGTATTCCGCAATTCTGACATTTGGTGCTCACCGTGAGAAAAAACGCTTGCATGCATTCATTCCGTGTATATCGATTTCTGAAACTGAAAAGGTCATTTTCAATATTTTTAAATTTCTAATTGGAAAGCATTTGATAGATTATGTCAGCTTAGGCACTGCTGTAGCTCAAGCTTGATTTTAAACTTTTTGCTATGGTCGGTTTAAAACTCCGTTTGTTCCTAACCTTTTGACCAATGGTCATTTTTATTTGGCATAGCGCTCAATGCGCAAAGGGCAAGCTTTATCTGTATTTTGACATCCTTCCCCTATCAAATTATAATTTCTAACTGAGATAATCATACTTGATTTCTGATATGTGATCAGTTGATTTCCTAATCGTTAAAATTTTTAATTTATTACTGCTACTGTAAATGCTTCTGCAAAATTCTTGCAATAAAATCTTCCGTTGCCATTTATGACAATGATAATAGTAACTGCTGTCTTACACAGCGAATTCACAGCAGTTAATAAAAATTGCAGTAAAAAGAAAACGTTTTTTCAGCGATCGATTAAAACGCAGTTAGATATTTCGGGAACCCTGGAAGAATTGATGAATAATTTTGTTGATTTCTGGGTAAATATAGCAATGAATAATATTACACGGATAATTGTAGCTTGCTTTATGGTTATTTATTGCATCGTTGCAGCTCATGGAGTTATGCAAATTAAAGTATTATTTTCATTAATTTATCAATTATTTTTGTATCATTTTGATCTTCATGTTTTCCTGGTAGAGATATAAAAAATATAATGCCTTGTCTATATGACTTAGCTAAAGTCTTTACTATCTAAGTTAATTTTCATTGGAAAGCCGATTTAGGCTATTTATTGGCTCAATTTTGTTCGACCAAATTTGCCTTTTCTTTCTTTTCATGTACTGTCGTTCTTCCGACATTTTCCTTGTTTGACTAATATATCTTGCAATTTGCATAAATCTTTTTAAATTTTACTGTAAATTTCCTAAAAATTTCAAAAAAACTTACTGTTCATTATATCATGAAATTTTCAAATTTACAGGTTGGATTAACATCAGAAAAATTATTCTCATATGATTCACCATTATTACCATTCGTAAAATTACAGACCGAAATTATTTTCAAAGAAGGTGGCCAGGTAGGCTAAATTATTTTGTCTCAGTGAGAAATAAGTGGAATCACTTATTTCTTTTTCATTCATAATCATTAACTTAAATTAGTGAACCAACTTACGTATGGGTAGTACTGTTCTTTTATTAATAAATTGATTTTATTAGTAATTCTTGTGCCAGATTCATTGGCCATTCATATTTTCAACGCTTATGGTAATCTTACTCTCTAGCATTCCTAATTTCAATTTTGAAAACAAGTTGGAAACTCTAATTGAAAATTTCTGGAGATTTCCTCTGTTAAAGGGTATATTATATCATTTAAGGTTGCGAATTTGATTTTTCATTAAAGATTTTAGTTAGTGATCGCAAATATTCTTTAGGAGATGAGCATTATTGTTTGATGAATGTCAGCTAGGTCGAAAAGTTTAGACATTTCAAAATCTATTGCAGGTTGCCATATTTGTAAATAATCCAGGTGATATGCGGAAACCGGAAGTAATTCCAGAGTTAATGCGACTAGTTAATGATTTCGAACACGCTACGGGAAGCATTGGTTCCGCTAGTACTCACCTATGGTTTATTCCATATCTGTCTTATGTAGGTATACAGGTACGTCGAATAAGTATGAATTTATTATATCTTACATTGTTTTTGCCTTTTTGGGATTATCTTTTATGCTTATTTAGATTTCTTGCATCTCATCACTTTGCCAGATGTTTCTCCGATTTTCTAATTATGTGGAAAACAATAAGGATAAAGAAGAGATGGATGATTCATTTCTTTGTTTATTAATTTGCAAGAAAATAACAAATACTTCATTTTATTTGCAGGAACATGGAGAAATTGGTTTCAAATATAAATATTTGCCGGAATTTATGAAACTGCGTGAATATCATAGTTGGAACTCATTTGTCAATCTGGGACTAAATGAGTAGTGTTTTGTGATTAATTATTGATAAACGTAGGAATATGAGACATCTAGTTATCAAAATAAAAAAACAACCACTTATTCTCATTCGTCTAAGTTTTCGAAACTCATACGTTAATTTTTTTTAAATTTTTTTTTCAATGTAGTATTTTTTGCAGAGATTGTATGATTGAAAAACCAGCTTGTTTACAAAAATTCTTCTTCTCAACGGGTTTTCGAAATGCTGTACAATGGTCGGAGCGTTTACATCTGCTTCAGGAATGGCGTAGTATTGCGGCTCGGTATTCGAAATTTAATGTTTCGATTTATGAACCCTTCAGTATGTATGCAGATCAGGTATTAATATTGTTTGAAGTCACTCAGATTTAAACGATTACAGTACGGATTATGTGGATATAGAAACTTATAATTAACGGACTTATTAAAGTGACAAAAGATTTTAAACATTATTTTAAAAAGATTGGAGTCGATCTATAAATTGATTTTGTTTTATTTTACTTCCAAAATAAATGTAAAAGATTGAATTTATTCAAAATGAAGCTTTTTTTTAATGCAGTTGACATTAGCGCATTTTGATGAGTTGATCAGTAATTGAGTAGAAACCAGAAAACTTCCTCAACTGATCCAAATGAATGAAAACTTCCTCAGTTGGCTCAATTGGATCGTTTTAGCTACTTACAATTGTTCCGGTGACGAAGTCCACTGTGATATTCGCATTTGTCATTATGGCACTTGTACTGACAACTTTCACACCCTCCATAACAACAATCGTTTCATCAACTCTTTCCATATTATCAATCAATTTGGGAGTGCTTGGATCATTGACATATTGGAACATCGATCTTGATCCTATTTCTATGGCCACTATATTGATGGCCATTGGCTTCTCTGTGGACTTCATTGCTCACATTACGTTCCATTATTACAAAGGCCAGACAAGGGTAATTTTAGAATAAACGATGAAGGTTAACTTCGCAGGTTAACAGTCATTTTAAATTATTACTTGAAGCACTTGTTGTTTATTTTTTTGAAACGATTTTAATTATTAGATATTTTTTTAAGGGTAAGCGTGAACGGTTGAAGCATGCTCTGAAATCGATAGCATGGCCTATGACACAAGCCGGTATATCGACTATATTATGTCTATGTGTCCTTGGTGTGATCCAGGCCTATATGGTGAAAGTTTTCGTAAAAGTAGTAATAATAGTTGTCGTACTTGGCCTTCTTCATGGTTTAATTATTTTGCCAGTTGTTTTTGGTGCAATACCGTTGCGCAAACAAATTGTTGCTGATGTTGACAAAATGTCGTCAACTTCAACTCTCCAAAAGGTTTGTTTCATATTATGTTTATTTTCAGAACTTTACAGTGAGCTTATATTTTAGAATTTTTAAATTGATACGCTAAAAATTTTTCAAAGACCAAAAAAATTTTCATCAGTTTTAAGAATCACACAATACGGATAGCCGTACCAGCACCAACACCAATGACGATCAGAAAAAATGAGCTGGAAAAGCACATTTCGGCGGGTCCATGTTATCAAGATTCGAGGGGTTAAAATCATTTAAGTTTTTCGATGTTTCCTTTAATTTAAGTGCAATGATCTAGCAAGAAGTATTCAATTTAAACAATTGTTGCTTTATCCTTAATAATTAAGCGAATTTGAATACATATAGCATACAGTTGGTACCGCACAATGCGAAACCATCTGTATGCTTCATGCTTTTTAAGGGAAAAAAATTCATAGAAAGTTTAAATAATAATGCAAGTCAATAGTAATAGTGATGTCTGAATTTTCTATAATATTGTTTGTTCTCATCAATCATAGTTAATCAATCATTATTAATAAATCAACTTCAGCAAAATGATTTTTTACAACCTTTATATTTCATAGTAGTTTCAGTCATGTGCTATTTTAGCGGAACTTACTTAATCGACATTATTGGATTAGAAGAATCTTGAAAAAACGTAGGATATTCGTTTGCCTATTCAAGGCTACTATTTGCAAAATTGTTAAAATTCGATTTCACCTTTCATCAATATCAAGAATGTCGTAATCTAGTACTCATAACTAAATTTTGTTTCAATTTAACAGTTCTTTGCAAAGAGATAACTCAGGAAATGCTAAACTTTTTGCTGAAGCAATTTAATATTAAACTTTTGTTGTTTCATTTTTACAACAACTATATATATTTATTGTCGAACTATGTATGTATAATAAATTCTAAATGATTTATTTCAACATTGTGAAAATCATAAATGTTACGGAGTTATCTTAATTCCGAGGATTCAGATCCGATTTTTGTCTGTATTATAAATAATCTAAAGCAAATCTTAAATGAACCAAAATCCATGTCTACTTCTAAAGAGATTTTTCTGCACAAATTATAAGAATCGGACATTTCTAAAATCATTGTATTGCTCATACCCGAGGCATTTTTATCAACAGTCCCCAAGATTGCAGATCTTTTGGCTATCTGATCTCTCGATGGCATTGTTATAATTTCGTATCCTCTCATTCGTACGGTTTTTTATCCAATCTATTAGAATATATTTGAAAGGAAAAAAGGAAATTTTCGATGAAATTATATTTCCTCCCTTATTTCGAATATTTGGGAACAAAAGGAAAGTCACAAATAGATCACAGTGTTTCAAAATGTCACCTTTTGATGCTGGGGTTACCATCGGTTTCACTTGCTGTTGTTTTCTCCGGCAGCGATGCATTACTGGAATATGTATTGCAATGAGGACACATCCATGTTATTTGTGCGCATCCGCTCAATTGTCGACACCTGGAATTTGTCTCCAATTTTTGAATTCTTTTGGAATTTCACATGATAAGGGATGAAGATAGACATCAAGAAAAGATAATTATATCAAAAATACGACCATCGTCTTTATGAGAAATTTATTAGCATGGAGTGAGAAATGAGATAGAAATTTTATCTTCCTGGAAACAACTAATTTCGGCTTCCCTCTTTAAAAATTAAGAGTTTCATTTGAATTTATGAATATTTGAGAGAAACCTCGTGATGCTCACGTGTAATTCATTCGTTCAATATAGTTGATTAAATAAGTATTCAATATTTGCTTGTCGCCTTAACGAACAAAATAATTGAATTCAGAAATTTATTCCTTTTTGAAGTTTGCAAAAAATCCATGTAAACATGTCTAATAAAATCTTTTTTTCTTGTTTGATGTGATTTTTTCCAATTTTTCCATATTTGGAAATACAAGTGTACTTGTTTAGTAGCATTAATTCATAAAAATTTGGCTCATAGAATGAATGAATTCATAGTAAACAAAGAGAAAAGTGAGCCATTAGAGATAATTGATTTTAATTGACACAATTTTATTTGCTGATGCTCAAATCATCAATAATGTTCGAAAACAAAATTTTGTTTTATTCATTTGCAATGAGAGAAAATATTACGAAGAATAATAGCGGCCGTAATGAAAAAAGAAAAGCAATTATCATCAGATGAATGATAACGTTGGTAATGCGATATTAAAATTCCAAAGTACATTTCCACAGAAAATTTATAATGCTAATTGCTTTATAATCCTAATTGCTTTTCTTTATCTCTGTCAATAATATATTTAAAAAGTTAACACAAAGAAGTATTCGTATGAAAGTATAATTGCAATTTACCTTTGACAAATGTGTGATTTCATTCCTGGACTCTTTAGCAATGTTGTCAAACGATCCAGCATTGCAGCACGGGCCCGAACTGACAGGCGATCGTCTACAAGAAAAAAAGTTGATTTTTAACTTCTTCTTCAGAAGTTTTAAATTAATAAAGAAATACATGCTTGGAAGAATGGTGGAATCAAAAATGCTAACAAGTTTGTTGTTGAGTCATTTCAAGCAGATGTTCCGGTCGATGAAGCATCTGAAGACATGGATCGAGTAATTGATGTAGAAAACATCGATCCAGTAATGATAACCTTACGAATACTGATAACTAAAATTGGAAGAATATTTTCAAATGGAAAAAGTATCAGCGATGAAAAAGGCAATAAAGTGCAACGTGCCCTTAAAAGGAACGAAATTTGAAATAATTTCTGTTATTCATACCCATATTACGGATATCATTATACTGATTAATAAATGCCTTAAATTTGCGAAACAATTGAGCCTTTTGAATTCCATATTAAATTCCAAGTTATTAATTATAATTTGAAATTTCAATTCAAAACGTTTTCAAAATTCATACTTACTACAATTTAAAGTTTTTAAAAAAATCAGTGCAATTTTAATACAACTGTCCAATGTCTTCACAGCCAAGTAGGCAATGAGATTTCAGAAAATTTAGAAGATGCAACGGTAATTTTAAAAATCAACAGAATTTTGCTAACTTGTGTATGAGGCGCAAGAAGCAGCATTGCGCACTTCCTCAACAAGCCCGATGATTCCATTTTACATGCTGCCATTAGTATTGGTCCTATGTTAGCTTCTGCAACTCGAGAAACAAATCATTAAATTTCCTATAATTTATGAGAAACTTTTAGAACAGCAAAATCAAAATTCAGTTATTTTTTAAAGTGAAGCCGAATTAGGCATTTCTCACCGGTTTCATCCAGAATCGGGTCTACTTAAATGCATATTGCTGAACGGATATACAAACCTGTTATCCTTAATTGAGGTGGATAAACTGCCATCAGAAAAGCTTTCAATTCCTCATGCGTGCATGGACAAAATATTTCATCCATATTCGTACTTGAAGATATACGTTCCTGAGCAAAATTTTTTGAAATTTTTTCTCGTTTTCAATTTTTGAACAAAAAACTATCAGTGATCATGCTTTACAGCGGAAAAGTGAAGTAGATACTTTGAATAAAACTTAAAATTGAAAATAGTATTTGAAAAAAGTTTCTTCCTGAACAACGAAATAAATAATATCAATATTTTACTAGGAAAATATTCGACCATGCAGCAATGTAATATGGATTGACATAATAACCACGACCCGTTTTGGAACGAATCATTGTAAAATTTAGTTCTGTGAGACGATGGAACTGTTCCAGATCACTAGGCTGCTCCAACATTTCCTATAGAAATTTGCCGCTACTTTATTAATCTGTTATCTGATTATTTTGGCCGAGAATGTAAGCATAGTTGTAGCTAATGGAAATTTTCGAATTTTTAAAATATCTGAAAAATAATCATCGCATATTTCGGTAAATTTTCAAAAAATTGTAAAAATTCCAATAACCTCTGGTGCTGAAGAGCCATGCAGTCTTTCCAGCAACAATACCTTGACACGATCGCTTAGACCATAATAACGACTACCCGTGAGATTAATTTTTGAATTGGGCCTCATCTCTCGCAAACATAATACTAATAGTCGATTTAATTTATATCTGAAATCGATAATCTGAAAACCGATTTGCAATACTGAAACAAAGCATAATATAAATAAAAATTCAATAAATAATGCAATAATATTCCTTGGTCCGAAGTGACTAGTTTAATTCAGATCAACTAATAAGAAACTTTCAGGAAATGGAAAAAAGCAATTATTCTGAACTTAGTACTCAGAATTAATTATTTATCATCATAATAAGGAATACCTGTCAGCTAACCACACTTTTTCCAAAAAAGGCAATTTATGTTGTACAAGGAAGCATTCACAGCGATGTAAAAGACCATCCATCTGAAGTTTTTTTGCAATTCGAAATTTAAATTGCCATTTTTTTTGATTTAGAAACGTTAAAAAATGCATATTATCTACTCAGTTAGTTGGAAAAAGTCAAAGACCATATACTAGCGACTCGTAGCATTTTCCACGGGACAAAAGTTGCACTTATGATTGGTATCTTGAGATCATTCTCTTTAGATCTGAAGTTTCCAAGATCAAAGTACAGAATCTTTCATCACTGTCAAAATGACAATCCTCATTATTATGAAAATAGCTTACGATATTAATGACAAGAAAAAGAAACAAATAATTACCTGATAGTCAAAAGCAAGTGGTAGTAGAATATGTACAGATTGATCGTCCACTTCCTTATAAGTAGGATGTATGCAATGAAGCATTTCGAGAACATGGTCGTAATGCACATTTGCTAGAATCAGTTCACGATCGGGACATTCAATACACCAAGCTCTGAAAAAAGCTGGTTCCAAAATATTGACTTCAAGTGTAGATATGATAGCCTAAATACATGATAATTTAAGGTGATTTTAATTTTAAAAGTTTGCTTTATTTTTTAGAAGGGAAAGAAAGAATTTCAGAAATGCTAAGGCAGTACCAGGAAATTTCCTTTATTTTTAAAATGTTAATATAATAATAAAACAAAGGAATGAAGAAGAAATTGCAGGAATAAAATGCATTTGCATTTGCTGAGCTAAGAAATGAAATCTATTCTCACTGATAATTTAATATCTGAAATGTTTCATACGATTTGCAGTAGAGCTGAAATTATACTTTTTATCTAAAATGTGGCTTAATTTGATCCATTTCATAGGTTTCAATTATTCTAATTTCATTTTCTTCTTTCTATTCTATTTTCATTTATGTTTTTATTTCACCAAATTTTATATCATATCATTTTTACTACTTCATTTGAGCTTCTGTTTTCAGCATTTTTTAAATTTTGAAACATTTTCGATTTCTAATAATATCAGTTTTTCAAAAATTCATCAAATAAAATATTTTATCCCATCAAAATATTTTAAATGTTTTTTTTTTTTTTTTTTTTCTATAACTCGCATGTTCCAAGAAACGAACCGTAGAACGGGTGACCATACAGAAATATAATGTTCATCCACATAAAGCCGTTTTCCATCCACTAGAAGTGGCCGAGTACGATGACTATCTGGTCGTGTAAAATCGATTATCACTTCGATAGAATTTGCAGCCGTTCTGTCACACTTTTCCATTGCATTCTATGGAATAACTGAATTTACTCTATCACAATTTTTAAGGAAGGGAAAGGCATCTTTTTATTAAGAGAAGAAGCCTTTACAAATAGTAAGAAAAGAATATAAAATTATTATTAAGAAAAGAAGCCTTCATAAAAGTAAATGTTAAAAAGAAAAATAGAAAAAGATAATAATTATTAAAAAAAATCATACTTTTTATCTGCAACTTCAACTTCAACATGTCTTGTCTTTTTATATTTCGACAAGAAAAAATATATGATCAATAAAGGACTTTAATGAGATAATCGATGCATGGAATTACGGTATCAATTGAAATTATATAGGATGGGTAAAGAAATTGGTATGAGAAGTCATTGCAAAATGTCTAAGAATAAAGTTATTCGTTGTGTCAGTTCTTTGAAAGAAGTAGTGAAAATATGACATATTCTTTTACTATATATCCTTTGTTTGACAAAATACTGTTTTTGATAATTTGTTTATTCGCTAAGCTAATAATTTACCTTTTTGGCTTAATAACAAATTTTTATAAATATTTCACTTTTTTTTTTTTTTTTTTTTTTGAATGGAAGGAATATTTATGCCTAGAGTTGAAATTCATTGTACAACTAATCTACGACTTCGAAATGATCTTCCACCACTTTGTGTTGAAGAATAAAACTATTGATCAAATGAAAAGGAATAATTTTAACATACTGCAAAGAATACAAAACTTTGCACTATACATTACCCTCAATTTTAAAACCTGAAATATCATAAATGGAATTTAAACAAGCTGCAGACATCGATCAATTGATTCTAGTGCAATAATCGAGAAAGGAAATTCGATTAAGAATAATACAAATATGCAATTTGAAATATCCACCAAATAAATTTAACTTTTCTTCTTCCAGCATATTATTCCTTTTGCTTTTTATGCATAAAATTGGAGGAGGGAAGAAAGTCAAATTTAAAAAGCAATAATACAAACTTTGAAAGCTTTTAATCGAATTATTGATTCAGATGAAATGAACGGAAAATGTTTTCGCTTATTTAATTACTGAAATGTTTTTACTTATTTAATTACTGAAGCATTCAATAAAAACCAATGTTTTATCTTGGAGAACATACTCATATCAATTTGGTATAAACTAAAGATTAAAACTTGGTGCTTTGCTTGACAATTAATAATTTTTTCAAGCATTAATTAATCAATTCATGGGATGGCAATAAATCCATGTAAACATTCACAAGGATATACTAATTAATGATTTTGTGTCTATAAAAATTTATAAAGAAAACTACTAATAATTCTCGAGAAACAAAAAAAATTAACTAAAATAATGGTTAATGTCAAAAAGTAGCCGAGTTAATAAGAAAGCGAAATAATTAAAAATAAAGAGGGATGTTTTCTTGTATCTCATCCAACATTATTTGTCATTCTTTATCATCTTTATTTTTCTTTAGCGTTTCCAGACTCCAGTAGACAGATGAAATTGAAGAAAACAGATGAAATATTGAGTAAACAAAATATTCAAACCCAAAGCGAATTTCTAACAATGACGAAGAATTACTGGTTTTCTTGTTTCTTTTTTTGATACAACACTCGAGATAAACGTGCCATAAATCTTAGTAATGACATTTGAGATATCATTAAAAGTAGATGATAAATCGATAAAAAGGTAAGTTAGATAAAAAGGTAGATAAATCTCCCTTCCAACAATTCAACTTGAAATTGACTTATAGAAGAAATAGAACGAAATAATTCGTTAAAATCTATTGACAATATTATTGAATGATCCTAAATTCTGTCTCGGCGATATGCACTCTAAGCTTAGGTAAATTTAACAAAAATTATGCTAAAGTTTTAATAAGGATAAACAATTCTTAGATGAATTTGAAGAATAATTTGCTTTTACGTTACTTCTGAGAACATTACTCTTTATTGAAAACTACGCAGATAAAAGAACAGAAATTTAGCATTTTAAATATATAAGATTTTAACCAAGCAAACTTCTTAAGCTTTTAGCTTTATTTATATGAGAAAAAAAGACAATAATCTTCGATTGTACCTTATCGGATGGTGATGAAGGATAATTACTGACGATTAGCCTGGATGAAGACGGCTGTGAATTGACATATTCGCATTCGTCATTATCGATCATATTAATATAAGCGACATCAGTGGCTATCAGAAATGTGTGTTATTATTTCAAATAAATATTATCAGCTGATAATATCAGTTCATAAATATTGCACAGAAGTAGATGATAAGCTGCCGATATATATTTTACCACAGGGAAAAATCTTTAAACGAAAGTTTTTGTACTGTCAATTGCGCTTAAAGACAATGCACCAGTGCATTGCATCATACCAGCCATGTAGTGCTTTGCAAATGACCTGTCAATCTTTTGATCTAAATCAAATTGATTTAAAAACTAACCCATTATTAGTTCTGCAATCTTATCGTCATATCTCTCCAACTTTTGACAAATTCATAATTCTTTCTAATTTCAATTTTTTTAAAAATAAAAATAGTCCAGTAATTAAAAAATTCGTTTTATATATACCAGGAAATTAAAATTTCTTTACTGGAAACATTTTATCATTCAATTTGAGAAAAATGTTGTGTTTTCCTTCGATAGATCGAAATCCAGAAAAAGCTTCACTTCGACCTTATCATCCTAATCACTCTGACAAATCCAAAGGATTTGTCAAATCTATATATTTGACAAAATAATAACAAAAATAATTATTGCACAAATATTTGAAATATTTTAATTCTCAAAAGGCAGGAAAAATAAAAAAAGCTATCCACCGATTATGTTTCGGAGATAGGCTATCAAAATTATTGCAAAATTCATAAATAATTAGTATGCTTAGTTTAGCGCACAAAGAATAGATCTGTGTGCCAGACGGCAACTTTTTGCTTTTTTACCTGAGAAAAAATTGAAATAATAAAATGTTCAGCTAAAAGTTCAGAAAATAGAAATAGCAACTTTTTGAAGTTAATTAGACAGAACATTGAATAGCAAAGCAGAATAAGTATGTGCAAATGGCATGTCAAAATCAATTAACGTCCCAATATATGAATATTCCAATAAAAAAGAAAAAAATGAAAACAAAAATTTTGGACATCTACACATTTTCTGAGACATACATAGACATGCACCTACACACAAATATGCGTGATAACATTTTTTCTGAAGTAATAAAATTTTTTTTTGAAGGAAGACAAATTCATTGTTTTCTTTTTTTTCGTTACGTTAAAGCACTATTGACCAGAAAAATATATCAGCGATGAAGCACTGAGAAATTCCTATAATTATATATGAAAAAATTAAAAATTCATAATGCGGAAAGATTTCGAGATTAATAAAGTCACAAATCCATAACTGGAGAGTCATGTCATTTTGTCTGAGAAAAACTTCAGATTAATTCAAATAATTTGCATGAGAAAGAATCAGCAATGGAATGAAATAATTATATGATATATTATGATATATATGATAATGAAATAATATTATATGATATATGTTATATAATTATATATATTAATTCCATCAATTTTTGCAACATGAAATACCTGTCACTTTTTTTATTTTCTCGAATCCCTTCTTTTTTTGGTTTGCTGAAAAATCAAACTTTAGGAGTGGAGAAATTTGAATTGCTTCTCTGTTCTCGTTCTACTCTCTGTCTCTCTCCCTACAAGCCAGAAAAATATTAGAACTCAATTACTTCTTTGCCATATTGCAAAAAATCCCAGGAGTATGTTAACTTATTTTATAAATGTTCAATTTTCTAGCAAAAAAAGGAATTCGAAAAACAATGAAAATTGATGGATGTTTTTCTCTTTTCATCTTTCTTATGCAAATTATTTAGGAATAAACTAGTAAAGTTTAATTTTATTTGCTATATCGATCAATTTCTTCAAAAGAATGAAAATAAACCAAAACTCGGAATGCAATAACTATCATTCTGTATGGCTGACAATCCAGTAGATTATGATAAATTATTACTTGCATAAATATTTATATTAGTCTATTTAAAATTAGATCAAAGAATGATGGTTTGCATGAAAAAGTTTCGTAGAGAAAATTCTTATTGAGACAAAAATCAGAAGAATTGTTTTTTTCTCATCTTACCATTCATCCGATCTAATCACCAAATCACGCTACAGAAGGCATTTGATAAACATTTCTATTATAGCGAATATAATTTAGCCTGCGGGTTTTATTACAGAATGTGGAATGGCTTGATTAAATTATTGATGGTTATCTAAGGAAACTTTCGAACTAAGCATTTTTTTCTAGATGACAGAATGAGTAGTAATCGATAATCAAAATAGCAATTCGTAATATTGAATGTGATGGTGATGACAACGACATTGCTACGATAGAAGTATTGATATGATAACAACAAACAACATAGTGAGGGATAATAACGACGAATGAGTAGCATAAGTAGAAAGGAATATATTTGAGATAGGCCGAAAAATTGCTCTTTAACAAATAAAACTACTCCTCGCATCCTTAGCTCTCTAAGCCTTTCAAAAGGCCTCTATGTCTTTATTTGGACTTTTCATGCTTTCTGCAAATAAAACATACCTCGTTTCCATGCTGTTTCTCATGTTCTTACTATTGGTATTATTTCAAGATTAAATGCACAATATCGCCCATTCCTACGAAAACGTATGAAAGTCCTTAATCTTTCTTTTTCAGTTCCTTACTCTTCCTCCTTCTCAAGTAGTAGCAATGGTGGTAATAGTAGTAAAAGCTAACAAACAAACAAGCAATATTCACAATATCGATGAATGGATGAATCTCATATTTTTTATCCTCGGTTCAAAATATGTTTGATGACGAGATCATAAAGATTCTCAAAAAGGAGAAAAAACAGAGAATCGTACGATGTGAATGTTTCATTTTCTTCAATGCTTCATATAATGTTAAAAGTCGCAAATGTTATTTAGAATGACGAGGCAAAGTTTTCGGATATATGGCGGGAAAGTGTGTATCATAGAGTAGTGATGATATCGAATTAGCATTTTAAAATTATACCATTTTTTTAAAATCTAAACCATCATCAATATGTTAGACTAGGAAAAAATAAAATCTACAAATTTTGACTTTTTGAATTGGAATTAAGGATAAACACTAGATGTATAACCAATAAATCATTGAGTTACGAATAAACTCTTTATTCCTGACTCAATTAATTTATTAACTTTAATTCAGAAACCAACTAGCATGCGATATTTAGCATAAGGTTACGATAACAAACGTGAAGATCTAGCTAAATTAATTAACCTAACTGATTGCTAAAAACAATATCCTTCCTATGCAACAATTTTTTATACGTCAAAATTGCTTCAAGCGTTGTTTTATCCTACATAAGCCACAGTACCAGTAGGAAGTGCACGGATGATAAATAAGTTTCAATCTTTAAATAACCTTCATTTCCCCAATAATGGAGTAACCTTCCATTATTTATACGCCCAATTTAACTTCAAAATAAAAAGAAAATTTTTCACCATTATTTTAGCTTACAATTAGTTTCAACTTATTTCAAAACCATCGCAAATTAAACTGCTAGCGAAATCCGAAAAGACATTATTTATAATGGCATATTATTAATACTATCACAACACTGATATATAAAATTTTCAGACCAAAATATAATACATTGAAAGTTGAGTAAGCAGCAGAAATTTAGAACATTTTACGATGTGAAATTCTTTCTAATAACCCGCCAGTTTTTAAAAAAATATTTGACAAACGTTAAAAAAAAAAGAAAACTAATTTCTTGAACATCAAAAGAAAATTAATTTCTTAAATCATCTAATAATACCAACACTTTTCTTTACTCAGGAATCAAACTGAGAAACATTTTATTGAAGAGCAGACAGAAATAAGAAATTCCGACTAGCGTAAATCATATCTTCTATTCAACTAAAATTGTATTTTTTTCAAACTAAAAAAGTCAATGATAAGCTCACATTTCGTAAAAATCAGGAATCCATACAAGTCATTTAAAGAATTGAAATAAAAAAGCGTCAATATTTTGGAACATTAAAATGTGTATTAGTCTTTTACTGCGAATTTATCTAAATTTATCTTGAAAAACTTACGATCCCACCCGCTCAAGGTGAGGAAGAAAGATTTGAGTAAAATATGGTATAAAGCATAGAAAACGAACTTATAAAGCATCGAAAACGACCCTATTACAATTTTGAAAGTTGAAGCTTCCCGATGCTTGTAAATTTCATCAATTTCAGAATGTTACTTGTGGCTGTTATACCATTCTTAATGTGACTGAGAATGAAAATCAAGAGCAATAAATAACGAAAGAAAAGTAACTAACCACCTCAACTACATTTGAATCAATTAAAAGATGAAAAATAGAAAGAGATGCACACATCAGCAAAAAAATAAGTCTTTAAAACGGAGAAAGTGATACAAATTGTCAAAACGGAAATTATGAAGATAGTTAAATGCGAAAAACAAAAAGAGATTGCACGAAAAGTCACGAAGAAATTCTACTTATGACACATAACTTCAAATAATAATACTTTAACATAAAAAGATTTTTTTTCTTTAAATATTTTGTCCTTTTCGTCGGTCGACTTTGGTAACTGCAGGTACAAAATTTGAAATCTGAAAAAATGTCGATTGCTAACATTATCATTGAAACAGAGTCAGCAAATTTCACCTGCCTGTTTAAAAAAAAATGAAATTCCGGATATTAAAAGCAAAAAATCTTTTAAGAAGAGTTTTTTCCAGATAAAACTAGTGTAGTTCAAACGAAAACTTAGATATCTGGAATTAGAAGAAATAGTAAACAATGGATATGCTCAAAATGAAATAAAGCAACCATTCTGCCTAGTTGTTAGTGTTATAATTTTTCATCAGTATTTTTAGGCCTGCCTAGCTATAAGGGCTGAAAAATAAAACAAGAATGATCACTTTTCTATATGCTCCTTTTATTTCAGTTCATATGGAAAGGAAGTACCGTAAAAAATTAAACCCTTCTTCCTTTGAAACAGCAATTTTTCTTAAGGAATTATTTCTTAAAAATCTAATTGAACAACAAAATACGTAACTATTAATGATAGGAAACAAATAAACACATAGTTTATGATGTCATTCATGAAGAAATTATTTCGCGTAATTCATCGACAACTGCATAGATCAATAGCTGATCACTACAACGCCCATCAATTTGAATTTTGCCATCCTAAAGAATAATTCACGTACTGATTTTAGAAAAAACAACTCGTCATAATAGTCATAATATTCTCCCTCATTCTTGCCTTCGATGTTTCTACTTTAATATCATACGAAAATTAGTAAATGTTGAATTAAATCAAAATTTAAAACAAATTTTATTTGTGAAGGCTAAAGACGTTTAAAGCTTTTTGCAAGAGTTAAGTGGAAGTTTCAAGTTGAAGTCATGAAAATTTTAAAACAAGATGCTGTCTTTAACTTTAGCACCTGTTTTTCCACTAAGTAAAATACGTTCAAAAATGAAACAAGCTGAATTGTGTGAAAAAAACAGGCATACATATTAATAAACTTTCTACCAATGAAAATGAAATGACCTGTTGCTTGATCAAAATACAAATTGGTTCGGCCTTTATAGTGTGAGCATATAGTGCTGCTACAGTATCATTCTGTTTCACTACTGCAAAAATCTTATCACCAAATCTAATTTAACACAAAGATCAACTTCAAAATAAGGATTCCAAAAAATGATTAAATAATGCATTTCTCAAAAATATTTCAAGCATTATATAACAAATATATCTCAGTGTATTTCCTATCACAAAAATATCGTTCATTGGTTTTTTTAAATGTATTCAATCCAATAGGTTCAATTCCAATAAGAGGAATGGCTTGAAACTACATTTTGAATCACATATGAAATACTAATAGAAGTGCATTTTCAACAATTAGATAAATCGCTTATGAAAAAAGTTTTGGTGTTTAGTTCTGGATGAATCTGAGACAACGAATACAAAGTGTAGTAGTGGAATAAATTATAAATGGATCCAGTACG
The DNA here is from genome assembly GCA_037074765.1 of Mansonella perstans. Lineage (NCBI taxonomy): Eukaryota > Metazoa > Nematoda > Chromadorea > Rhabditida > Onchocercidae > Mansonella > Mansonella perstans. The sequence continues at coordinate 650,677 of JBAMDO010000576.1, forward strand.
GAAGACAATTTAATTTAAGACAAAAATTACCATTAAAGTGAGCAAAGAAGCATATTTTCTTCAAAACTGTGTTCCACGAAAGGCTAGTAGTTACTTGTGCGGATGATTTACAGCCCATATCGTTCGAACTTGATAACATGTCATAAGATTCGCTGAAAATCAGCATATGTAAATTTCCTATCAAGGTCAATAAAATTGACAAATCAAAAATGAACCATGGGGAACCGGACAGCAAGCCGAACACCCGAAAAAAAAAACAAAATTTTATTTGCCGCTTTAATGAATTTCAAAAAAAGATTCATTTAAAAAGTCAGCCTTTCTTATAAGTAATGAAGATGTCGAAGTACTGAGTCTTTCTAATTCAAGAACCATAAAGATAAGCACACGAAATAAATGTTCTTAGTTTTTAAATCATTTACTACATTGTTTGATTCGTTTTGAAACGCGTACCTTGTAATGGTAGCAGGCACAAGAAAGGATATCGTTGGCATCAGAATATGAAAATCTAGCTTGTCCTGAATAGTTTCGCCCTTATGCTAAAAACAAATTGATCAATTAATTAAGAATTAGATAAATTACATATAACAAAGTATAATATGCATTTCTTCTAAGGATATTGATATAGCAAAAAATTTTTAATTTAAAAAATGTAGTTCAAAAAAAATTTAAAATTTCACAACTTACATCTACGAAAAATGTCAAATTGCCTCTTAGCTTCTGTGGCATGTTGATCGCTTTCACTGAAAACCTAAAAACATGTTCAGCGGAGACGCCGGGAGGAAGCTGGAACAATAGTGGAATTCCAGCCTGAAATATTTCTTGATTAAACTATAATTTACAGATGGTAGCGCTTGCTGCTTGATCCAGGAAACATTTAAAAATCAAATTTTCGGTTTTTTTGCCTACATTTCTCGAGGTTTTTCACTAACCTTCGTTCCTGCAACGAGAAGTTTACTGCTTTGGAAACTTTTACATTACTTTTATTAAAATTACGTTGTAAATTACTTTTACAAATACGGTCATTCAAATATTAATTAAAATTTGCAAAAACACCGGAAATTTTGATCTAAAAATGTAGGCAAAAAATCTAAAAAAAAAAAAAAAATGTAGGCTAAAAATTATCAACTCTTGCTTGAACTAAGGGTTACAATGTATGTAACTAAATAAAATTCTTGAACGAATTAAAAACAATTTTTTGAGCAGACATTATACATTTTCAAGGTCCTACTAAGCATTCTCCTCTCTTCTCTCCCCTTGCCGACATTTTACACATGATTTTTATATCATTAGAAAAAATATTACAAGAAATATTACCAAAGATGATTTGCCCTCCTCACGTAATAAACGTGTATTAATCGTGTCCAACACATTCATTTCCAAATTACGTAAGGTATTGTGTCCTTTGTTTGAAAATACGATTCCGACTGCAATTTGATTTGCATCGTCTGTTGATACTCGGGTTTCATAAGTCTAAAAGAGACATTTTTGAAAAAATACAGAAACTTTCTAATGCACCGAAAATAACTTATCAGAAATTTAAATACTTGACGGAATGTATAAAAGATGTCGCTAGGAGACATGTAACTAATTTTCTTAATTATCTAGCTAAAGTGGATTTCTAATTTAAAATTCCATGAATAGTAACTGTTTCCATTTTTTTTTTTGAAAAAACAATTACTATTCATGCGATTTTATTTTAAAAATCCAGCTAGTAATAATAGAGCTCCTAGCGGTATAATTTTACATTAGGAAAGCTTACGTAGACTTCGTAAGAAATACATTAAAAAAACTTTACTAGCTAAACAAAAAATCATTTCGTTTGCGTACTAGTTAAAACTGCCATGGTTGCTTTACAGTAGAAAATAATACAAATTAAGATACCAACCAATTTCAAATCTTCTGTCTCACCCAATAGTCTATAAGAACTCAATTGTAATTGTGCTCTTTGTTCTTTTGCGTGATTTAAAGAATTTTCATGCGGTGTTAAGGCTCCATTCGATGAACTTGAACACAAATGCAAATTAGGATTAGTTGGAGTACAAATACCTGAAGTCGCCTGAAAATTTATTTTTTCATTCACAGATTTAAACGACGAAATTTGTACATGAAAACATAAAGCAAAATCATTATATTACAAGTAGTAACTAAACTTTTTCAAAACCTACTTCATAAACATCCTTATCAATTGGTTCATCAATAACGTTCTTCTTTTTTCCACTTCCAGTTTTTGGATTATTCTTCTAAAATTTTAAAACTGTTCAAACCAAAGAACAAGTCTCTTTGAATAGAAAGCCGACAGATACATTTGTCAAATTACCAAGAAGATAAACATGCACCACTTAACATTCTGGTTTTTAATAGTTACTGACACAGTATAGAAGTTGTTTGCCATTCCAAGATAATATTAATAATTAATTGGTCAAGTAACTCACTTTTGCTGAATTTTTTGACGCTTTCTTCAAAGCTTTCGCAGTAGTTTCTTTGGCTTCTACAATATTCAAGCAGTTCTCCGTGTATACTGCATTGGTTTGATAAGTATCTGAACTATTTAGCATCTTTTTCGATTCTCTCCTGTAAGAATCTGTAATTAAGGATTCCAAAAATTCGCTGGAAATTTTTCCAACTTTGCTGAAACATAACTGAAACATAAAGGAACATTCTACTCACTTTCTTGTAAACTCTTTACATCCCGATTTTCTCGCCTTCTTTTTCTTCTTTTCGCTTCGTTCTAACGTGTCATTGTAAGACCGAAGAGAATCACCAGCACTGGTGACTCCTGTTCGCGAGTATCCAAATACATCTAACACATGCGGTCGCGATTGTGTATGCATGGAGAACATTTCCACTTGTTCATCTGTTTTCAGAGGTTCTTCCAAGCTAATATCAAGGGCTTTGTAAATTTCTTCCATCTCGTTCTGAACATTTGCTTTTTTTTAGAAGCAAGCTGTTAAATATATATTGCTTGGCTCTAGAATTCAAAAATAAAAAAATATTTTTTTTTTGATATGATACGATTTTTAACATCTGAAATTTCCAAAATATATGAAGTTTAAAGTGTAAAAGATATGAACATCATTTCCAGCGGTTTCTTCTTCATCAGTTGACTTAGCATTCTCAGGCATTTCACCTTCCCCTCTGTTGACCTAAAAAGCTGAGTTTTACACAAAATTTTCGAATGTTTCATGATATCCACCCTCATGCTCTCAGTATCTAATAAAAGATAAATGCTAATTTTGAAACTGAATAAAATGAATTATTAGGAAAAGCTAATAATTTTTGGAAATTAACCAGTGTAAATTACATATGTCAACAAAGGTAACTGTAAAAATAACTTTGAAACTGTAAAGCGCACATTGTTTCAAACTATGATATCATATACGAAACGCACCTGATGGACCACTGGAATATCATCATCATCACTGGAACTAATTTCTTTGCCTATTTTATTTTTTCTTCCCATAAGTTTCTTTTTTTCTTTCTTTGCAGTTTTCCATGACAACGTCAACTGCTGTTGTTCCATATATTTGTTGAGTCCTACCACTCCTGTAATTAAATTTTTTCACCAATTTTCAAGAAGACTGGAAAATCTTAAAGATCACTTGTTCCATAAATCTAAACAAATTCAGAACAAAAGCTTACCGGGTATTTCTAAAGGGCTTTGCAGATCAGGAGTCGATCCCGACTTTTCTACTGTACCAAAAGGAGTTCGTGCTAATCGTTTGGAAGCATTATTTTTAATTTCTCCCTTCATATAATAAGGGTTATTCTCAATTTCAGTTTGTCGTTGTTTGAGGCGCTGAAAATGAATTTACTATATAGTTCGTCGGCAACCCGCTTTAAATTTTTCTGTACAGAGCTACAAATCATACTTTCACGTCATAAATCATACAATAATATCCTTTAGACCAAAATCAATCATAATGTAAGATTCATTAATATGAAGTAACAGCTTCAACATTCCATACCAAGAGATAATCAAAATTATAGATTGAAATAATTATCAATATTCAAATTTCTAAATAATTATTATGAAAAACCTAAATTTCATTGCTTTATTACGATATTTATGTAAACAGCTACACCGCTAATCCATTATGATGAAGTAAACAGATAGTGAATCTCTCCAATAAAATATATTCTATAGTATAGAAATTAAAGAATTATTCCTTAAAAATAACATACTTTCTGCAGTTCTTGTTCACTAATTTCACTCTTGCATGCTTTCGTTTTCGATAACGTTTTTCCAAACTCACGATCCTCATCACTGCTATATCTGGGTGGACCACCAAAACCAGCAAACTCTGGACGCATTGCCCTGTTTCCAAAAACATTTTCATTTTCAGGTTCGCTAACTTGGTCTTCCATATTTGGCTCATGAATCCAGGCATCCAGATCTAACCTGCAATACTGATAGTATTTAAAGCTGAGTTTCATAATGTAAGTTATAATCTTTAGAATTTCTGGATTCCTCAAAAGTACATAGGAAAGCTTAAAAAGTTTGAAACAAACCCTTCAGGAATCGGAACTTTTTTTTGTGCCTTCGCTGCAACTGGATTCAATTCACCTTCAAACAGTTTCGCAAATTCTTCACCGACTTTCTCATGATTGGAGTGGAAGCGTTCTATTATCTTCAAAACAGCTAAGAATGTGCACGCCTAAAAAATTAACAGTAAATAACAATGTTAGTCACATATTTACTTCTGAATCTTATCTCATCAAAACGTATAATGAAAAATTACAACATGATTTCGGCACCACAAAAGCAATCCTTTAGACTCCAAGAAATTCTTATTTAACTTTAAATAATAGGAAGCTTTGGAGTAAGGAAAGCTGTGAAGAAATCTCACTAACTCACTCGCTCCTGTGCTTCCAGATGATCAGCTAACACAAATTCAGGCAGTTTAGAAAGCAATAAATTATCCAGAGTATCAATTCCATCCCAGTCATTCTCCGCTTCAGCTCTTGTAAGAAGCACCGCATAAAGTTTGGCAATATTCTGCATGTAAGCGCTTAGTACATGTCCTGGCATTATTGGTATTTTGGCCTTCAGCATGGCTTCTAGTACACGTTGAACGTTGCACAGATGTCTAAAAGCAAGCTTTTAACATCATTTTTTTGTAAACTAAAGAAATTCGCGCTTCAGGCACCATTTACTAATGTTGAAAAAGCTGGTTATTTTTAGCATACAAGTTACAAAAAATTTATGATTAGCATAGCAATTGACTTCAGTCTTCTCTTTTTGCTTTCATCAAAATTTAGTAATTTCATTAAACTTACTCGCAATATTCACCGCAAATCCATGTTGCAGCTAATAGCACCTCACACATATTGCTACGATGCTGTTCGCTGCCGGCAAGCAGTAAATGGGCATTTTCAACAAGTAAAGCCATTTGGGACACCGAAAAATGTCTTATCGACTGTACGCGTACTGATACATCAAGCATCTGTAATGGATCATAGTTAATTTCCAAAAACTAAATTACCAAATTTTCACAGAAAGAAAAACTTTCCATATAATAAGTTTGAAGAATAAAAAAAAAAAAAAAAAACCACATAATCGAGGACTGTAGTTACTAGTCCAATTGGTATATAATTTTGAAAGGGTAAATTTCAGTTTACTGCTTTAAAAAAATGGTCGTACCAATGACCTCAGCATCGATCATCTGTCTTCAGCATAACTTGCAGAACTGTGCAAATTCGTCATCATCGGTCAAGATTTTTAGAACTTGGAAGAAATCAACATTTCGAAAGAAAAAAAAGTACCATCATAAATGGATGATCAAATGAATACCTGCTCGGCAATCAGTGAACCATGCTTTGTACCTTCCACTTTTGTTAATTCTACCAAAACTGATATATACCTGAAAGTGAAAATTTAAATCATTGTCCAGATTACCAAACCGAAGAAGAAAATCCAATGCTAACAATTAAAGAACCATCATTTTTGCTACACTTAGAAATCGATAACAGTTGTGTAAATCGGATATACATAATTTTTAAAATATCAGTCATTATCCGAATATACGGAAGTGTACATTAATTTAACATGGAGAGCAATAGTCAGTAGCAACAGCAAAAGTCTAAGTTATAAATAATTATAGGAATAAAAGATATGGCCCTATACTTGCTTTAGTGACTTAGAGAAACACTGTTTTTAGTAGTGGATGAGTTCCCAAAGTTTCAGTTTACACGAGGAACTTCCACTGCCTTACACTGCAGTCCATAGAAGTGTTTAAAATAGAAACTGATAAATAATCATTACCACTCGAAATTTGTAATGTATTGGTAATTATTGTACGAACAAATTGCGATAATTCTCGAGAGCAGTTCATCACGATAATACGATCCTTCTGCAGTATCAACATGATCCATTAGTTTTCGCACAATTTCCATGATATTTCGTTTGGATACCATTCCATAGAGAAGATCTAATGCTCTTAAAAGTATTTTGCTTAACAAGCACAAGATAATCTTGATGAAATAATTAGCATGCAAATACTGACACTCGAGGAATCACTCGAAAATTACCCCAACACTTTGTTTCTACCTTAACTGCAGTTCTAGTCCAACTAGTATATAATATTGAAAGAGGTAAATACCAGTTTACTGTTTTAAAAAATAGTCGAGACAGTACCAGTGACCTCAGTATCGATCATCAGTCTTCAGCGTAACTTACAAAACTGTACAAATTCATTGGTCAAGATTTTTTTAGAATTTGGAGAAAATTATAATGCCTTATTGACTTAGACAAACATTTTGTGCGTAATTGAAGTTTAAGACTAAAATGTTCATACTCAAACCCTATCAAAATTCGAAAATATATTTGTTTTAAAATTTACGAAACACAAAATAAAGCGGAACCTTAATCGAATGCTTTCATCTTTATCATCCAAGCATCGCAATACAATATCTTTATGAGCTTGTACCGCTTTAGGGTGTGTTTGCAAAATCTTTCCCATTGCAAGCAGACCGAGATATTTCAAATTTTGATCAGAATCTTCAATTAGTACACCCAATTTCTGCACACAAAGCTGCAAAATATAAGGCATCCAAAAAGTGGCAGTCATGACAGCACTGATTAAAAGAATTTGCCAACTTCTGTTAAGGTTTATCTCTCATTTGAATTTCATAAAATGTTCTATTTTTACATCCAATGTCTGGAATCTAAGATGAGTTAAAACTCATTTCACTATAAAATCTAAAACAAACTTTTGAAATTTCAAACGTTATACCTGTATACTAGTAGTATGATCACCGGGTACACCAGACGATATACTTATTAATACTGAAACACAAATATAGCAGCTTATTGATGAGTGTAAATTCAACTGAATTGAAAAATTCTACGAGGTGTCAGTACTTGGGATCAAGAACGCCACTTAGAAGCCAATACTAATATTAAGAACTTCTAAGATAATAAATTATAAAGTTTTAATTCAAAAATCATTGAGATTTAGTGCGTTATCACTCGAGATATAAAGATTTCGAAGTATCTTTAACAAAATATTTCCTTTTTTCATGTCTCGATATATCTAATTATTTCAAATGATACTCTCCGGAATTTACGTCCTAAAATATTAAAATAGGCACCCGCAATAACTGTGTTGATGCATTCGTATAATAGTGACATTGCTGATGTGCTGAAAATTGCTTATTTCTCGGAGTGATAAATTTTTTCATAACAGCAGAGATTAGTAAACATAAAGTAGCAGTTCAAATAAAAATTGAAAAGTATAAATAATACCAACCTATTGATCAAATTCGTCAGCGGTTCCAATAATTTTTTACCAAGACGAGGTTCCAGCGGTACCAATGCACCAAACTACAAAAAGCAACTATTACTATGTGTAATTTCTTTCTCGTTATCATTTTGGACAAAAGCAAAGAAAAAATCGACTTGGAACAGATAAATTAGATCAAATTTACCAAGCTGTTATTAAAAATCATACCGTAGGTTCAATACAGTAGTGCTATTAACTTACCAGTTTGATAATTTTAATCAACATCCAGTTATTCGATGAAGTTGTCATTAACCTGAAGAACACTGGAGCTAAAGTCAAATAATTTTTGGGATTTTTCCGTGCCAGCTCACAAATAACATTCACTGCAGCACTTTGTACACCTGAAAATGATTAGTAATACGTGAGATAAAAGCACTGTTCCTCGGAGTACATTAAAATGAGAAAACTAACTAAAATACCTGGATCCGAGTCTTCTAACTTCTCCTTCAGCCGTGGAAAAGTAGGTCTTAGAGAATCTGGATATTTTAGGAAAATTTTATACAGTAACAGTACACATCTTTTTCGTACATATGGTCGACTAGAACAGAGCTGAAACAAACAATAGTTTAAAAATTCCACTTTATATTGCCACGATGATCCAGTTCCAATCTTAATTTCACCAGACCACACTGTTCCAAAATTCGTAAAAACAACCTCCAAAATTCACAAAGCTTGTCTCATTTCTTAAATTTAAAGTATAACAGTTCCTAAAAATCTTTCCCAACTGTTGAAAATGTTAACATACAAGATTCACAACATCATTAGCCAGATCTCGCGCTAAATCAAGCGTAACAAAGCAAGAAAATGCTCCCAGTGCTACACCCGTCTCGTACATCATAGCACTATGGAAATCTTTTCGTATTAAATTGGTAGCCAACGTCAAAACATCGGTACCATCATGAAAGCATTGTGACGCTGCCATGTAACTGGAAAAAAAAAATAAAAGTTCTCAAATGAATGACTGTGATCTGGTCGTATACGAATCGCAGAGGACTTGTAGCAGGAATAACAGTCAAACTGAACAAAATTGAAGAAAGAACAAATTTCAAATAATTGCTCAAACAAGTGTTAATGTTGTAATTTTGTTTTAGTTTCGACAACAAATTGGCTTAATACAAAACAAAACAAACTTTAAATTTCGAAATACAAATTAAAATATCCAACAAGGTTCTGTTCGTAAAATCCTTTCAAATATTGAATTTCGGAATAAAAACCTTTGTACCATAAATGTCAAAATACCACTTATTGTTGAGATTACTACTCTCCTCCAATTTTTTTTCAAAATCCTAAAAAGTGGTAAAAATTACCCAATTCGCTTCTCGGTAAATTTTGTTGATGCCATCACTTCAATAATATTGAATGATGCCCATGATATATCATATCCCATCATTTGCAACTGAAATTTCTTACTGAGTTCAATAACTCGTTCCAACAACTAGAAGAAAATGGTAAATATCATTTCGTTATGATAATCAACCAACATAGGCTGTCTACTTATAATGTATAAATATAATGATCAGTAACTAGACGTCGGAGAAGGATTTTTTGTACAATCGTTAAATAATTCATTCATTTGCTTCTATATTAATATCCTGATGGCTTACAATTCAGCAATGATATATTACTGAAATATTTTTCTCTTCCAAATTGTTCTTCGGATTCTGTTTTTCCCTATTCGCCTATAGAATTTGTCCTACTTTTGTAAAATTTCTTTCTGCATGATCAACACCAAAATACACGTATTGAAATGCGTAAAAACATACATAAACAAGTTTTTCGATTGCATTCGCCTTGATAAAAATAGAATCCTGTCGGAGTTCCATCTTAATTTCATTAATACATGCTGCGATATATCGGGTCTAAATATACAGTATAATTGCAAATGGCATGAGCTGTAATTCTATCAGGTTTATTTTTACTACTTCATAAATGAACTATTATCATTTATCGTACTAAAAAATGATAGCTAACATTAACCTCATTATCCTTGTTGTTTCGAATCCCACGAATTAAGTCTGTCAGAGTTTTATCAAAAAAACGATCCAAATTACTGCGCACTTTGCGCAATGCCATCGTTTCACGTGGCTGAAATATACGTGCAATTTATCCATTTCTCTATCAAAGAATCCTTCGCTAGATTTAAATATTTCTAAAATTTTTCTTACGTAATAAATCCACCTGTACGACAGAAAATCAATGCTTCTGATAGAAATCATGTCATTCTAACATTGTACAGAAGAGCGAATTCAAAAAGTTTAATTCAGAGAATACTACGTGTACCAAACCTTCTTTCCACGTAACATACTTCTCTATTTCCACAATTCTACTAAAACTCAAACCTTTCCTTTCCTGTCATTGATTGTTTTCAAAAACAATTGCTAATTTCATATAGCATTTTGGGATTTCTGTTTTCACACGTTGAAACACGTCAGGAAAGTGGTATTCTCCGGCAGATGTCATGTTGTTCTTTCTGAATAATACATATGTTAAGATCCGGCTAAAGTTTTTAAAATGCAGAAGTAAACAATATAGGCGTGTTTCGTGTTTCCTGAAACGGTGACGTACGATGCGAAGTTGTGTCACCATTGACGTCTTGCGCGAACTGTTTTGGATTCATAATGAAATACGAACACTTTAAGTAATTTAAAGCGACGTGTTTTGAGTGTTTTTATTATAAGAACTTTTGTGAAATGTTAAAATTTCAAGCGATAAATATAAAATAATTTTACTCTAATTTATGCTTATCAGAAGACTTTTCAGGAATGTTAACGCCTGTATTCCACATAGATCAAACACCAGAACATATTATCATCGAGATTCATGCACCTTATGCCAATGTAAAGGATACCGAAGCTGAGTATTGCGATCTGCAATTCTTTTTCACTTCGAAACCATATTTCTTAAAGTTATATTTGCCTGGTGAATTAGCTGAAGAAGATATCACGGGTACATATGATTATGATAAAGGTAAGTGAATATTTGAATTAAAAAGTTAGGCATGATTAGATGATTTTAATTATTAATGATTTTGATTATTAATATTAATTTTGAAATGATTTTAATTATTGATTTAAATGACTTTAATTATTAATAGTTTGGAAATTAAGTAAAGATAGATTTTAGCATGATTGTAATTAGTTATGAATTTTCTGTCTCATTGATTATTTTCAGATTTTCTCTCTCTGTCTTTGAAAATCTCATTTAGAAAATTGCAATTTCTTTGTGTGAATGTTGCATACAATCTCAAATAGGTTTTATTTTTCAGATTGAATACATCCGTGTATACCTATTCTTTACATGCATTACATAATTTTTAATTGAGAGCAAATATTCTTTTTAAATTAAGCATCAAATGTTTTGTCTTTCTTCATGTCAAAATCTTCCTATAAAGATTATAGTTTCCTGAATAATAATGATTCGCCAATCTATGTTTTGCATTGATCAAATTCATCTTTCTTTATTTCTTTGCCGTGACATTTGATTATTCAGGATCGTTTACATTCAAAGCTCTGAAAAAAAATATTGGCGAATTCTTTCCAAATTTGGATTTAGTGAATCAGTTACTAAAACCATCAGACATTCATGCAAAACGATTAGTGGAAGAAATTGGCGAAAATGATGGTATTATTTGGTGTATTCTCGCATTTTCAATTTTACCAGTTTTTTATGAATGATACTAAGATGCATTCATTTTATGATTTCATCCTAAATTTTTATCCATTTCATGCATCTGGTTGAATTTGACTGAAATGCATGACGAAATTCGTACCGAATTTTTTTCAGATATTTTGGCTGATTTCTCATATGAACCACAAAATTCCCAAACATCAGATGACAGCATCGTTGACGACTTTATGGACGAGGAATGTAAGCTCTATGGTTATGGTTTTGCTTGCAGTCGTTGCGGTATTCTTGGGAAGTTTAGTGCTGATATCGGTAATCTATTGGATTTGAAAGATCCTGAAGGCTCATTGATTGACAATAGATTTATGGATTGTTTGAGACATGATCAACTGAAATTCAATGCCGAGCATTACATGTATGTTTTGTATGTGTAAAATTTAAATTAAGAGTTGACATTTTTTTGAAGTCAGCAGTTTTATTTTTTCGAACAATATTTCATGCTTGTCTATCAATTTACACATCGCCAGTGAGTACTTTTTCAGTGCCGACCTATTTGAAAAGAATTCTTTGCTGGATGAATGTTTACAATTTCAATTTCCTGAAACAACATTTGATTTGTCTTTCAAGAGTCGTGATCGTTTGAAGGATCTGCCCAAAAGACAATTTCCAAAGTATTCATTGGATTTAGAAAAAACAATTGCTTTGTCTCTAATTGATATTGTTTTCGCTTATTTATATGATATGAGGATAACATGCGGCGAGCATTCCTCTGAATCTGGTTTGTTTTGATTCATTTCATTTTAATTAGATGTATTCAAAAATAGACTTTACATTAATTCATTGAATGCACAATCAAAAAAATCTCTATTATGGTAAAGAAAAAGTACGCATGTGTAATGCACTTTATTTAATGTTTTTATATCAATCAATTGTTACCTGCCTGATTCAAAAGTCCCATAACAGTTGCTTTTATACTGAAGTATATAAGATCTAACCATTTTTTTTTCATTTTAATTATAAAGTTCACATTAGCCTTTGAATTTGTTTCGTTTATTCTACTCAAAGTGGATCATTATCTTTCACGAAGAACTGATTCAATAGTCTTTCGTTCTTTTTATTTCAGGTTGGACGATTGCAAAATTGAGTCCCACTCTCAGTTATCTGGTGAGATGGGGGACAATAAAGGAATCTGTAATAGGTGCTGTTAGAAGATCTTTGTGTTTCCCGCTTTACCGCAATTGGGATTTATCTATGAAAGTTTTAGACGATTTGAAATTTCTTCTCGACAAAGGTAAATTTAGGAATTTTATTTTTCTTCGAACTTGAAAAATTTAAATTTATGTTTTAACTAATAGTTCTTGGGCGTCACATCTCTCCTGTGTTGATATAATATTAAAACCCATTTTAATGTTGATATTTTAATTTCTCTTAAAATGACTGCTGAAATTTAAAAAAATACTTTGGGTTTTTTGTTTTAGGTAGGGTGTCGTTGCTACAATGTCTGGTCGATGTACATACAGTTTTATCAACAAGTGGCGATTATCGTTATCTATTTAATGATTTATTTGTAACTGATTATTGTTTATGGATTCAATATGTATCGGATGACATTCTTTCATGGTTGCAGTGCGAATTGAACCGCTTAATTTTGAGGAAAAGTGATGTCCAATTAGACCTGGAAGAAGTGGAGCTGGAAGCAAAGATACGGACTTTACAAATAGATGCTAGAAATTTGGATCCTGAGGACTCAGATGATGATTCTTCATAGGATAATATTCATAATAAAAATCAAATTAGAGGCAGTTATACATACTTATTACTTTGATATTCACTTAGAAACAGCTGACAACGAAGCAACTGCATTCTTCTGGAATGTTTTATATGTTAGATGACTGATAAGCATGGCTTATCAGATGTCATTAATTATGCTATGCTGAGGGCCTGGTACGACCACATGCTGTAGCGCTTGGTCTTAAATTTAAATAACGCAGTCCTCGTTCGCTGTCTCTTCTTTAACAATGACTCTATGTAGGAAAAAACTAAGTTTAAAAAACTAAATAAGTATATGTATATAGAAATATACTTATTATAAATAGAACAGTGGAATGAGAAGTTGATTAACTGGTAAGTGTTTCATTATTGGAATATGCTTCTTATCACACTTTTATGTTGAATGTGTAAAATTTCTGAAAAAGCTGATAATAAATGGCTTAAGATCAGTTTCATGAAGTATATTGCGAAGTATTAATGTCGAAATATTTACTATTCACTGAATCAAATGATTAGGTGCATGAAAATTTGATTAACAGTTAAATGATGTCAGCAATTTGATAATCAGAATAAATCTGCAGCGGGTTTATTGCATATTTTAAGGTCAGAGGGCATAACAAAATATCCAGGTGTTTGTTTCTTTGCAGTTGCAAAATAGGATGTTAGTAATTTCTGATCATTTCATTCATATTTAATTTCTGAGCGCTATAATTATCAATCACTTTCATTATTTAACATTTAGTGAAAATGAGCAATGATTTAGTGAGGATATAAAATGGTTATGCTTATTGATCGTTTTTCAAAATGAGAAAGTTTTCCTGCAAAATGAGATTGCAATTATTGTTCTTCAGCAGGAAACTACCATTCCATTCCTTACTTCCTGAAATTAAAATGCTATGCAACCTGCCACTCTCATAAAATTTTTTACATAAACGTCTCATATGATGACATGGGGAGCTATACTTTGCTAGATTTTACAACAGTTTTTCTTTCTGCGAAATATTCAGATTTATTGATGAATTGAGTTGGGAGTAAACTGATTTAAAATTATTTAAAATTTTTATTAGAGACTTTTTTTTTACCTAATTTAAAATTTTTGTTTTGCCATAGTTAGAGACTTTTTTTTCTCGGTGTTACCCTTTAAGAGTGTTTATGGAACAAAGAAAAATTATAATTGTCAAATTAAATCATATCAGTTAGTGATAATATCTGAAGTCTTTAAGTTCTGGATTTATTTTTGTACGGTTTTCCAATACTCATTTGCAGTTCAGGTGTGCAGCTATTAGTTTTCTCAATCAGGATTACTAATCGTTATTATTTCGTTTATTGTACTCGTTGCTTTGGGAAATATTAACAAAATTAACTTCAATGTCAAGAAGTTGTGTTGCTATTTATGGTGGTCGAGGAGGGCTTGGTTCAGCTATAGTTGATTATTTCAAAAGTAGAAACTTTGTAAGTTTTCTACTTTAGACAATTTTATTATAAGATCGAAAATTCATCGGATACATGAGAACTATGCAATGTTTATTATATATTGCGTGTATCGAATAGTGTAATTGGAACTGACAAAGTTTCGTTAATATCTAATTGCAAGAAGCATATTGAAACGAATTAAATTTTAATAAATTTAAATTTTTACAGTGGACATTGAACATAGATCTTTTGAAGAATGAAATGGCTAATGCAAATATTGTAGTAAATAAGGATGCATCATGGACCGAACAGGAAAGCTTGATTCTCAACTCGTATGTCTTAGCTATACTTATTCATTTGGAATTTCAGAAAAGAATCTTGCATCTTTTACAAGTTTTTTTTTTTCACTATTTTTCTTTGTTTAGTTGAACTGAATATGAAATTTATGAAGAAAGTGAAAAAAAGTATGCGAGAAAATAAGTTTGATTAGTAGAAGTAATCCTCTGTTCTTTTGTTGCAATTTTTGTAAGACATTTTGATACTATCAGTATTGATATTTACAAAATATAAAGTTGATTTAGTATCGGTGAAATAATGAATGGCGAACGTCTAGATGCAATACTATGTGTAGCAGGTGGTTGGGCTGGTGGTAATGCTAACAGTGAAAATATGGTTAAAAATTCAGAAATTTTATGGAAGCAGAATGTTTGGACATCAATTATATCTGCTCGCATTGCTGCATTATATATGAAAAATGGCGGTCTTCTTCAATTTACGGGTGCTGCCTCAGTGAGTATTATTCCTTTGTTCTGTATTCGTTTTCCTTATAGAAGAGGAAAAATTTTCTATCAGTACGATGGTCGAGTACTATTTGGCAATGAATAAAGTATTTCAAGACTTAGGCTCTTAAATGAAACGGATTCATGAGATTAACTGAATTTTAGCTCGAACTAGATTGTAGTATGTTGTCCAATTTCATCATATTTAATTTTGAATTCGGACTTCATATTTATAGGTGTTCAAAGATACATCACAAATGTTGGGATATGGAATGGTAAAAGCAGCAATACATCAGCTGACCAGAAGTCTTGCCGCCAAAAATTCTGGAATGCCTGATAAATCCACCGTTGTTGCTCTTTTGCCAACAATGCTAGATACTGTACAGAATCGTAAATGGATGCCAAAAGCGAATACTGATTCGTAAATTTTTAAAGATGATTATGTCATTTAGAAATAATTTATATTCTTCAACTGTAATCAACCGTAAGTTTCTGAAGTAGTAATTCGAGGCAGAAGTATATTAAGATTCATCAAAACTGGAACAACTGTATAGCACATATTGTGTTTTAGCTTTAGGAAATGAATAATAGTTAAAAGCAAGAGGAAGTAGTTGTGAAGTGGCATTGAAGTTCCTTCACCAAGCCCAGCTATTGTTAATTTCTGCAGCTTAAGTTTTTCAATTACAAAGTTGAATTTGCCGGAATCAAAACCTAAATTAGTTGCAAATGTTCCAGATGGACGTCACTCAATTATATAGCGGAACTACTGTATGAATGGACTTTAGATCCATCATCGCGACCTGCAAGCGGTTCACTAGTCGAAATAATTACACAGAACAAGCAAAATGAATTGAAGATACATTGATCTAGCACGAAGCACTGAATTATATAAGTCTTATTTCGAGTTTATATCCATGCATTTCTTTTTTCACTTTAAAAAAATTGTATTTTTTATCGTTCGTAATTTTTTTATTTGTTCAAGATCGCTTGTTGTATAATATCTTTTTACTCCACGTATTTTTCGACAATATGTCGAAAATATCGTTAACAAGCAAGTAAGTTTCGACTATATTTGGATGATCTCTTCACTTATATAATCTTTAATGAATATAATGGATGACAGTGATATAAAACTAAACAAGCTAGTAGTAACGATCTTATCAATGCATGTTTCTTGTTCAAATCTTTTTAGGCTGAGTATTTTTTATCTTATTTTTTCTACCTCAAAAAAAAAGACAGAGATGCGGTTTCTTTCTGTACCTGCAAATTAAAAGTCGGGGTGTCAGAAAAAAATATCTAAAAGAATTGATAAATGTTAAATCACATTTGTTATTGTTCCTAGAATTCAAATCATCTGCTTAAAAGTCTCCAGGCTTTCCAGTTTTCTGGTTGAGGATGAAATTTATTTATTCTTGTATGGTTGTAATCAGTGTGCAATTTGGGCAAGTTTTTAACTGAGTATATTTTCTTTTTTTTTTTTCGATACTCATTTAAAGATAAAAGAAATTTTTTCGGCAGCTGTTTGACATTATAAGTTTCCTTCAATTTTTTTTTACTTCCAAGTTTAACTGTTAAGTATTATCTGAAATGATGATACGTGATTAAAGAAATTTCTAAATCAAATGACAAATTCAAACGATAAAATAATTCTTTACATATTAGAAAGTAACAATCAATAAATTTTTTGATATTACCAAGTGAATTGTCTACTTACCAAATAGTAAAGATAGAAGTTTAATGCAGTATTGCAGAATTTGTTAAAAGAAGAGAATAATTATCTTATCAGGGTATTATCTCACCTTTGGAAGATTATCTCATCAGTGTATCTGCTATCCAATATCCATTGATCAAGTAGATGTGATTGTCACCTGGGAAAACTAAATGTATGAAAACTTCATTTAATATTTTTCATCACATCAATAAATAGGATAGAAAAAAATAGCAGCAATTTCTCGAATCGAACATTCTTCCTCATACTCATCCACGGATTTTTGTGGAAGTAAAAAGTGAATATCTATTGAGTAACATGCATAATGATTGTTGTCAAATGGTACTATCCATAATTAAAAAATAATCCGTACAAAATATCAAAAGCATGATTACAATCCTAAATAGCATTATGTTAGCATTGAAACATTGTGCTGCTTACTTTTAACTTTATTTAGTATCTTAAAAATTTCGAATTCCAAATTTTTCGACAAGGACTAACTTGTAGAAAGTTAGAGATATAGAATCCATTGTTTGAAAATTTTTTCAGACTAGTTTTTATTTAGCCAGCATAATAATACCTAAGCACAATGACATTTGCTAATAAATTGTCAGTTAAACTAGTTTACAAACTAAATGAAAAAAGTGGTTCTTTTGAAAATTGGAAATAAAATTTATCGTTTATTTATGTTTCTCTTTCTCTTTCGAATTTGGCTAATTATTCGAAAAGTTTTGATTGTACATATATTCGTCTTCTATCTCTATCTATTTCAACAAAAGCGAAATTTCCATAACGACCATACTGACCATAACAACAGTGACATTTCTCAACGATCATATTTATTGTTTCTTATGATTATGCCTATAGTGATATTCGTAGTATGGTTATCATTATCATTATTATCATTTACGTATAAATCAAACTTGCAGTGGGTAAATTCTCTGAAAGAATTCTAAAATACTGATAAATGTATTATCCAACTTTTGCAAATATAAACGATTTAATAATGTTCTTAGAGCATATGAATGCAGAAATTTCAATCAAGAGTATTTGCATAACTAAAACATTCGAGTTGCATCGACCATCCAATCATGGTTACGCACATTATTGTATTGTAACGTAGACATATTAAAGCATTTTTGGTCTGTATTTGCAGTTCAGATTCGCGGTATGTCCATTGTTTAGGATTATTGAGCAGGTAGGTCATTGAACGTGAGTTCTTAAACGATGGTCATGATATTATTATTGGAACAGAAAGATTGAAATGAAGTCATTTTGCATTATGCATATTATAAGAATATTGGAATAGTTAGGATATTAAATGGTGAATAACAACATCTATAAAATTACAGGTTATTGTAATACAATTTCAGGTTGCATTTGACATTTAGTTGTAAGTTTATTGATAGTTAGCTTAGCATTAAGTTTATTTGGACATTAACAAAGTTGATAAGAATGTCTTAATTAAAATGAAAGTCACGTGTACTTACGCGAACTCCATTTTCTGCTGGCATTGCATAAATATGACTGTTTGACATGGAATATTTACATTTGGAATTTGTTTCTTTATTTGAACTTTATTCTTAATGATTTTAAAATAGGTCACGAATGATTAATTTCTATATCACTTGATTTATTTGTTTATTTTTTTTGTTTTATGAACATTTATTATGCTAATTTTTTAGGATATTTTAATTCATTTACGAAATATCACGTGTTCACTAAGTAATGGAAATAGATGAACATGATGAATTGGAGCATCAACAGCAACATGATTATGGTGAAGCATCTGAACATACTGCAATCTCTTCATCCTCTTATGATGATATGAAAATGACCACAAATGAAGATGAACAAGAAGAGCAACCACAAGAGCATGAACATTATGAAAGAATGGAACATGAGCATCATGAAGGTTAGTTGCAAATTTTTTAATTTAAAGTAAGAAACAATTTCTCAATTAAATATATGAAAACATGATTGATTAAGAAGCAAGTAAAAAAAAAAACTTCACTCAAATCCACTGTTCTTTTTCTCTAAAACGAGGAAAGTTAGCAGACAAATTAGGATGAACGGGAATAGTTTGTATCTTTTTTTTTTATATTATAAATAATCGATTTGCTGTTTTTATGCTGTTATCATATCATCAGTATCTTGTGTAAATGCTTATTTGTTCCTACAAACTTAGTTTAATTAAAATCCAAGTTTCAAGGATTTGCAGTGTGTGGATGTTGTGACGTAATTTCTTTCTTGTTCTGAATTTATTTTACTTAAGCAGTTAATTTGGAATGATTGGTTTCGAAATATGTGGCGTTTTTTGAAGTTAGAAAATTATTTTTAATTTCTTTTATTTTTACAAGTAATTTCGGGCTGTAAAATGAGGATTGATTTTCTTGTTAATATAAAACCACTTCAAATCCAATGGGTTGTGTTGTGATCCATTTACGCAAGATTTTAAGAATCTCAAGTTCACGCCATTTATTCTTTAAAGCTTCTAATGTATATCTCGGAAGTAATTCGCAATTCTGGTCATGTCTTTTCAAATCTACTCTCTATTAGCGCTTACTTGTTCTGAATCACACTCACCCCACATCTGTTAATTGATCTGTTTGGCAATCCTAGTTTACAAATTATTATGAGTGTGGTATGGATATATTACTGAAATGAATGCATCTAAATATGGATTTGTCAAACACAATGAAGCATTCCAAGTGTATTCATTTTTTTTTTTCTTCAAAAATTCCCGAAAAAATAATGGCTTTATAACATTATCTTGATATCATGTTTCTTCCATTCGTTGTCGTTCATCAATAATGAAATGCTTTGCGATTGATATAGGAGCAGCGCAGCATTATCAACATTAGCAATAATAATAAACAATAACAGTGGCATATTATAGTGATTTTCTCCGAAGAAGATTAACATAACAGAGATGTTGCTTTGCATTTATGTATTATGGATGTATAATCTATTTGACTGCATAATTCATTTTTTCAAGAGTGATGTCGATTTATATCGTCCGAAACTGTTTCATAGTAATTGCATCTTATATATATATGTAAAATAATTTGAGACACGTTGTATCTCCCAACTACTCCTCGTTTATTACGCTGTACGACGATACAAGCAATTAACGGGAAAGCGCATATATATATATTTGTATCATATATATTTGTCTTAAAATGGACAAATACTATGAATTTATTCATCTTTACTGTTGGCTCAGCTGTTTTATATTCTGTTCACTGCTTTTTATATTCAAGGGAATTGATTTACTATTCTGCCTTGTTTTGACCAGTGGATCTTTTCGCTTAACTCTTTTACCTAAAATATTGTTGCAGTAGGAATTTTTTGACTGTCTAAGCGCATCAGCCCAAAGATGTCTTGAAAATTTGCATTTCATTATTATTTTACGTGTACAACAATAACAAAGTTTTTCTGCGAGTGGTTGTTTCAGTTGAAGTTTCTTTTGAAAGTTAATTGTGTGTTCAACAATTTGTAAATATGAGGCTGCATTTTGCAAAATGTATAATATGTGCAGATTTTTGGTAGATAGTATCTTCTTTGAGATTGTTTTACATTTGCTCATGATAAGATCAAGAAATAACTATTTAAACTGGTTGCAAATGGTGGAGGTCGTCATTTTTTCCTGGAATTTATTTAAATTTAACTAAATTTTCAGGAGTAATCGGTGATAGCAGTCTGAATGGTATGGTGAGGGAGGAGATGGACCGCCAGAATGACGAACACTGTCGGCAGCATCAGGAGCGTGAAGGACATCATTTCAAGAATGGCATGGATGAACATGACGCTGCTGGTGAAGATGTTGGCGAGTATGAGACTGAACATCGAGAAGGCCAAGAACATGATGATTTCGGTAATGCGTTTTCATTTGGCTCGTATCTGAAATCTATCTTGGGAAGTTGTTTCACTATCAAAACAAAATTTGGGATTGCATCAAGTTCCCGCAAGTAGTGAATGTGAAATCATTATGGGCGTGATGTTTAGTATAGTATTTCCAGATAATTATCAACCATATTCGGAACGAGGTTCAGATCGTGAACATGGTGATTATCGGGGTGAAGAATTTCATGGTGAAGATTATCGCGGGGAAGAATATCGCAGTGGTAGTGATGATTTTCGCGGTGGATTTCGTGGACGTGGCGGCTACCGTGGTGTAGGTGGTGGTATGTCGCCATATGGTTATGGACCGCAAAGTATGGGTAGTGGTGGTTGGCGTCCGCGTGGTCCAGGCAGTTGGAGGGGTGGACGAGGTATGTATGGTGGTGGTCCACGAGGAGGCCCTTATGGAAATGGTGAAATGGACGATGGATATGGTTATGATCGTTCGAGAGGTAAGCTCTATAATGTATTGAACAAGAAACACTTATGTTTATTTGATAATAATATCCTCATTTATTTATCGGAACTAGGAAAGACAGTTATTTTTAATATTTCAAATTGTTTGAATTTGTTTAGAGTTTGAACATTTTATCCAAGGTTTTATTTATAAAAATTAAGATTTTTATCCATGAAAAATAAAGTGAAAATTTTATCAAATTTTTCCTTTATGCTGATTTCTTCATCCAAGCTTTCTGTTTTTCCAATTCTAAAACTGTTGTAATTCAACTTCTTTGTTCATTTACGAATGTCTGCAGCTGGATGATAGTTATTGTCTGGTTTCTTCTTTTTGATCAAAGTTTTGGATGACATAATTGATTCAATTTCAGGTGTCCGAGGTGGTTTCCAACGCATGCGTGGTGGTTATGGAATGCGTGGTCCACGACCTGGTTATATGGGTGATGGACGTGGTATGCGAGGTCCACCATTCCAACCTCGACCATTTTATCCTTCGCCATATCCAGGAATGCCTCCAATGGGAATGCCGCCAATGGCTCATCAAATACCCGTTCAGCAAACGCCTCAGCAGCAAGCAGAAAGATTGAAAAAGGTAGCTCGTATATTATCGTGTTATTTTTTCTTGCTAGATTTGCGTATAGATCATTTTAAGTGGAATAGGTAATCTCGAATTAGTTTTTTGCTTTAGTTATCGCACTATCGTAAGCATTCAAAATGTCATTTAAATATTGCAGTCTTCAGTTCGCAGACTTTTTTCGAAATTATGTTTTTCTTTAGGTTTAGCTAAATTATTTTCAGCTTGCCGGTGTTTCACCAGATCAGGAGTTATGGGTAGAAACAAAGTCACCGGATGGCAAGCCTTATTACTACAATGCTGTAACCCGTGATACAGTATGGGAGAAACCAGAAAATGCTAAAGTAATGGAACAAAGTGAACTACAGGCTCTGGTTGAAAAAGATGCGAAGGAAGAGAAAGAACAAGGTATGCTTTTTATAGTTGTTATCCAAAATTTGGTTCCTTGTTGGTGAAAATATTAACGAAATATCTTTGCATCATTTATTATTATTATTGCATTATCTTGTTGCCGTTACTTTTGCCTTCAACACTCATTATCATGATAAATTATCATGATTTGTCTTCTTAATTGTCAATTAAATAGCAATTTTACCAGTTTTTTTGATATGGAAAATTGAGTTTTGTCTTTTTCTCTTTCTATCAAAGTATATAAAAGTTATGGGCACGCAAGAGGTAAGTGTGTAGGCGTGCATTTAATAATCTCTATTGTGGCACGATTAATGATGGTTGGATTATTTGGTGTTGTGGTTGTTGGCTTTTGCTTGGCGTTGTTATGGTACGCGTAAAGTGGATTTATCAATTTACCGAAGACCGCCAAGATATCTCGGTGACTGGCGCTGGAAAATTTTAATTTTTGCATGTTAAGAGGATATTACTGAGTGCATCTGAATAATGAAGACTGCTTTTACAGAATTTAAAAATGTTTCAAATGTTAAGAAATTTGAATACTGAAAGCAGGAATTATAATAAGAGATACTAAAATTAACATAGTAACTATGAAGAACTACGGAAATGACGGACTGATGATGATTGATGACTACAGAAGTAGTAAATAGTTTCAATTAGTGGTGTTTCAGTCATGTTTTTTAGCACTTTGCAGCATGATTCCTTATAGGGTCTACTACAGTTTTGTCATTTACATTCTATGCTTCTACTACTATATCGGGGACGTGAACGTGGTACGTATTGCAAACGTTATACTTACCTGGAGCAAAGAATAAAATCCGAGTAACTTTTCACTTCAACTTTGAAACCTTGGAACAACGGAAAGTAATATTCCAATTGAAAAGTAATTCAGTTTATTCGAAAATAAGAAAGAGAAATTTGCATAGAAATGGAGAAATTTTGGCAAGAAAAGAGCTTCGTTAAGCATTTTTTTGTTGTCTTTGCAAATTCAATCCATGAATATGATAATACCTTTCCCGGATGCTTCCAGATGCTGCGATGCCTTTTGTTGCCTCTTCCTAGAACTACATTACAGGTCCTTCCATACATACACACATACAGCAGATGTGATGCGTAAAGTACTTCCTCTTCCTCAGTTATTTTACGATGTGAGTGCTGTTGCGAGTTATATGTATACATAAAACTTAACTCTCGTAGTTCACTTAGCGATTTGTAAATTTTCGTATATGATGTTTTATAGGATATAAAGTAATAGCCAAATTATTCTTATATTTGATCAGGTTAATTTGTTAAAAGCTATAAATTATATTAGCCTTGGGTTTGTCCCACGGAATAACATTTAAAAATATAAACTGAATTCATCAGGGTGTGGTTTAGGGCCAGCCATCCATATTCACTTATCATTTACCGTGTTATCTTTATTTATTATGAATTGGTAATATGAAATATCGATAAAATGGTGGTTAGTCGAAGAAAATTAACCTTTTAGGAAATAAAGCAGCAGGTATATACCTGCTTTCACGGAGCTATAATTTTATTCCCAGCTTGATTTTGCAAAAAATTTATTTTAAATAACTGTGCGGAAATACCTTCTTGTAAAGAAATGATTGTAAAGAAATTGTTTGTTAAATCAAATTGTCTTGAAGTGGATTTCGCAAACTATTCCATTCATTATATTTGTCAGACGTTACCATTGCAGAAAACTGATTGCAGTATATCATTGCTTCATTATTTAAAGATCGTCTAAATGAAAAAAAATGTTTTTCAGCTGTTTCTCAAAATACTGCTGGTGGTTACGGAACTGGTGTACCACCACAAATGGCCGCTGGTATGCCGATGGGTGGATATCCCCCAATGATGCCACCACCAGGTTATTGAGTTTGAAATCGCAAAAAAAGAATGGAGAACTGTCATTACCGTTTCCTGAGCTAGTTTTGATTTTTTGTAAAGATTTTAAAACATTAAAATTTAATCTAATTATCGATAGTTAGATCAATAGTGTCTTGAAATACTATCGGGAGGACTAGTTTTAGGATCCTTCATTTATGCAATGCTTTAAATTTCTTATTAATGCGCTAGGAAATCATTATGTACTCTTTGTTATTTAGATTACTAAGTTAAAGTCTGAAGGTTCACTGTACTTGACCTGTTTTTCAATATTTTAAGAATACAATCTAAATCAGTTACATTACAGGTTTCCCTATGATGCCACCTATGATGTTTCCTCCACGTGGCCCAAATTACCCGCCCATGTTTCCTGGTGTTCCTCCGGCTTATCCGATGCCTGTTCCTGGAATGCCGCCAGTTGTACCGGCAGCTGTTGGTCCTGGTACTGATGTAAGTTCGTTTCGTGAAGTTTAAAATTTAGCATACTTCTAATTTCTGCGAAAGTTATTCACAGCAGGGTGTGGTTTATTGCAGGGTGTTCCAGTTTCATCAGAGGCTGCGCTTTGGCAAGAATATACAGCACTTGATGGACGTAAATATTATTATAATACACAGACTCAGGAGACGACCTGGGATAAACCAAAAGCACTTGAAGGTTAATAGTTTTAGATAATTTAATGTATTAATGGAAGTGTATAAATTCTTGATTCGTACCAGGTGTCGTTTCTCGGTGCGTTTTATATATTTAAGTTTGAAACATAGAAAAAGTTGAAAATACGTGTTGCTATCGTATTCATTTACGAAAAGCCAGTGGCAGTTTTGGCTAGCATAAATCTTATTGGAGAAAATATGGGCTGAATAGATATTTCTTTTATCTTTCTTATTTTCAGCTTCTGTGACTACTGGTGGCGCTGGAGATTCTGCTGATAATAATACTGGTACACCAGCCTTCACGGAAGCACAACAACAAGCTGCAGCTTTAGCACAGCAGCAGGTAACGTTTTTCTTGAAATGCTGCTCTTCGACCAGCAGATCTTGGGAGATTAAAAAATTTCATTTTTTATTGACTGTCCCAGTAGATGTGATCATCATTACATTTTTCAAGTAGACTCACAATTGCTATTAACTTATTAACTATAATCCAATTGCTGCTGAGATGTTGGTAAACAGGTAGAAACATGTGAGTTGAACAGGCTTTTTTGATGTGCTTACCAAATTTTGCTAGCTATGATTAGAAATTCTTGTTTTTGTGTATAATTAAAACACAGGGTAAATTTTATGGGAAGTTTATCTAATGTTATGTTTGAATTGTTATAAAATATGAAAGTATCGCGAAAATTATTTCAGGTGCAAGCTCAACTAGCAGCAGCTAAAGCAGCTGCAGAAGAAGCGAAAAAACATGAAGAGGAATCGACAAAGGAGGCAGAAGCTGTTGAAGCGAAACAAGTGGATAAGTCGAGACCCGTTAGCAGTAATCCTGTAGCTGGGACTCCTTGGTGTGTAGTATGGACAGGCGACCATAAAGTAAATCTATTGGTGTTCTTAACTGAAAAACAATAAATAAGCGACTCAGTATACATTGGCGAATAATTCTCTAGAATTTGACTAAAACTCGTAGTTTTAGGTTTTCTTCTACAATCCGTCAACACGCACGTCAGTCTGGGAAAGACCACCAGAGCTGTACAATCGACCAGATGTAGATTTACTAGTGTCGAAGCCACCAGAAGAGAAAAGTGAGTGCACTTTTTTCGAATATAAAGGTATATTTCGAAAATCATTTCATATCGGCCTTTTTTGCGATTGCCGACTAAACTGTTACTGTTTGATGAAGAATGATATAATTTGAAACATTATTCTATTTTTTTTCGATACGTAATGCTGTAGTGGTTAAAGCATTCGAAATATTTTACACTAGTGACATTGGATATACATGTGGTTGTATATTTTCATCAAATCTTTCATAGCATAATCGAATTAGTCTGTATGAACTTCAAATCTCTGGATTTTTAAATATTGGATTTTCTTTGCGAAAAATCAAATTACAGAGCCAGAAACTGCTAAAAAAGCGGATGATGAAGGAAAGACAGTAAGTTCGGAAGAAAGCGATGATGACGAAGAAAATTCGCCACCGGCTGCTAAAAAGAGCCGCAAAGAAAAGAAGTTGTGAGTTCTTTAAGACTGTATTTGTTATATCGTGCTAAGTTCCGGAATTCATCGAATGCACTTATAACATTTTCAGAGAGAAGCAGCGACTGGAACAATTGGCAGCGAAAAAAGAGAAGGATCGACCGAGGCAGATGCTTGAGAAACAAGTCGATCCAGCAATTCAAGCGGAATTACAAGCACAAAAAGAAAGAGAAGAGGTGATATTTTGAATATTTCCTCAAAGTACTAGAAAAAAGCAACAGATAGAAGACAGGTTTTGGTATTTTTGAAATGCTTTTCAAAATAATTTCAGTTTAGCAGATTTAAAAGCAAAATAAAAATGAGGCAGTGTGTCTAGATTGTGTTTTCTACTATTATCGGTATAAGCACAATAGAATGAATTGCAAGATTATTTGTATTTGTGGATGAGCTTCATTTTTCAAATGAGTGAATTTTTTGTTAGATCGTAATATTTTGAATTTATTTGCAGGTTCCGTTTGAGCGTAGGTTACAAGAATTTAAAGAAATGTTGACGGAGAAAAATGTTAGTGCTGGAAGCACTTGGGAAAAGGAATTATCTAAAATTGTATTCGATAAGCGTTATCTACTTCTAAACGCTGTAGAGCGGAAAGCTGTATGTTTATTTAGCATTTTCAATTTTTTTTTTTTTAAACAATCGAAACAGTTTGAGTTTTCCTCGTTGAAATGAACAAATTATCCTCTCCTTAATAATAATGCTTAAAGATTGTTTAAATTTAGGCTTTCGAAGCTTATGTACGTGAACGAACTGAAATTGAACGAGCAGAGAAAAAAAGACGGGCTAAAGAAGCACGAGAAAACTTTAAGAATTTGCTTGAAGAGGCAAAATTACATGGAAGGTTAGTTGAATACCTAAAATGTCCCGATTAGAACTAAAAAATAATACAAAAAAAAAAAAAAAAAAATGGCAGGAATCTATCATTTATTGTAAAAACAAAACAGAAAGATTTTTATTCAAGCGGAGATAGTAGATTGAGCTTTGGGTTCTTTGGGGTTTTTTGTGATCAGTACACATCAAACATTCAGTATTTTTGCTGCTGTTGTTTAATTGTTCCGTTTTTTAAGATCATCGTTTTCATCTTTTGCTTCGAAATGGGGTAAAGATAGTCGGTTCAAAGGTGTTGAAAAAATGCGAGATAAGGAGGACATTTTTAATGAATATGTACAAGAATTGGAGAAAAAGGAAAAAGAAGAACGTAAAGAGAGGAAAGAAAAGGTTCAAATTTACTTATCGTTTTTAGCAGAGTAGCGAGTTAGATTGGGTTTTGTATTAGTCGAACCATCTTAAAGCAATTTAATCCAGAATGAGGATGCTTTGCTATAATGTAAGAAGATTTTTAATTTTTAAATAACTATTGACTAATTCTTTGCTTTTTAGAAAAGGAGTAAAGTTTTTGAATTTTAAAATGATATTCGTTTTGTTTAGATACGTAAGGATTTTATTGCAATGCTTATGGAAAAGAATATTACTTCTCGGACGAAGTGGTCCTCATTGAAGAAGCAATTAGAGGATGACGAACGTTATAAAGCTGTTGATCGATCTTCAAGTCGAGAAACTCTTTTCCGTGAATATCAGGATACACTGCCAGAAGAATCTAATTCAGTAATTTTTCCAGTAATTTTTTTTTGATTATCTTATTGATATTATAGTATTATTATTATTCCTGTTCCTATAGACGTTTATACGTGTGAACACCTTCTTGGTTTACGTACTGAAGTTAGAAAGAATATGGAACACCATACTTGATATTTCATATCTTAGTAGTGAGGGTATATTGTATAATAAGCTTGCGAAGCTGTAATCATGGAAGATATATCTTATGCATATAAAACTACAGATGAATTCGAAATCGGAAATTTATTGAAATGAAGGAATCATGGAGTTTCAGGATATTGAAGAGGAAAATGATCGTCAAAAGCGCGTTGCTGCCGAAGCTGCCATCGAAGAGCGTAAGAAAGAAGTGGAAGCTGAGCTAGGTGAACAGCTAAAAGAAAGAAGTAAAGAGCATGAAAAGCACAAATATCAGGAACATGAAGAATCTTTTAAAGCGTTGCTTATTGATCTGGTAAATTCTAAGTCTTGAAGCACATTGTTTTAGAAGAACAAAGTGATATTTCAATGTAGTCATGCGGATATGTGTCATCAGAACCAAATTCTGTTAATCTCTTATGAATGCGGCTTTTATTCTAAATATCTGCATTTGGTTTTCATTAAAAGTCTCTTCACTTTTGTAGATAAAATCAGCTGATTATACTTGGCATGAAGCTCGTCGAATTTTGCGGAAAGATTCACGTTATGAAAATTGCGATCTTTTGGAAAAAGACGCTAAGGAAAGGTTGTTTGATGCTCATGTACAGCATTTGGAAAGAAAAAGACGCGAAGTTTTTTTCCAGGTCATCTTTAATTGATTTCCTTTCAGTTTTAAAATTATTTTTGATTTTCTCTTGTTGGAAATTTTAAATCCATCATTTATCCTGGTGATTAATTTAAAAAAAGAAAAAAAATGAGAATGTGATTAAATCTCTATCTTCATCTGATAACTATTTGTAAGGTTTTCGGTTATTTTATGCTTAATGTGTTACAGTTGTTAAATGAAACAAAAGATATTATGCCTAGTATGAAGTGGCGCGAAGCTAGAAAAATTATTGAGAAGGATGAACGATTCGCAAAATTCAACATTGGTGAAAGGGTATTGTACTTTTTTATTTATTCCTTTTCATATTTTTGGGTCTTTTCGGTTTTTCTACAATTAAAATCGGTATATGTAAATGAGTTTCGGTAGATAAAATGTCCTTTGGTAGTCGATGATAAGAAAGAAAATGATTTTAGTTTGTTTCATTACTGATTTGATTTATCCTTTACATAGTTTGAGCAATCTTAAAATTACTTTGCATCCGTATAGATAAATAGAGGAATAATTGGAGAGTGAGTCAAAACAGTGAATTTTTGTGATTCAGCGAAAGTAATTTTAATTAAAATAAAGCTTTAGTTGTTATAAGTTGTTTAATTTGTTTTTTTTTTTTTTTTTTTTTTTTTTCTAATTCTCAGTATTGTTCAGAAAACGGAGCGTGATTACAAAGAATGGATGGAGGAGCGGAAAGAAGCAGTAATGAAAGATTTCAAAGATTTATTAAAAGAGACTAAAATTATTACGTACAAATCTTTAAAAATGATACAAGAGAACGAACAGCATCTTCGTGACATACTTGCGGTGCTTGAGGTTGGTTATAGTTGGAAATTTTCAGAAAACGAAATGATATACAATTTGAGATCTCTTAAGGTTTCAGAAATTATCTCGCCGAATTTTTCCCCCGTGTTCTATGTTACTATTACTTTTTTTACTATTATTTATGTTATTCTTTTTTTTTTTTTTAAGTTCGTGTAACTTTTTGCTTTTCTGCGCCGCTTGGTTTTTTATAATTATTTGCCTTCCGATAGTAGTAGTTACTATATTATTGAAGATATTTATGAGATTATTAGACGTTATTTCAGAATGACAAGCGATATATTGTATTGAATAATGCCCCAGTAGAACGGGAACGGTTACTGGAACAGTATCTGGAAGAGTTGGACAAGAAAGGACCACCTCCACCACCGACGCAGCAAGAAGCTGACAGACGTCGAAAGTGATTTCTCTTTTCATTTTTCTTTTTCCTTTTTTTGTCCTTTTCAGTTGATCAAATGTATTGAATTTTGGCACGATTTGTGTCCTTAATCTTCTTCCCTGTGTTATCAAATATTCGTTTTCTATAAAATTCAGAGCAGTACTTTTGTTTTGACCTCAATTTTCGCTGCTTTTTACTTGTATTGTAGTAGATCACTGGTTCAGGAAACCGCTCTTCTATTTCATTCCAAATGTGAAATTTTGAATCCGTGGACATTTTTTAAATTTTAGTTTTTAGCAGTTCTGAGTAAAGTTGTTTAATGTGCTGAGCCAAGTGGAACTATTCATGTTTTTTTGTAAAATCCTTACTGTAACACTTGAAACTTTGCTGGGTAAATAAGATTATTTGTGTATAACACAAAAGGTGTGGCGATCATCGAGTTTTTAGTGTTCTTGATACTATTTCTGTTAAGAGTTTCCAATGATTGCAAGTTAGAGAACGAAATTCGATTTGCAAATTAGAGAACGCTATTCCACATTAGTTTGTGTTTCAAATGATACTTCGAGCTAGATCTCATTGGAAGATTTTTGCGCTTCGCATCGTTCCATTTTTTTTTAGAGTACTTGCAGGATCTAATCAATCATCCGACGACCTTATATCTGTTAGGTTACTGTTTATTTCACTATCTGCTAGGGAAATCTGTGCAGAAGTCTAGTTAAACCTTTCTGATTTCTATTATTTTTATCGTGTACTATTTTGAAAAACTCTGGATTTGCCGTAATTCGTTTATTTATTGATGGACTGATGTTATGTACAGTTCTTTTCTTTTGTTACGGTATTTCATTTTGTTGCTGTTCAACGTTTCTGGCATTCTAACAGTGGTCATTAAGAAATAAATCATTTAATGGATCTAATTCTTCATACAGTAATTTCTGGCTTTATTGATATGTTCATCTTTATGAATTAACTCTTTCTGATAAGGCAAGCTTATATGAGTAAAACCAGTCATGAATATCTAGACATGACACTTGAAATTTCCTGCTTCTGATTGGATGTGTTATGCCAATATAACTGTTCAATGTAATTGACGGAGATGTGGTACAACTTTGCCCGAGAGATTTTCGAAAGCCACTATCAACTCTCTTCATTGATTTATTCTCCGATAATTCTCTCAGTATATTCTGTTGGGTTTTAATAATCTGTGAAGCTAATATGTGAATATCGATACTATGTCTGATAATTCAGTTTTTATAAAAATTCTGCTGCATCAATTATGCCTTCAAATCGATCGTTTATTATTTTGAAGTTTAAAACTAATAAAAATGATAATCCAAAACATTAGTTGTTTGCAAAATAAAAGTGGATCACATGAAGAATTGATCGAATCATCCATTCTCATGAATGCTTACCAAATTATAACAGCACTGCATTTGATGGCAATAAAACAAATAAGCAAAATATTCGCGATCATATTAACTAGCTTTCCAGTCTTCGATAACCTGGTTTAATCAAACTTATTAGAATCAGAAATAATAAGATCCCTGAAATTTTCGTTCATTTGTTCATAATCAACAGCATTTGAAGGAACGGTTTTTACTTATCAAAATGGAAAAGATCTGTTGTATGATTTACAAAAATGAATCACTTTTTAGTATAAGAAAGATTGTACCTAACATTTCCATTGAAATCATATTATGAGTGTTGGAAAAAGTTTACCTGGTAGTTCGGTATACGATCTTGAATATCTTCGATCATATCCAAATTTCGGTCATATCGCTTGATGAAATAATCATTTAGTGGTAATTCTTGCAAAACGAATGATAGTGTTGCGGCTACGAGAAATAAAAGAGCCAATACAGTATAAAATATAGAAAGTTTCATTTTGTTTTTTGCTATTTCGATATATTTCTAAAATCATAAAAATACTTTTTAGATTTGCTATTAAATTTCTTTTCAAAATGAGGTAAAGCAAATAAATTACTAAAATATGAATAATTGATGAGAGGCAAATTGTCTCCTAGCATTCTTCGCTTGATTTGCTTGATATAATATGACTGGTTTTATTTTTTAATTTTCGTTCAGTAAAGTAAAATAAATTTCATAAAATACAATCTAATTCGAGATTTTCGGTAATTAAATAATGTCGATAATCACCACTCTGAATCTGACATCATTTAAATCAACATATTTAAATATCATTCTAACCAGTTGTCAAGATAATATGATTGGTTCGTGATAGATTAATTTAATGCTTCTGAAATTATCTCGTCTTTTTATATTTTGATAGACTTTCGTTTAGATATCTTAGGGATGTAAATGGTATTTGTTATTTAATGCTCGAACTAAAAAGTATTTGCGGAGATGGCGATAATATGAAATATATATTCTAGTAGTTTAGACTATGATAGCTATGCAAATTTTAAGGGATTTCCATTAAAGATGTTGTTGAAATTAGCTAAAGCGAAGGAAATATGTTGTAGAAATAGTTAACAAGATCCTACGGATTAAAAAAACTATGAGTAGTTGACAGTTTCAGGACAAATAAGATCGCAGCTCATTCACTTTGTGCGATTTGAATGCTAGTCAAGATTAACAATAATAACTATTCTAGAGTATAATCTGGAGAAAGTCACAGAAGCTGTTTTAGAAATAAAATTGATGATACAACAAACCTTGCCTTAATAATGTGACACGCTCAGTAATTGTTGCTAGTGAACGGAAACAAATTCTGATTCTAACTGTGATATTGTTCCACTTAAAACTATTTTTGATTAATATCCTATTTCAAGTTATTTTCCATTAAGTAAAACATAATTCAAATAGAATAGTTTTTTTATTTAAATTTTTGAAAATAAAAAATATTAGCAACCAAAAATAAAAAAATAAAAAATATTTAAAAAAAAAAATTTCGATTAAGTAAAAATAATAATTCAAATAGTTTATAAAAAAATAATGTGGACTGAATTAGGAAGAACTTATGTTGAATAAAATAAATGAGCCTTAATTATGAAAAATATTTTATTTTATTAAACTGTTTTCGGAATTAAATTCAACAATTTCATGAAACATTCAATGATAGAAGTTATATGAGGTTTTGTTCTTTTGGATTTTGAATGTTTGAAATATTCAATGTCTCAAGTTGCTTGTCTTTTAAATAATAAAGTCTATTGTTAGAGATAACTGCTAAATATAGCTAGTACTGATTATCATTCGTAGTAAAATTAACTCTTGGATTATTGTTGTTTCAATTCTGTGCAACGTCATCTTTACAAACAAAATTGCTCTTCCTTGAATATTAGCTAATTAATAGCCCTATTCCATTACCGTAATCAGAAAAGAGCTGATTGAATTTATTCAAGCATTTCTCCAAATACACTCTTTTAATATTTAATCCTCAATAAGACACTAATTATTTTTCAGCAATTTTTCGCTTTTTTTTTTAAATTTGTGGTTGCATAAAACAAAAGTAATATGCAATAATAGGTGAAAAGGCAAAAACAAAAAAGAACTCACAAAACTTTTTTAGGTTATCAACCTGGAATTTTTTTCCGCTATTTTCTGGGCTATACTAATATGAAACTTCAACTTTAAGAAATAATAGGTTTTTTATAAAATGCTTCATGAAGTTTTAACAATCATGGAAGTATAGTTACACTGGCAAATAAAATATAAAGAATAGGAACATTTTTGAAATCAAAATACCAAAATGTTGCATTCTCAAGATTATTTCTAGTATTAGAACTATTTATTTCCAATCTTTCAAATAAAACTGAAAATTTTTTTTATTATTTAATGAATCAATTTTTCTAGTCAAGACCTACAAATATCGCAAAACAATAATTGCTTCTAAGGTGCAACAGTGCGGAAATGAAAATGATATAATAATAATTTATTTTTCGTTTCTTTTCTCAGAAAGGTGAGAAACTACAATTTGAGATTAAACTTTTCGATTGTACGATGTTTTCACATGTCTCTATAGAAGCTTTTAATTAATATTATTCCTTTGTTCACTGAAAGTTTTGGAGTTGCGAAATGATTACGTCACCTTTTTAAAGATAATCAAGATTTCTCACCAACAGAAATTTATTTTTGTTCTAGTTAAATTTATACGATGAAGAAGAAATAGAATCATGCAAGATACCCAAATCGAGTCCTCTATACAGGTGACGCAGACACGTGTGATGTGTTGTACCAATAGCTTCTTAATTTTTATGAATCTTGATACAAAATCAAGTAAAACTTTATCATTGGCTTTATAATGCTCAGCTTGCATAATAATCAACGAAAACAGCATCCATATTATCAGTACTGTGAGCTAGAAATTTGAAGACTGAAGGAAAAATTATGAAAAGTCATTTACCGAATCAAAATATTCAAATAATTTTCACAGCATAATTCCACACAACATAAATGAAAATCATAGAATGGTGTTAGATGGTCTATTGAGTGGACTGAAATGATGTGGTAAATCTAAATCTAGTTTGCCACTTCATTTAATTTTGCACTTCATTTATCCCTTTTTAATCTTCCATTTTGTCTCTTTAATTAATTTTTTTTTTTGCTTATTCTGATGACTTTTTTTGAAAGCAATCCTATTATATTTCCGAACGTTATTGAAGATAAGAATCATAAATAGTAGCTTGAACTAGGGAACCATGCGAAAGTAGAAGTTTCAAGAAACAAAAAAACAACGAGAAAGCAAGAATTCCTTTCTTCATTGGAAAACGAAATTTTGTCAATCATTTTAAACTTCCCAAAAATGATTTTTAAATGAATTGTAAATGCCAAATTCAGAAATTATGAAATCTAATCTTTAAGCAATTCCATAACTATCAATTACGATTGCTTTTTTCTAAAAATGAAATGAGAAGAAAAAAATTGTTGAAATAACAAGATTACAGAAGTTAATTGAAGATAAAAATTTAATTGCCTCTCATATGAGGAAAATATTTTCAAAGTAAGACATTCCTTACAATAACATTTTATGTCAATAAATGAACATTTGATGATATTTAAGATCTGAATCTGTTATCTGCATTGGCGTGTATTACTCATTACTCGGCTAATTCCTTCAAATAAATTAGCGAATTTTTTTTCAACTATAAAATATTTTCGCTGTTCGCTGCAATAACAAATTGAAAGGTTGCAGTTTTTTTGGAGAACTTATCTTGTTTATTAATAAATTTTAATAAGTGATAGAATATTCCATAGCAGAAATCGTATTACAGAAACAAAGTAGAAGGTGTAGACTACCATTAGAATTGTTTAGAAATTGTTTTGCATTCTCATAAATTTGGAAATTTAGGTACCTTGCTTAATTGGGAAAAAGTATTTTGGACTAATTAGGCTGATAAAGATTTGTGCTATTCATTAGATCATTTACTGGATGAATATGAACAATATTAGATGGTAACTGCTAAAATAAACATGGAATATGATTTGTTAAAAAATCTTTTGCTTTCATAAATACCGTATCCACACCGAATGGAATAATGTGACAGTTACCATATATGATAATTTTTATGCGATCTTCAAAGATTTACATTTTTAGCTGTATCAGAGGCAAAAGCTTTAAATTGTCAACAAATTTCGGCTTCTGAAAAATATGAAAAGGGCATTTTAAACTTACATTGTGCCTTTAAAATGATCTTCTATTTTAGGAATCCCTATTACAACGTAAATGATTCTCTACTTGGGAATCTTATTACATTGTACAGAGATGTAGATATAATGAAGCCTAAAAGAATACTAAACTCTGTAATATTCAAAATATATTTTTTGTATTCAGTACTGATTCATTGTCTGCTATTGTATTGTGATAAAATGAACAATCACTAAGTTATGCTATGCCAATGATAATTTTCAAAAATCCTTAAGGTAAGGTAAGCAATCCTTATTGTTTCATGTTTTTCTTTAGCATTTTTTTAAATTTCATTGAAATAGAAATAAACTTGCATAATGAAGTAGTCCTTAACGAAATTTTTTCCATTAATGTTAATCAAATTTGAAGAAAACACGATGAACGTGATTATTTTATTCAGTATCCAGTAACAGTAGCTGATGTCAGCGGATCAGATTATCAAGCTGTAATAGAGAGTATTTAAATTTACGAAAAAGTATCGGTTAATACGTCATATCACGATATGATGGCGTACCATTTGCAGTTGAACTGGCAGTGAATCTCTGAATGTTTTATCGTGATCCTTTTTGTCATAAACTTTTTCACCATGTTGGCCAATTATTTTGGAGGTTATCTGAATTAATCACAAATACCGGCAGGTTCGAATACACCTGTCGATTCAGCCAGAATTTGAAAGCAATTTTAGATTTACAATGATAATTTCTGTAAGTTTTGATAAAATTACCAAATATGTTCTGCAAAATTGAACTGTTACTTCAACTTAATTTAGTATTTGCAGATAGATTTCTAAATTAATTCAATTCTACAAACAGTTAGAAAAAAACCTTCTTTTTACTTTCAATATAACATTAATCATATTTGGCATTAATTAGTTCAAATGAATAGTTTTAAAAAAATCATTTCATATTACTTTTTTTCATCGTCCATTCAGACTATCTGCAGTCAATTTGGAAAAAAAATTACCTTGCCACAAACGCTGTATCCGACAATTTGATCGTCTTTACTATAAATAGTAAAAATATATTTTCCCTCGTAGCCTGTGACAGAATTAATGTCCTACAAATACTGCAAAGCTATTAAGCAAAATGCAATGATAAACTTGAAATATCTAAAATCTCTTCTTGAATTGAAGAAATATTTTTAAATAAGCTTTCAAATGGTCTTTCTAATAATTTCTAACCTTTAAAAATGCACTTTCCAGTGGGCATATACCAGAGAAAAGACCCGTAATCTGATTACAAATAGGTACCAAATTGAATGCACATGCCGGAATATTAATAAAACCAACCTTATTCAAAGAAACATTATTCAGCTGGCAAAAGTGATGTAAATGAAGATTGTAAGAAATAAAAATTTTGGATAACTAGTATTTTAAAAAATGAAACAAATAGATTGAAAAATTTTTTCGAAACCTTTAGCATCACGCCATGATTTGGTCCAGCAATACCAACAAATGTATCGATAAAACTTGTCAATGGACCTCCCAGATTCTCCCTAGTATCTACACAATAGCCTGAAATATGTTAATTACTCAATTAAAAAACGATCGGAGGATGAAACGTTTGAGTGTATCATCAGGGCAGAAGATATCTTGAAAGTTCAAAAAAGGAAAAGGTCAGGAAAACAAGGATAGTAATTTAATTATAAATGACTTGTACACGATCTAAGTATAAGCAAAGACTTGGCCAAAAAAAAATATGTAGGAGGAATCCAGGGATGTATTCCGGTAATGGAGTAGTTAAGACTGATCGTATAAATAAATAAAAAACCAACAATCGATAAATCAATCTATTTCTTTCACTTTACATTTAATTTTATACAGAAATCATTTGATTGGGCTGGCAGTTTGAAACTAAATTGAAGTAACTATTATTACATCGATGTTAAGCGTAACTAAAAACAATGAACGAATAAAGTAAGTGGAATAGAATTTAATGTAAAATGCAAACAAAAAAATTAGTTAAAATTCCTATTTTCACCT
This sequence comes from Mansonella perstans, assembly GCA_037074765.1. Lineage (NCBI taxonomy): Eukaryota > Metazoa > Nematoda > Chromadorea > Rhabditida > Onchocercidae > Mansonella > Mansonella perstans. Next base: position 688,392 of record JBAMDO010000576.1, read on the forward strand.
CCCAAAATAGCTTTCCGAGCGATAGGCACACCTAATGAATATGCGATAACATCGACAGCACGATTAGTATAAAGACGCACAGCCACAATCAATCCTCGTACCTTAAATTACTAACTGAAACTGAGATATTTTTATATGCTACCAAGTAAATTTTAATTAACTTGCGGGTTATTGGCCAGCTTACTCTATCATTTGAAATTATAGCAACAGAAAATATTTTAAGAAATTCATGCAGTCACCACTGAAACAGAGCTAGCCAATTCAAAATCTTTCCTCGTAGGATATTTATTCCAAATTCTATATCATTTTGAAGAAAAGCAATATTATTTTGAACAATAAATTAACTTTCTACGGTAATATTTGGATTTCATACATAGTCTAAAAATAGATAAAATACCTGCTTGACATATTTGCAATTCATCGTATATTTCGCCCACTGCAGTGGATTACCTTGTGCTCCATTGGCAAACGTTGTTGCATACAATTCTGACCAGTTGTAACCGGAAGTTCTGATAATAGTGAACAGTAGTACATAATTTTGATAACATTTTCTCTATGGTAGGATAAAGAAGAAAGAAGACGGCATTTAACTGGATGATCAGATGAAAAACATACAAAAAATAGGTTGCACCAATAAAAGGCTGTTCTCCCGCAGTATTTGAGACACCATGTACAAAAACGATCGGATCTTTTTTTAATATCTGATTCCGATACTGCTTACCACCAAAAGAGCCCATCTGACCCAAATCTGCCCTAAATTATCTTTTTTCAAAACTGTAGAATGCTAATAGATTGATACAGTTGTTAGTATCATGCATTACCTAGACTTTTTGCAATAAATGTCATCTGGATATAAATTTGTTTGACAGCGTAGTTCAGTGTGAAAAGATTATATAAAGCAAATATCATTTGAACTTAAGATTTCTATTTGTCTTTTAATAGATGAGTTTAGATACAGACAACTCTGAAAGATTTAAAAAATTTTTCCCACCTATTTAGTGTTTCTTGTACGTCATATCCGTAAACTTTTGTAAGCCAAGTGTTGAAATCCCTCGTAAAATAAGCATTAATCACTTTGTAGAACTGTAGTATCAATAGATGTTTCAACATTTTACTGAAATCTGAATAATTTACAAAGGTCAGCAGAGAGTAATCAAAATCTAAGAGCCTTTTTCAGCCTTTAAATAACAGCTTCTAAAGAATGTAAAATTGGCCTATATTTAGAATTTTAGCTATTGTAGATATGGAAAATAGCAAAAAATAACTGAGTCCATTTCTCTCTTCACATATTTCTCTTTACAATTCATACTTATTTGGATTGCTCACAACTCATGGTATATAAAATATCATTAAATTTTGAAACCGAATAAATTTGTTGACCGCCGGGCAGTTTTGCTGACCAATTGCATTTCCGACGATAGATAAAATTTTGAAATCATATGAAAAATATTTATGAAATTTTAAGCATAAATGATTGAGGAACAGAGGTATAATGAAAATTTCAGTCGTCAAATTATCTTTAATAAGAGGCAAAGATAGTATGGTATATAAATAACTGTTAATATTGATTTTGAAGGACAGCAATGGATTTATTTGAGAATTATAATTAAACGGTAATTTCAGGTAGGGAAAGAAAAGGATAGGATAAAGAGCAAATAGAGCAATTAATAAATCAGTTCAACAATTCGGAAGGCGAGACGATTTAATTCTTATCCGATTCTAATGCATTTTCATTATTTCAAATCAAAATTCTACATTTTTGCAAACAAAAATATTAGTTAAAAAAAAGATCTATATCATTGTTTTATAAAATAATGGATAGCAAATACTTTTTTTTTCTTCCACACTTTAATTACTTCTTGTTTATCTGTTATTTTATATTTTGTTCTTCTCTAGTTTACATTCTTGAAACGAAAAATTAGATTACGTCAATCTCCTTGACATTCTGATTTAATTTCAAATCCGATACCATGATTTACATTGGTAATGTATAAATTTTTTTAACAATTCGAAATTGAACAATATAAATTAATCGAAAAAGAGAGGAAACAATGGAATATAATAAATCTAAATGAGACAAAATAAAATGGAATGAAATTACAAGTCATTAATTCAAAAATAATGGAATGAATTTTCTCGACTAGTTTGATTACCAGAATACTTCATTGTAAATGTGCAAGTTTTTCGAATTAAGCCAACTAAAGATTTCATGAATGAGTTGAATTATTTCTTAAATTTGCAAGTGTATAAAGAGATACCTGTTTCTTTTCCACTCTCAATTCATCTATTTCGTAACATTTGTCATATTTTCTGCATCGATAAATTAACTTTCAATGAATTATATGGCAAGTGTAATCCATATAGGAGAACTGTACACCGATTATCTTCGATACGAAACGGTTTGAAATTGAATTTAGCACTATATGATCACATATGATCAACACTATTTCCAAAGATCTTTTTAATTATTACTGTAAAATAGCGTTAGATTTCATTTTAAATTTTGTTACTTTTACCCTAAATGATACGATTCTCATGCCAATTACTAACAGCCCATGAATGGATTCATAAATCATGCCAATTACTTCTCAAATAATATTTGCAAATAATGGCAATCTGCATTAAAAGTTGCTTAAATCTTACTGTCTTTTTTACGGGACAAATGAGCAGATATCGCCATCTGCTTGTTTGTAGCAAGTTTTTAACAAAATAGCAATGATGAAGTAGCAAGCTGATTTTTGAATAAATTTGGACTTTGTAAACTTGAAATAATTTTCGAGAAATTTTGCTTCCATGAAAAACTGGTTTCAACTCTTTTGGCACAATAAGCTATTACCAATTAGTTGATCATCTGTCCTTCCATTTTTTTCTGCAAGCAATATGATAAGGAAATATGCTACATTGCAGAAGAATTGGTATTGCAATTTATGCAGGGCCGTTCCTTCACATTGCAAAATCCTGAAGTGAACAATTTATGGAAGTGTACACTTTCCTGACGACGAATGGGATTGATGTGAGCACTATTTGGATTAAGATTAAGCTATCGCGAAACCCATACAACGAATTTTTCAATAGGTAAATAAATATAATTAATTTTATGATGTAAGATTAATTTTTTATTTTTGTAGTCTTACATCCAATAATTTAAGCCGTAGATAAATAATAAGGACATTATGATCAACCTATCACGTCATTATTCTATCATTCATCACTTGATCTTATGATCTCTCCATCACATCATTATTTTATCCTTTATTATTTCACATTATGATCGTCTTATCACGTCATTGACGCCTCTTCTACTACTATAAATAGACTGTCAAATTTCCATCTTAACTGTTTTCTTCATAACGGCACTCATCTGTCTCTTCATCCAAGCATCCAGTTCTTTCAACATTTTTATTACGTTTACGTTTGCTAAGTTCGCGTTTGTTATTACCTTTAATTATATTTGCGTTCGTCAATAATTTTAATAAAGGTTTAATTACCCAAGTTTGAGAGAAAGGCGATTATAATTGGGAAATATGAACCTACCGACGATGAGGCTAATTTTCCTATTCTGCATGGTTATACAGCGGAAGAAATAGAGCAAATGGAAGAAGCATCAGTCCCGGCTCGTGGCACCATAAAATTTTGTTGCGAAAGTTGAGATAAGGTAGCTGGTTGAATTGAATACTTTGCTGTCTCAATCTCAAACTTGGGTAATTAAACCTTTATTAAAATTATTGACGAACGCAAATATAATTAAAGGTAATAACAAACGCGAACTTAGCAAACGTAAACGTAATAAAAATGTTGAAAGAACTGGATGTTTGGATGAAGAGACAGATGAGTGCCGTTATGAAGAAAACAGTTAAGATGGAAATTTGACAGTCTATTTATAGTAGTAGAAGAGGGGTCAATGACGTGATAAGACGATCATAATGTGAAATAATAAAGGATAAAATAATGATGTGATGGAGAGATCATAAGATCAAGTGATGAATAATAGAATAATGACGTGATAGGTTGATTATAATGTCCTTATTATTTATCTACGGCTTAAATTATTGGATGTAAGACTACAAAAATAAAAAATTAATCTTACATCATAAAATTAATTATATTTATTTACCTATTGAAAAATTCGCTGTATGGATTTTGCGACATAAGCTTTTATTCAGTTGATTTTACTTTCAGAAAGATTATAAAGATTATTAGAAAGAATATAATGAAGTTAATTTTTTTCATTGATCTGCAATTAATTTTTTGGAGATAACATTGCTAATCAGTTATCAGATTGACGATCAAAGTGCTAACATCGATTGTATCATTGAATTTGTTGTTTGTACATGGATTAGGCATCGCATAATCATTTCAGTTCTTTGTTTTTTTGTTTCCCAGTAAAAGTATCGAAAACTTTCATTCTATTGTTAAAGACTAAATGATGTAAATTTACGTTCATTTGTAAGCTTGTAAAGCAATGAAGTTTTTGAAGAGATATGTTGTTGATAATATTTATACTAATTAGTACAGTTGGCCACAGATAACAGCTGGGCAATAACATCTTTGTAATTACCGAAATTTAAGAATAGCAATTTTATGAAAGATGGACCCAATTGTTGTTGTGAATTTCTCCTATTGACAAATTCTCGTATTGAGTTGTATGTGAAGATACAAATCTTTTTTTAGCTCATTCACTTTCGACAAGGAGGATCTGCAACTGATTGCCTGTTTTGGACTTAATCTTACTAATTTTAAATGTTAGTCTTAAATGACTTAGTCTTAAATGTCTATTTATGTGCAAATAAATATTCTTTATAATATTACAATAATAATAATATCTAATACAATATTATAATAAGAACAATATCTAATACAGCGATATAATATGAGGGTTTAATACATGAACAATGATGATAAGAAAAAGAAGAGAAATGAGTAGAGGGTGAATGAAAATCGAATTACGCTCTAGTGATGACGATAATGATAATGAAAATGTTTTCTTGGATAGGCTCAACTTTTTATAGTGAAAACAAGTGAGTTTGATTTACAGAATTCCAGATATGGTATGATCTTTAATCGATAAACGGAAGATAACTTTTTGAACTCGTTCAACAATCGCATATAGGTCTAAATCAGTTCAGTTGAATGACTGTAGAAATTGTAGGAGTAAATGGAAATGTTTGAGTGATATGTAGCACTAATTTATATACAAAAAGAATATTTCCATGCGCTCTTTGAATGTTTAAAAAAGTACCCGATTATTTGACAAAGAAAGTTTGGTGTGACAAATTATTATTAACATTTTTTGAATTTAAATTGACCATACAGATCTTGGCACTCCAGTAATTAACAATATTCCAGCGCATTGAAAATTTCGGACACTTATTTTACGCGCTTCAAATCCGACTAAAACAGCTTATTTCGTTTCATTTATTTTGTTACTGTTTCAAATTTAAATCAAAAATTTCAATTGACCAAAATTTTCAATTCACAGCTTCATCAGTGTCATCTTTTCATTATTATTGTAATTCAGCGATATTATGAATAAGCTGAGTTCTCTATTCTATAGCGGAAGGTCGAAGGTTATTCAATCAATAATATTTCATGAATAAACATAGCGTTATTGATTTCGAGGCATTTTTGATTTATTGAATTCCTTTATCCCAAAATATAATATTTATCTTAAGCAAATAATAATTTATAGCTTCCTAAAATTCGACGTCTTCAATTTAAAAAAAAAAAAATGCCTTTTTTTTCATTTTCTATCTGCTTGCTTAGCACTTTTAACGCGGAACAACTGTTTTTGTATACTGTTGAAGTAGGAAAAGAATGAAGTAAATGGTATTGGAGAAATCGGAAATATGTTGAAATAAAAAATAAAATAATATATTGCAGAAATTCCTCAGAATACTGAACGTAATCAATAATGCATAATACAATAATAATACAGAGATTTTTTAATGTAAAGATTATCTTAATTTAAATGCTCCAAATAATTTTAAAAAATCGATAAAAAATGTAGCAATAAATAAAAATAATATAAATCTTAAAATGATGAACCAGCTATCCAACTTTCATCTTCTAGATTAACAGTCAGATGTGCTGCAATGTCAGCTTTGAATCATCTTGAACTGATTTGTTAGCGTAGTTCAACTGCAATGTCTGGATTTTGGCAAACAAAGCTTGTACTAATACTAATAACGCCTTTTCAATGATCAGCAATGTGACAATCAAACTGATACTGCTGTAATTAACAACTCTTCTTTCAATCTATTAAAGAAAATATGTGCAGGAATATTGTAGATCATTGGCATAATGTAAAAACGAGAGTCAATTATTTTAGGTAGTTGGATTCTGATTCCTTTTTTACGAGCAACATCCTCCAAATTTTCCCCAACTATTTCTACAGCAGCCCACAAATCAACAGAATAATTGATCCTACCTTTATTATTTCTCAGTACTTTTTACGTTAAAAAAAAATAAGTATTACTGAATCGAAATGCCTTTCGCACAATTCTTCGTTTGCACCAATCAACAATGCAAAAAGGACTTATGAAAATTTACTTCAGTTTTATCTAAGTCCTATTGTAAACGGAAGTTAATTAAAGTATTAACGGTCGACATATTGAACTTCTTGAAGATTCCCGTCATCACGATTCATCATTGGAAAGTGTACTGCGATTAATCGAACTTTCTTATCACACAGATGCGAGTAATGCTCTGACAAAGCAAGTGAAATTCAAATGACGAAGGATGCTGCGAATATTATCATATTCATCAATTAGTGATAAAATATTAAATTAAACACTGAGTTCCATAAATCCCATGAATACAGGATGACATTTCAAGACAATATGTAGTTCGTTTGCTTGCTGTGCCCAAGAATCTGGCTACCTATCGAACCCGAAACCGCTAAAGTATTAGGTGAAAATGGATATCAACGAACATACGAAACGGTACTAATCGTTCACTCAAAACAATCATGAATTTTTGAAACTTTCGTAAGCTAAAATATGTGCGGTAAAGAAAATGCAGAATTTCCTACTTCATATTGATTATTCGAAATAATTTTATCATCAATAAAATTAACAGTAAAGTACAAAACGACAAAAAACCAAAAATGGATTGACATCACATCAATATGCTACCCTTCTTACACAAAGTAGATCGATAAATGTCCTGTAAAAACAGAAACAAAAAAAAAACCATTGTTTTTTAGAATCAATTTCGATTAATTAATCAACTGGAATTTTGCACATGAGATGGAATACAAATGTAATAAGGCAGAAACTAATTAGGTTTCTATTTGTTTTATATTACCTTACTTAATATGCAATCGAATTCAGGATTATAATTTTTGGAATCTACCGAAAAAGAATAAGCATCTACATTAGTTAGAACAAAAATAAGAGAAATTTAATAAATCAACGAAAGAACTTCAACTTAGAAAAATTCTAATACCAAAGACAGTGCAATTTTGCTGGAAGATACAACAGGATAATAACATCATTCAACATCAATAGAATCCTATATAAAATCCTACATATATAAACTACGTAAAAGTGCAAAGTGACTTATAGCGATTTCCTATGGAAGACAAAAAATTTGGAATTGAGCTAGAATGAAGTGACTCGATTGAATTTTTGGGATGTTATTGTTTTCGAAAAAGACTTCAGAATCCAACAGCGAAAATAGAAATCTGTGAAGCACTGAAATAAACATTCAAAAAACCTAAGCCTTGAAGCAGTAATCCCTGAACTGGCCAATTTATAATTTATCGCATAACATTTCGATCTAATTCCACAACTACACCGCAGATCAAAATGATCTATATTCACTTAGTGTATTTCACTATGCACAATAAATAATTCAAACACTTCCTTATTTAATTACGTGCGAGATAAAAGATGCACTACGTCGACTAGTTCCAGCAAATACACACACATTAATCTTTGTAAAAATGTGTCAATTCATACTAGTTAAGGAAAGGCAGCAATGCGTTAGAAACTTTTAGCACCTGAATTATTTTAAACTTACAAGATAAGATATAGGAAGTTCAACTGCGAAAACACTGAAAAACTGAAAATATAAAATGTGCTGCAGTTTTCTGCAAAAGTTTTCTGAGTTAATCCAAAAATCCCATCCTTATAAAATTTGTTATGATCCATTACAAAACGAAAAAACTTCTGTAATTCCACCTTATTACAAGAAAAAGCTAAGATTCACTTCCTTTTTTCAAGACTGAATTGATGAAAAAGGACTAAGTATAAGTTTAGCTTGATGTAGCTGCTCCTCGAGACGCCGTCTTCTGCTCTCTTCATGAGTTTCATGCATACTTTTTTCCAGCAAAACTACATTACTATAAAATTCTGCAACATTATGAAATATTCTAATGTATCGATCACCGCAACTTGCTATCATATTTCCGCATGAACTCATCCGTAGATTACTTATTGGCTTGTCGTGTACATCCAAAACTAGAATGATTTTAATAAATGAAAGCATACAGCTGTCATGTAAAATGCTACAATTTCTTATATTATACTGCATGTTATTCTATATTATTCAATTCCGTTAAATCTTTAAATCATTACTGAAACTTTTTGAAGATAATTTTGAAGATAAATATCCAGAGTATCAAATAAAAGATCTTAAAAGTTAATACGGCAAATGTATACATGACAAAATATTACTAATTCATACGGAGTATTTCCCGTGAAAGCATTAGAAACGTACTTATTTTAAATTCTTTCTGAGGTCGTAAAGTGCTGTAAAAGTGGATATGGCGACTAGCTGATATAACAAAACTATTTCCCGATGGACTCATTGCTACTTTGACTGATTCAGGTCGAGCAGTCTTCAGCAGTTCAAATTCACCACTGCAAAATATTAGATTTCAGTGATAAATAGTCTAGGGTAAACCTAGATAATTTAATTTTTCAAATTATCTAGGTTTTTAATTTTTAAAAAATTACATATTTTTTTTTCAAACCTGGCAATAATGTAAGTTTCTTCGCCTTGTGAATAACGCACATCAGTATTGTAGACTTTCCATGTCCCATCCTTTGATGCTGTGACACATCGCGTTGAACTCTGATCGAAAGCAAACGAGTAAATACCAGAACTATGACCCTAAATTTGTATTCTATTGGAGATTTCATGCAATCCACAACAATTTTAAAGCGATGGATCTAGAATTACTAAGGAATATCTTTATCGTTCAATAAATTGGATAAGTCATAAGATGATTGATGCAAACTTAGTGCTTCTGTTTAAGAATGTAACATTTTGAATGTAATAATTTATTTATCATTTCTGTACATTGTAGAATCAGTCCAATTTAAAACCATTTCTTTTACAGTGCCTGAAGCAGTAGGATATAACTATTAAAAATATGGACATAATCACTAAAAATATTAAATTTATTGCAATTTTATGTAATGCAAGATATAAAATCAAATTCATACCTTTAATTCAAAAACTTTTTTCGCATCTTGGAAATTTCCTTGACGATCAAATACTACCTAAAAAAAGTTTTAAACTATAGAATTGACGGAAGTCTTGAACTTCTGTTCCTGAATCAATAAAAAAAATTAAAATTAAATCCAGTACCAACGAACTTCAAAAATAAAGACATCAGGGGTAAAACCACTCGCTCCAACAAAACGGCCACATGGTGAAATACATGCGCTGTACAATATGTTTAATTTTAGCTCAATCTTTTTAAGGACTTCTCCATGAATGCTGTATATTATGAGTTGATTATCGGCAGATGCTGAGATCACAAATTTTCCTATAAAAAGTTCGTTGTAAATTATTTCTGAAACGATAAAACGATTTTGATATGAATAATACATCACCGTGTCAGAAAACAAAATTTTCAGGTTTCGAAGAAAAACTCAAAAAGTTGGAGATTTACCAAATCAAAATGAATAATAAATAAATATATATATATATATATTTCTATCTATTTCCGTATCAGTTTATGTTACATATATTAAAATACTAATTACTATATATTCCTCCTAATAATTTACATCCGTCACTTATATTTTGCATATTTTAAACTAAAACTACAACCTATTTACATGCTTACCGTTAGAGGCAATTCCAATGTTATTGATATCCTCGGCATGGACAACCGGGAATTCAACACGTTCAACATGCGAAAATTTGTAATTACGATTGCCTTCCTTCTTTATCATTTTGTAAACATCCAACTAAAAAATTCAAGTTCAGTGAATAATTACAACCAATAAATGCCTGCTGCTTGAAGAAGAAATTTCAGACCTTGTTAGCAACTTGCAAACTCATAAGGACAGATTTTGAATCAGGTGCAAAGACGATATGACTTGCATTGTCCAGCTCAACACTACAACGATGCAATTTATGATCTCGTTCACCAAAATCCTAAAGACATTTTTAAATTAAAACGTCCAGTTGAAGATTTCAGCAAAAGTTGAATAAAACTCGGTATAGATCCATTAAGAAGTTTTTGGAATATGTTTTGAATTACCGCCCCCAATTTATATTTCTCTATTATTAATGTTTTTCTTCAACTATCCGAAAATAAAATTTGTTCGAAAAATTAAATACTACTACTTCTACCAAACTATCAATAAATTTTAAACTCATGAGAGAGCTTCTTATTAGAATTGTAAGACAACAGGTAACATCTATCTATTCTTTATCCCTAAAAAATAATTATAAACTTATTTATTTTAAAGTTATATCTTTCAAACATCAACAAAATCAAAACGTTAATAATGCTTACCTTAACATTCCAAAGATAGAGTGAACGATCTGAGCTAATTGATGCAACATATTTGCCATTTGATGAAAAATCCAAATCCAAGACATCATTAACATGTCCTTTTAATGTTGTTAAAAGCCATGGATGTTCAAATTGCGGTGCTCGCACCTGAAAATTAAACAAACAACTTTTTAATTTCAAATAAATTAAAAAATTTTAGTTTCAAATAAATTAAAGAATTAAAGAAATATTCGCAATAGTATGAGTCTGACAATAACTAACTTACTGATTTCAACGTTTTTTACACACTAATACATCTCATTCCTAATAAGTTAACCAAAGCTTAACTATAACATATATAATATATATTGCACACCTTGTCGAATTTGCACTTCGCTTGTTTTTTGGCGTCTTTCGGTAAAGAAGTAGATTCATTTCTTGTTTTCAAACTTTCATCTTCTATGTTTTGCTCTGAATCTGTCGAATCTAAAAAAAAGCAAAAAAGTTATTTGTTAATTTTATCAAAAAAAAAACTTTGAAAATCCAATTTTAAAACTATCAAAATTACTTGAATCAAATAGCAAGCACTCCACAATATCTCATTGGTAAAAAAAAAGCATAACCAGATATATTATGTGATCTTAGCGATGTGGGAAATTTACAAATGATATTTATCCTTTTTTGATTGTATAAAATATAAAAATAATGAAATGTGGAAAATTTAAACTGTTAAATCAAAGTATTTAAAAAAGAAAAAATAATGATAATTAATTACTACGCAAACTTCAATAACAAATATTATACTAATTTTAATTTCTAATCAATGCTTTTAATTTCTTTAAATAATCATTTAACAGTACAAACCATATTATTAAGATATTATTTAATGAATAGAATTTCAAATGCAATGAATAACTTTGTCTTTCATTTCGACTCTTCTTGTCGGTGATATCCCATCTTATCCATACAAATAGAGCAATAATAAAAGCAGTCAATCCAGAAAACAAAATAAAAAAAAATCCAATGTATGCTGGCTCAAAATCATCCTCTGTTGATATTATATTAGCCATTAATTCCTAAAAATAAATCATTTTTTTTTTTAAATAAATTGAAAATCTAAACTCATTTTTTGCTTAAAACTTCAAAAGAACAATCGATTTTTATTTATAGACAGTCTGCTGTCATTTATCATTTTGTTGTAATCAAAATGATAATAGCGCAAATGAGAGCTAATGGTATACAATGTATCATTGTTACTATTGCTATTATTATTATTATTATTATTACAAATTATTATTACATTATTATTGTCATTATTACCATTATTATTAATAATAATTATTATTACTAATATTATTGTATTATTATTATTATTATTATTATTGTTATTACTATTATTACTATTATTGTTATCATTGCTGCTATTACTATTATTCGCCATTATTATTATCATTTATTATCATTATTATTATTGTGGCTCTATAAGATACCGTATCCGGTTCACGCAAACCACGCAATACTGAATTATCAGATTCGGATACGATAAATTTTTGTATGATAGAATGAATTTTTAAGATGAAAGAAATGCGAATGCTTAGAATAACTAAAACATTCCCAAACTAGCAATTAATTTCCAAGCAACTATAAAACACGCACGTTGGGCTATGAGTCGGGTTGCGAAAATTGAACTGCACCTAAAAATTCAGAATGACCCATACGATATTTCAGACTTTAACGTTTGAAAATGGTTGGCAGTTCATTTTGTATTCCATTTTATTCTTTTATCTTAGTTTTTGCGAATTTTGCGAAAGGTTGCATTAAATTTTGGTTAATTTGTTCTGAAATTTAATTTATATTTCAATATTTCTAACATGACACGTCATCTTCGTCTAAATTACGTGGATCTTTGAAACACGTGTTTTATCATGTTATTGAAAAGATCTATATAGAAAAGAGGAAAGGAATGGTGAAATTTTGAATTTTCCTCAAACTTATTGAATGGAAACTTTTTAAATTGGAGTTGAGAATTTTTCAGATTCGTATAATTTTCTATGAAAGGCAACATTTATGTTCTAATATTATAGTGTGATCTGTTCTGTTTTGCTTTCTTGAATCGTTTTAGAAGGACATGGATGAGGCAAAATTGGGAAATCCTGATTCAAGGAGGTCTAGCTAGTCTAGTCTCCTAGTTCTTTATTTCACATAACACGTCAATGTTGAAAATGTATGGATGAATGGAGTTATAGTTTGGATAGTGAGAAATGTTGCTTATATTTCAGGTTTCACTTTCATCGCTGATTTAATGGAGGATTCTAGTGACCTCCGTGATCGGCCAAGTATTGTGTCGCGTTTTTTTTCAAGTTTATCAGTGGTTCGTCCTTTGTTTTCTTTCTCGTACTTTTCAAAATTTGTTTAAAGCCTTTTTCTAACATTATACTTATAGAGTTTCTACACAGACCGTATAGTTACACTTCTGTAAGTAACTTTTTGAGGGTTATAATTATAATTGTATATCCGTCTGTAAATAATTTGAAATGATTCAAGATGCTAATCCTCATTGTATCTAATCAACCACTTCATCAAGAATTATGTTATTAATACATAAAATCAAAAAAACATATCCAGTCATATTTTAGTACCAAAAAAGATATTCGAATGTTAATTATGTTGAATATATGCTATAAAATTTATAGAATTATTCATATTTTCTAGAAATATCAATATTATTTGGATAAATTAACACCCTACAGTTCGATTCGTTGGGGGATTGCAATCGTTTTCATTATCCTCTTTCTTTGGCGAGTTATCGAGCTACAAGTATGGCTTTTTTAGACTTTTTTTTTCTTGCCAACAGTAAGTAGGAATGCATGAATTTTTAAGTAGATAGCCTAGTTCGAATGGTTTGGCAGTGACATTTTTCTACATTAGACATAAAATGATGCTGATAACAATTATTAGTATCTATTCGATGAAATTCTGTGATTTTTGCATTTCTTTCTTTGATTTCTTACTTCTTTCAGGGTTTCTACATTGTTACTTATGCTCTCGGAATTTATTATTTGAATTTGTTCCTTGCATTCCTGACACCGAAAATTGATCCAGCACTTGATTTTGAAAGCGAAGGTAAGATGATTTTTTTCTTTTCATTCCTAAAAACGATGTTCAAGTAATGATTGCAACACTCTGTTAATTGATATGTGATAAAGAATTCAGTTCGCTTGAGTCTCCCTTCTAATGTTATCAGTTCCTTGAAATTTTTTACTGTGTGGAGCATTTCTCAAAATCCAAAGTTTTAAAATCATCCAGTAAGTCTCTGTAAAAATAAAAAAGAGTATGTTCGCAAAAAAGATATTTTAGATGAAGATGGACCGACTTTGCCGTCTAAGGGAAGTGAAGAATTCCGTCCATTTATGAGACGTTTGCCGGAATTTAAATTTTGGTAGGTTGTAATGATTTAGCTTACTTTTCCTTCACACATAGCTTTATAGGGTTGCAGGAATTCATATTTCTGTTTCCTTAGAGAAGATAATGCATTAAATTTTAAGTTTAGGTTTAGGTACAGGAATATTTTACAGTTAGATGATAACCATTTTCAGTATATTTCAGAAAAGTTTTGATATTTCGTTTTTAGGAAACTTGTCCATGTATCTCAGAAAAGTAAGATCTCTTTCAGGTATTCAGCTATTAAAGCGACAGTTACTGCATTTATATGCACATTTTTTGAGATATTCAATGTTCCTGTTTTTTGGCCTATACTCGTCATGTATTTCATCGTCTTAACTTGTCTGACTATGAAACGACAAATCATGGTACAATTTTGGTTTGAAAATAAATTCTTATTCTACTTATTGAAAATGAAATGCATGCTGACAATATAAAATGTTACGGAATGATGTAACTGCTTTATTGTATTTTTTTATTATGATTTTATAGTCATTTCTTTTTGAATATAATTCACATATTGATTGCTTTTTGTTCAATTCCAGCATATGATAAAATACCGCTATATACCGTTCACTACGGGAAAACCGCGAATGCGTGGAAAAGAAGATTCCGGTGTGGTTGTGCAAGGCTAGTGCCTACATACTACTTCGTCTGTATGTAACTCTCAGTTTTTCAGTCCTGGTTTGAAGCAGTGACCGTCATTCCTTGTTGTTATAGTTTACTTTTAAACCTTATTTACTGTTTTACTTTTGTGATTCAGTTGTTTGTGAATTTGCTGATTGATGCTCATTGGCTGAAAACGGAATTTGTTTAAAAATTTTTGTGGAAAGGTTTTTTTTCGAAATGATTGCAGTGATATTGAAAACAATTTGGAAAGATTTAACAAAGTGTTGTGAATTTTTCCAACAAACTTTCAGTTGTTATTTGGGAGGTAAAAATGTTGAAAGTAGTTGAAATTTTCGTTGTTTTCAGCTGAAACTACTGTGATTTGAAAGAAACGTTGCATAATCAGAATGCGCAATTTCTGCTTGATTCTTAGCGACAGACAATTTCTTCTGCAGATGTATTGAAAGTGAACTGCATTCATTTCAAAAAAAATCGTAGTTTTATGATTCATTCCTTCATTTCTTAATGGCACTGGTAAGTAGTACACATCATAAATCGTAGTGAAATAATTGTATGGTTATTGATAGCGATTAATGTTGTTATTATATTATAGGGAAGCTGATAATGCGTTTAATTTTCTATTTAATTTCATATATGGACTGATGAATTGCAGTTGGTGATGTTGATTGCTGTATCCTATTATAAATATGTTGAATTAAAATTTATGTTTCTAGGTGATTGAATTATATGAGAAAAATATATTTCAATTTTTACAAAAGTCGAATTATACAGATACCTATTGAGTATTACTTTGATATTATAAAACTAGAATATGATGGATTAGAAGTATTATAAATTGGCGAGATAATAATATATCAAGTAACCTAAGTTCTAGTTTTTGCTAGCCGAAGGATGATGCGTAACGATTGTTTTGTCTGCCTCTTTAAATTGAAAATTTGATGTATTAAATTATGTTAAAACTACCAATTGATATGTGTTTTATGATTTGTTAAATTATTTAGTATTAATAGTTTGTTAATGGTAATTCTTGTTTCATTTATGTCGATATAATTTAATACCCCTAATATTTCCTTTCTGCATTCAATATGTGACAATTTTGTTGGTCGATAATTTATTTCTGGTTGGCGAGCAATCTTGTTGGTCATCTTGCGTGATTTTACTTATCATAATTATATGCCTGAGTAAGCTTTACGGGCCAATAAAAAGCAGCTGCTTTTTGTTTTAACAGTTACCGTTGTATAATAAAGGGGCTTCTGTCAAAAAACTTGTGAAATATTTTTTGATTGGTTTTTTCCTTGAAATTTATTTTCATATTTTATTTGATAAGATCTATCAAGATTTTGAGGTTTTAAACGACGCTTGAATTTTATAGCATTCATTAAATTCATCTCTTCAGTTTTCTCGTTTAGGTCGCATGAAATGGGTAACTTTTGATTTCCAATATATATCACGTTTTGTTACAATTAGAATCGTTTGTTGTGAAAGAACAGATTTAAATATTTCCGTTACAGATGGTGCGAGATTCATTCGATGGCGGACATACAGGCGATCCAGAACGTGATCTTGCTTATGAAAGAGAGCATGTACGACGAGGTTTGTTTAATATATCAAACAGAAGTTTATGTGGTTAAAGCTATGTCTGAATGATGGAAAGATGTAAAGGACGGAACATTTTATAAGCAAAAGAGTGGGTAAATTTTTCAAATTAGTAACTGTAGATATGAAATATTAGGAAAAGGCGTCACGATGGAGTTGGAGAAATACACGTGCAGATCTGTCAGATCTGTCACTATGCTTAAATGATTCAAAAAACAGCAGGTAGGGATGGTGATATCTTACTCAGCTTTGAGGTGGATTCATTTGTCAAATTTTTGAAAATTAGTTTTCTTTAAGCAGTGAAGAGATTTTTTCGCGAATTCTAATTTGAGCATGCCATCTTAGCACTGGATAGATAAGCAATCATAGAGTATATAGAAGTGAAAATAATTCGGGAAATTTAGAAGATACGGCTATATATTGATGCAAATTGATTTAATCTTCGATAGCTTTTACGGCGAATAAATTCGACAAAATCTTTTAATGGTCATTTAAAGCTTTGTCAAGTATGTAATCGAAAAAGCGAGTATATATAAATAACATCACATAAATCGATAAGTCGATATTCTGAGTGTTATAGTTATTTTGGAATATCATATGACGTTTGGTTTTAGATACGGTGAATGATGAAGTAGTACCAGATGATGTTGCGCAATATTTGATTTATTTCAAGCGGATGGTTGATGAAGAAAATGTTGTTGAAATACATAATCTTTACGAACACGGCTTTCCGGACCTTACCGAACGTTATTTCCAGCAACGTCTCTGGCCAAATGAGGAAGCGGTGGAAAATATTGTTGGCTCGGGTTCGTTGTTGCTTTCTTTGTATGTTGGCTAATATATTTGTCTTTAAAAGGAAAAATATATAGAATATTTAAAAAGCGAAGATTTCTCAAAATTTTGACAAATAAAATTCATTCTTGCAATTTGAATATATTACCTTCTAATCCTTAAGGAAATTGCGATGGTCATAGGTATTTTTAATATCGCTTCAGGAAAACCAAAAATCGAGTAGGTGGTACTAACAAATGGTTACATATTGGATATAGGATGCTTATACTTAGTTTTGCTTGATCTGCATTTGCGTCACAGTGATTTTCAGTTACTGTATAATAAAATCTTTTAATCGTTCTATGAAAAGTCCTAGTTTTTTTCCGACCTAAAGACAAAATTATTGCTTTCAGACAATCGGATTTTCATTATTCTTTACAAGGAGCTATACTTTCGTCACGTGTATACTCGGATGCAGCGCGGTCCATCTTTGGCTCATCGCTTTGATTCATATCAAAATTACCAGGTTAGTTGTGGAAAATATCGGTTTGCGCACAGGAGTTAAAGAAAAATTGTGGTTTTAATGGATTATGAAATTTCTCACTTCAGGAATTATTTTGCGAAATATTGACACCAGAGAAGCAACCACTGTCACTACAATTACCAAATGTCTGGCTTTGGGATATTATTGACGAATTTGTTTATCAGGTGACAACAACTCGTTCATCTTGTTCAATCTCTTCTTTATTTTCTTATTGTTTATTTCCAGTTGCTTATTTTAAACATTAGTAAATACTTAAGCTCTTCTTGTTTTAACTGACAAATGCTTGTTATTTGACGTAGGTCAAAATCAAAAGGCGAAACATCTGCGGTTAAATCATGTTCGTACTTTTAATTTTTCAGTTTCAAGCCTTCTGTCTGTATAAAGCGAATCCTGGAAAAAGAAGTCCTGAAGAATATGAAGACCTTCTTTCGATTGAACAAAATCAGAGTGTATGTGTTTTTATATTTAACCTAATAATTGGCAAAACTTATATTATTTATTTACCGATTTTATCTTAGGCGTGGAACATATATCCGGTGTTGAATATTCTGTACTCTTTGTTGGCAAAATCGCAGATTGATGAGCAGTTGTTGGCCATACGGGAAGGAAGTAAGTAATTTTAATCAAATGTGTCGAAGTGTCGAAATGCAAAATCACTGCCGTTTGGTTGGATGATATGACTAAAGATGCTGAGCCTCGATTATGCGGCAGCTACTACTTAGAGTTCAAAGTGATGAGGTTTTTTGTATAACTGCAGTGAACATTTAATCTGAAGAATTCATATCGCTTTGAGTGATACCATAAAAAATTTAATTCGTAAATCCGGAAAATGTTCAGGAAACCCCGATGATGTTGCGGATGATTTTGGTCGCTCTGCTTTGTATTTTAAACTTGGTTATTTCTCCTTGATCGGCTTGCTTCGTACACATGTGTTGCTCGGAGACTATCATCAAGCGCTGAAAACTGTTGAAAATCTTGAGCTTGATCCAAAGGTATAAGCAATGGAAATATCTTATAGTTATTTTCGTATTTTTCATCTTATGGGATGATTTTATTGCATTTTATTTGAAATATCAAATTTAATCACTGGAAATGTATCCTTAATTGAGAGTGAGCAATGAGAGCTATCCTATTCTCCATCATCATCCCACCAATTTTACTCTACAATTTGATGAAGAATAAGGTGCTGAAATATTAGACTTCATTTCAATTTCGATATATTGTGATATATGTTCTGATATAAGATTTAAACGATTTGTAGTTACTATATGTGTTTGTAATTGTTATATCTGTAGTTATTTAAAGTTGAGCACTCAGAAGTAAAGTAAAATACGTTGAGCTAGTGTAGTTAAGTTAAATTCACAAATTATAGGGAAGTATTTTTTAAATTCTTTTTCGATTTTCCATATTACGTCTTTTCTTGTTTCCAGTTTCTTTCTAATAGTCCAACGAAATCTAATTCTTTTTTTTTGCAGGGTTTATACAACACCGTTCCTTCATGTCTGGTTACATTTCACTACTTTGTTGGCTTCTCTCATATGATGATGCGAAATTACGGTGAAGCTACGAAGATATTTGTAAACTGCTTGCTTTACATACAACGGACTAAAAGCGTTCAACAGCAAAATCAGCAGCAGAAAAAAAATTTTCAGTATGATGTAGTAAGTAACTGTTTGTGAAATTAGATAGATGTCTGCCAGTACTTTGAAATTTCTTTTTAAGTCTTTTATTTATTTGTCACTTTATTTTTATTATTCTTAGTACTCAGGAAGCTTGGATAAGTTTATGATTTTTGTTATCCACTTCTTATAGATTGGAAAAACGAACGAACAGTTGTACCATCTCCTGGCTATTTGTTTGACATTGCAACCTCAACGCATTGATGATTCTATTCAGTCGCAGCTATATGAGAGGACTGGTGAACGTATGAATCACATGAGTAATGGGTATGTTAAATAAGAAGTTATAGTTTGAAAATTAAATTCACAATTCACATTTTTTTTAAGGTCGTTTCTTTAAAATGTGTTGCAATACTAGTAGAAATCATTAAATCAAAATTTCTCTATTCAGATGCTGCCTTCATATTCAGGGAAAAATTTGGCTTTTACATTTGACTGTGGCAAATGAATCAGTGATACACATGTATTAATGTTAAAGTGTAATAGTTCTGTTTTTCAGTAACATAGATGAATTCCGCCTTGCTTTCCAACAAGGTTGTCCGAAATTCTTGTCTCCAACCACAGTAGTTTACGAAGGTCCAAATCAGGCAAAGGTTAATTTTGATGTATAAATTCAAGATTCATTTTTTTTTAAATAATACGTTATCACAGTACGCTTGGTTTAGTAATTTATTTGCTAGTCCATATTTAACTTATCAGTGTTTAGGTATAAAATCATAGTGAAAGAATCCATTTCCATTTTTTCTTTTTAATTTTATTCCATATTTTCAGGAACCATTGCTCCGCCAGTGTAATGCTTTTCTAGAAGAAATTGAATCACAAATTATGTTGCCAATCCTGCGAGGCTACTTAAAATTATATACAACATTGCCAACGAGAAAGCTCGCGAGTTTTATGGATGTTAGCGGTATGTTTCTGTGACTTTTTCTGTGATTCATTGTTCTTCATATTCAAATTCGACATAGATATGAGTGGTTAATGGCAAATGGTAAAAGTACGAGTGGACATCCGGAGTTTTAAAAGATAGAATATTGCATATACTAAGTTTAGACGGAAAAAAGCTCGGTTATGTTATCCTTTAATGTGAATACTTGCATTAGCAATAGCGGTTTCAGAAAAATATCATGATAGTAATTCAAAAATTAAAGTAAATCGAAGTTATCGAAGTTGCTGTTGCAGATGCGGATTACGACTCATTTGTTGGGAAATTGTTGAGTTTTAAAATGATCGTTAATGAGCTGGGCAAAGAATGTATGGACCGATGTGAAATCGACGACTCAACGACAGATCTTGATTTCTACGTTGACAAGGCCTAGCTTTCTTTTTCTCATTTTCAATTTTATTTAGTCGGGTTCCTACTCAAGTGAAGGTTTTATTCATTCGGAAATTTTTATTCAATGTTTTTTCTACTTTAGGATATGATCATTATTGCGGACACAAAAGTTGCTCGCCGAATCGGAGAATATTTCATGAAGCAAATACAAAAGTTGCAAGAGGTAAACGATGTTAATTTCTTAGAATAAGCTATCAATAAATCACTTTTTCTGAAATTCTTGCTTAATTTTCAGTTAAATTAGGACATTTATTGCAGGTGAATCGGAAGTTGAAAGAGCTACCAGTTACTCCAGTTGCTTCAAGTTAATTCTCACGATCATTGTTTCCTCAGATTGTTCTAAATTTCATCTTTGAAATTCGAAGCTTTTTTTATAGCTTTTATTTTAGAGATTTATAAATTTTTTTCACGAAATCTGTTCAATCTGTTTTCAATGTGCCATAGTGTGCCAATGTGGCAATCGAAGGATGCAAGAAAACACGTTTTTTTAATTCCTTGAAATCTAAATCTAATGTTGAATAACTCGCACGAAGTAACTTTTGCTCCGCAAACCATTTCTGGAGGTCAGATCTTAATATAAAAAAAAAGTCAACAGACTCGCAGTCAAATTTTTGTCATATCAAAAAGAATGATATCACAATTAAACTCATTCACACACAAATAGAATAATAACGTTGAAATGTAAAAAGTATTTGGATTTCATACTTTTCTCAAATCATATAAACGAGCATTTACAGAAATACTGATGAGCATTAAATTACAAATAAAATCAACAGAAATAGTGAAACTTAAATTTCCTATTCGTTTTCAATGGGCTCCTTATTTTCAAATATCATAATCTAGTAAGCAACTATCCTCAGTTCATTTCTTTGATTCATAACATTGACTCATTTCACGCTTATTTCTTGTTACATTAATTAAATGCTTAAAAACACTTCGAATTAGAAATGGAAACTTTTAATTCGGTCGATAAATCGAATCTTCCGCAATTCAGGTGATGGGAATTTCTGTGCGTAGATTTCTGGGTAAGTCTTTTTGAACTGCAAAAACACCAGGAATTTAGTGGAAAGTGACATAAAAAAAAAAGGAAAAAAAACTTTCCAGTCAGCTATACTTTATATTAACCTTTTTGAGCCGCTGCTTTCGATCTGCAAGTGGAATATTTTCATCGCTTAATATGTTATCCAAAAGAGAAAGCAAATGGCTATTAACGTCTTTTTTTTGCGATTCATATTCTTCTATTTCGATTGGTTCACAAAAGTGTTGCTTCAAGGGTTCCGCACCTGATGATTCGTCACCTGTAGGCTGATGCACAGGCGGCGATTTGTTTATAACAATCTGAAATTTCTTTAAAATATGGATATTTTCTCTTTTTACTATCCCTAATCCTTTTTACTGTCTTTAATAAATGACACTGTAGTAATAATTTGGAATGATGAATTTAAAATGAATATCAAAACTAATAAAATGTTTTTGAAATACTTTCCGGTCACTTGTAGCGCTCAAAGTAGAAATTGCATCGATTTAATTAGATGCTTAAGTCTACCTCGTGTGGTAGCAATAGCTGGTGTTTGACCTCTGAAATGAATACTTCTGGGATGGAAAACGTGTCACATTCATTATCCATCAAAAATATGACTAACTGATGACATTCTGATGCGTTTATGGCTGGAGATGGACGTAATATCTTGCTCGGCAAACCTTCGAGAACCTGCAAAACATTTAAATTTTACTGAGATTTCGTGACAAAAGAAACAAAAACAAAAGTTTACAAAAACCGGAAAAATAATTTATATCCGAGAAATGTTTGTGAATTTTTCAAAAAAGAAATTTCGTTAAGTAAACCCCAACATACTTCTCTTACCAATATTTATCAATATTAGCTATCAATCTGATAAAGACATTTTAAAGAAAAATTTTCCTTCGCAATTTCTTCACTAGTCCAAATATATGCTCCCCTTACTTTCTGTACAGTGGACTAAGGAATTCATTCAGGTGAGAAATCAGCAAATCAAATGTACCGAAACATTATAAACATTCTTCGTTATTGGTAAATTGGATTTTTCCTGCATTTCACAAATAATTGAATTTTTCGAAGATCTGAGACTTTTAAAAACCTGCTAAACTTTTAAGAAAATTCTGGACTATAATTCCTTACAATTGAACGATTATCACGACGTTTATCCATCCGCAAGCAATAATTTCGGCTAACACGTTGCATAAAGCGCAACAAATAATGTAGTCGACGACGAACACGTGGCTCCAAAGTTAGCATAATTAATGATACCGCTTGTTTCAACAATCTTCGATTTTCATCGTCGACCCCTGTAAAAATATGGCACTCAGATAATTGTTTCGGAAAAATCCAAGTATATGTTAGGAGTCAATACTTCTAGAGAATTGGATATAGTATGACACAAAGTGAAACAAAAATAATTTGAGCAAATACATATTTGCAAATATATATTTAATAAAAACTTGATTAGAAAACCAACCAGCAAGTAATACACAAGATTCCACACAAGGGGTGCTTGAACGCGGCACAAGAGCGTTTGTTTTGGCCAGTTCTTCAATACGCTGCATAAGCTCGGGACTTCGTTGTAAACCTGGAAGTCGCGTTAAAATTGCTTCATAGGCCATTTTGCACGCTGGAAAAAATACCAATAAGCAAATTTGAAGAATTGAGTCAATTAATCAAACTGAGCTTTAATTTATATTACCCATATAAATTTAAGGAAACCACTCACAAACGCTAATCCGGACTTACTATTAATTTAGAACTATCACAAATGCTAAATTCTTTTGGAAAATTGTTAAAATTTTCTTTTACAGTCATCTCGTTTTTCTTATATTTACATTTATAACTATTTTCGCAACATCTCCTATCTACTAACATTAATTTACAACTTACAAAAAGTTTCACTGTCGGCTGACAACGTAGATACGGAAGAGCGTATGGTATTTGGTGTTGACATGGCATGTTTCTCAGCAATAAATCCTTTACTAGGCGATACTACTGTGCGTAGATTTGAGCTTTCATCTTTCCCATTTACTTTATTTTCATTCTATAAAAATAGTTTCAATATTTGGCACCTTTTTATGTAATCTCCCGGACAGTACTACTGAAGTAGTCCTGTATAGCACCATATACGTATAAAAAAGTATGTATAAAAAAATATGCTATACCTGAAAATTAACAGCTTTTTGCAGGTAACGTGTAAATGGTGAATTATCAGCGCAAAAAACTGTTTCCTTATGCAATTCTGCTGAAAAGAGAAATCCGAACTTGAAAATTAAATTCGGCATGCTCACGGAATCAAGTACTATAAAATTAAAAGCAAAATCGTTTCCATCAAGCAGCAGAATTAGCGTCAAAATTAATAGTATTAAATAAAGTCTCAAAATTTAATCTTGTAGAAGCGAAAAAATCACCTAAGTCCCGTTGTTGAAAACTTCTTTGGCGAAACAACTGTGTGGTATGTAAGATTGCTAATGCAACAGGAGTCGGAAGCAATGGGCAATCTTTATCAAACTGCTCACAAACACTTTTGAAAACATTAAATTCAAACCCTTCATATGGTACATGTGCGGATTCCGCGAATTTTGTATCGAATGGCCATCGAGACAGATAACGCATCATTGTTATAACATAACTTGTTAGATAATCTGTAGGAAAACAATGAAAACCATATTTTTTTCTCCGCTCTCATCAATTTTTACACACTTGGTTAGCTTTAAATTACTAACATATTTATTGGACGTTATTCATTAGTTTCCAAATAGTTCATGTGCTTTGTAGAATACAAAAAATTGTTTGCTTGAAGGCATTAAATTCTTATATAAATTTCAAATAATAAGAGAACTTTTTTGGTAAGGAAAATTTTGGTCCTTAGCATATTCACCACAGCAGTTATCACTCAAAAAGTGAAACTCAGTAGTAATGTTCTTCAAATACAATACCATTCTCAGGTTGAACTCGAACTATTCCTTTAGTCCCGACCCGCTCGCAATTCCAACGAACGTCTGCACCATTGAAATCATAATCGAGAATCCCCTTCAGTGAATCTACCTGTAGCAATGACCGCAACCTAGAATTAATAGGAACTTTTATGAACCTTGTTTGAGAAAGTGGTAATTTACGTCACTTAAATTTAACTTACTGATTTAATAGGACCTTCTTGTAGATTTCGTTGGTGTCAAGAAAGAGGTGGGCACCACTATGTTCCTCATTGACAACTGCTCCTGGAGATCCAGAAGACTGACAGCTCTCTGGAGTTCGGGTCTATAAAATGATTGCATTTTCCAATATGTACTTATTAATTTACTTATCAATCCATTTTGAACTACATATCTGTAAGGATGACCACGGCCACAAATGAACGGTTAAGAAAAAATTTAGCTAGTTAATTTTACGACTACCTGAATAATCTTCCCGAAATGTCGGAGGTTATGCATTTCTGAAAAATTGCTGTTTACTTCGGCCAATTTAGCAATCATCTCGTCTAATACATTAATTTGATTTGATGTTCCTGCTCCAACTTCCACATTCTCCTCTACCACTTCGTTTATTTTTTCCTGAGAGGCGATCCCTTTTAGTATTATCTTAGTAGACGATCTTTTCGATAACTCTTCGCTTAGATTCTAAAAAAACCTCAAATTAGGAAAAAACCAAATTCGGCAGATTGAAAGAGCTTAGATTTTGAACGAAACAAAGCTAGAACATTTTGACAAAGACTTGCTTGGGAGCTAAATATAGAAGGTAGATTTCCGTGGGATGCTGATAAACGACGAGAAATTAGAGCATTCTGCTGCAGAGCGGAAGTAGGCATTTGTGCTGGTATCATAGAGTCGTTGTTTCGATTTTTCCAGCAAGTATTGTGAACTCTAAAAGAAATTTTTCAGTTTTATTGAATCAGTCACTCAGTTATTCCTTTCTTCAATCCAGTCTTTATTTACTTTTAAAACAGACGCAGTCACTTTCTTTTCAAAACTTACGAAAAAAATACCTATTCAAGTCTATGTTTATGGTTATTTTGCGAAACTTCCTACCTTTGCGGGGCGGTAAATCCAAAGTCTTTCTCCCTAGATCGATTCTGTCTGAAACTACATCTTTCATTGAATGAAGCGGCGCGGCGAACTAGAATTGGTGTTGCAGCCAGTAATTCAGAAGAAACATTTGAAAACCTAAGAAAAAGTTCAATTATCCAGTTGTTTTAAAAAAAGATTTGCGACAATAACCCTATTCAAAGACAAAATGGAAAAATTACCGGTACAATTCGCTTTCTTTAAATCCTTCATTATCATTACATTTCCCACGCACATTACAAAATAATCCCATATTCATGTACATGCACAAAAGCTTTGAACAATTGGATCTGAAAAAATATATTTGTATGGAATTTCTTTTTTCAGCTGCAACTTCTTTGATAGATGGAACTTCCGTTGTCTTGGACATAAAGCTTTAGAGCTCGAAATAAAGCTCTACTAAAATATTCTTTATCAAATATAACTGAGAATGGGAAAAAATCAACATCAGATTTCTTATAACTTCCGGACTGGACTTTTTTTTTTTAGAACATATTTAAAAGGCATGGTGGCATTTCACCTGGTTATTTCCCGACCATCAGGGATAAACTTCGGTAGCTCATTCATCATAAAGTCCACTGCTTCACGACCTACAAAACAATTGTCAAAAATGCGTAGCTGACGTCGATGTCGCTTCATGGGCATTCCACTTCGAAAGCGCCTTATCATACCATTCCACTATGAAAAAAAAGTGAAGACTTATTATATGTTTGCTATATACATTTATTTATTTTGCTTGAAATTTTTACAAAATCAATCTAAATGCATAAATAGTCTAGAACAGCGACTGCTAAGAACATTAAGAGCAATATCGCTTAGATGATGATTATTAGATTCAGTTCGAGCAAAGTCATGGATGTTTCAATCAATTTTCAAATTCAGTGATAGTGAAGAAAGAATAATTTTAAATTTTAATCGCTATAAATTACTGAGGATTAGATTATCAGAATAGAACGAAAACTGGAAAAATTCAGGAATGAGTCAATGAAAACTTATAAGCATAAACTTCATTGGTTCCACCGATATTAAATCTTCTATTCACTATTCTGAATACTCGGAAAAAGATGCATTAACTGACCACACGAGTTGCTTTGAAACGGCCACCAAATAAAGAGTCATCTTCTTTCGTACTTTTCATCGTAGTATCTTGATTAACGGTATGATCAGCTGATACACGAAACCCTCGAAGTTGTACGTGACTGGTCATGAAATACTGAAATGAAGAATATATAACGAATGACAGAATACGAAAAAAAAGAGAAAAAGCAATGAACACATCGTATTTAGTCTTATTTCTTATTCTTCAAATTTCCAAATAGAAAGAGAAATGTCACCATGAAAGCACTGAATGATAATGCTAACGTGAATCACGAGTTTCCTCACTTGGAATTTGCTTGCGCAATATTAGCTTCTTCTTATTTTGTGGTATATGTCCACGTTCGATATATTTCCAGCACATTTCAATTTAATGAGTATAATTTGATGCACAAATAGTTTAGATAAAATTCAAATTACTTGGAGCACATGAATCTTTATATGAGGAGGTATTCATTCAACATCGAACAAATGAGTTCAGAAATTTCGTGAAGAACGCAACTTTGCAGTATATCAACAGATATCATTATAAAATATCATTATGTTTAATGTACTTTATCACTATAAATATTATTTTATGTCTTTATATATTTTTTTTTTTTTTATTTTTTTTTTTTTTTTTTTTTTTTTTTTTTTTTTTTTTTTTTTTTTTTTTTTTTTTTTTTTTTTTTTTTTTTTATATATTATTTTTTTTTTTATATATTATGTTTAATGTACTTTATCACTATAAAATATCACTATGTTTAATGTACTTTATCATCATAAAACACAGCCAAAATTCAACCTAATTTATCCACATAAACGGAAAATTTGTGTGACCGAAAGAAACAATGAATAAGTAACAAAAATTCAGTTAAAACTAACATGCAAATAGTGGACATCGATAAATATGCCCGTGATCCTAATTTAAAAAATGATGGACGGAAAGAATAAAAGAGAACCTAAATAAAATATAGGAGCGATTTTACGGAAAGTTGCTAACAAGTGGCAGAATTAACCTGAATTGATGCAAATTTAATTCATCCTCATTGATTATTTCATTCTATGATGATAATTTTTATGGTGTTAATTTTTATAATGATAATTTTTACGATGATTTTATGATGATATTTTATGATGATAATAATTATGGTTATAAAATCATGAATATAATTAAAAGCAGTGTAAGGCAATGAATAAAAGATGATGATAACAATTTGAGCAGACGTGATGATACGTATACTAGAAAAGTGGTAGTATAAAATGGTATTACATAAAATTTCAAAACGCCGCTTGCCGCTTACTGTAATGTTGCAGCGCTATAGCAACGAATCAGGGTTGAAACTGTTGGTGAATTTCATTTCAGGTTCACGTCGTGGTTTTTTTTTTTTGTCTGAGTTCATTTCAGGTTCATGTTGTGCTACATTTTTTTTTGTACTTTATCAAGATATTCTGTTTATTCTTTTCAATGAAATATTTTGAATCCAGTTTTTTTTTTTTTCTTGTCTCCAAGGTTGCTTACAATTTGGCCTGTTTATTGTTTAATATATTCTTGCTTCATAGTTTCAGAAATAAATGATTATTCTGAATGTATGTGCAACGATGAAAATATTCATTAGCAGACACTTAGAATTCGATGTATGTTCAATGAAGCATGTCGTACTAGTATTAGTATCCTGAAATTAAGATACCATTGGATAAGAAGAATTATCTTAAGAGTATGTTGGAATAAGAGTGTGCATTAGGATATGCTATCCTAAAATTGTTGTTTAGAAACATTGATATATGCTCGAATGCTTATGTATCATACGGTACTTCATTTATTTCATATAGGTCATTGCTAATCTTCTCTCCTTTTGAAAGATTTTGATGCATATAGAGAGCATGGAGAGATGAGAGGGAGCAGAGAATGAAGAAATTGTTGTATTGCAGACGAATGTCTTTCTCCGTATCACTTTTACCCACCATTTGTGTCTACATACATCCTGCAAAGAAGGCCATTATTGCAAGGTTGCACGTTTATCTCTCTCTATGTCTCTCTATCATACGGTTACTAAGGAGAAGGAAGAGGCAGATGATTCAGTTTGATGCTATGAATGTTTGTTGAGATGGTTGGGTGGCGGGAGGATGATTCGATCAAGTTAAATAATAATTCAATTTGTTACAGGTCAAATTTCGATCGAACAAACTTCATAAAGTGTTTGAACTATGAGAGAAATTGTTCACGTTCAAGCTGGTCAATGTGGTAATCAAATTGGTGCCAAAGTATCGATTTCTTGCTTCTTTTTTTAATTTTGGGCAAATAATTTATAGCAAATGTTTTTTTTTTGGTAGTTTTCTCAAAGATTATTAAAATTAAATTTCTCTTTGAAATGTTCTAATATTAAATTTTTTTTATTCCTAACTATTATATTACTTTTAGTTATCAAAATATATCATTACTTGTGGCATATTTTATTCATTTGCTATTTATTTTCCAGTTTTTCTTCCTTTCATCCATTTTTTATTTCCGAATGCAAATATATTAAATATCCTGGCATTGTGATCTTCATATTGATCTTCATATCAGGTCATGGAGATCAAACTATGATATTATCTTTCGTATGATAACTATTATCGTTCTATTAATTTGAAATTAAAGATGAAGCATTTTATTGCAAAGAAGCATTTTAGGGAGAGTTCTTCAAATTGAAAATTTGCAGCTTTTAATTAAAGATTGAATTTTTTCAGTTCTGGGAAGTAATATCAGATGAGCATGGCATTCAACCAGATGGTACATACAAAGGTGATTCAGATTTACAAATTGAGCGAATCAATGTTTACTATAATGAAGCGAATGGTTAGTTCATTATTGGAATTTTTTTTTCCTCGCTTTGGAAGGCTTTTTTTTGAAAGGCTGATTGTACTATCTTTTTCTCACACATGCATTTGCATGACACACATAGTCCCATATACAAACAGTTGTCTGGCATCATTAGTCCTTCTGATGAGATGAGTTCACCAGGACGGCCTCAAAATAATGTGTTCGAAAATTAAATGAACAATGTCTGCGTCTCTTTTCAAGGTCCAGTGTGATGAATAGCATTTTGAAGTGGAGAGATGGAATGGATTAGTTAGATGAATATACTTTTTTTACGACCATTTATTTTCTTAGGCATTTTTACTGGGATCTTACTTATTTCTTCTCTTTTCTTATCTCTTAGTTATAAAGTTTAAAACTAAGCCAAAAATTTGTATTTGATGAACCAATTCCTTTACTTGAATTTCATTTTGTCAAAATTGTTTTTCGTGCATTGCAATTCTCGTCATTTTTTTTTTTCATTTATTTCTAAAATGGTATGTTTAGTGTTATACCGGTAATAGAGCAAACACCGTCATAACATTTACTATATCTCAAATAACTTTGCGAGATTTTTTTTTTATATTCAGGCGGAAAATATGTTCCACGAGCAATTCTTGTCGATCTGGAACCAGGTACCATGGATTCCATTCGAGGAGGTGGATTTGGCCAGCTATTCCGACCGGATAATTTTGTTTTTGGACAAAGTGGAGCTGGCAACAATTGGGCAAAGGGACATTACACGGAAGGTGCAGAATTGGTTGATAACGTGTTGGACGTGATACGAAAAGAGGCTGAAGGATGCGACTGCCTTCAGGTTTAATCATGGATTATTGTTTTACATTCTAACTATAGTATTTTTTATTTTAGATCTATAGGTATTTTTTTAAGACACATTTAGAATATTCCATTTTTCTTAAGCAGTTTGATATTAAAAAAAAATGAGGTATTTTCAGGGATTTCAACTGACGCATTCGCTTGGCGGTGGTACGGGCTCTGGTATGGGAACACTTCTGATCTCGAAAATCCGTGAGGAATATCCGGATCGAATTATGAGCTCGTTTTCGGTTGTACCATCACCTAAAGTATGATTTTGATTTTTTAATTACTTTGATTTAATAATGACGACTTATCTTTAATTTAATTTTGGTTTTATCTTCCTCAGCTTCATTAATTCTCAGAAGTGGTCTCATATTCGTATTCATTTAATTTAGGATGCATAATTGAAGAGTTTCGGCGTATTAAACAAATTAATGATTTTCAGGTATCAGACGTTGTGTTGGAACCTTACAATGCAACGTTATCAGTGCATCAGCTAGTTGAAAACACTGACGAAACTTTTTGCATCGATAACGAAGCCTTGTATGATATCTGCTTCCGAACACTGAAGCTGACGAATCCAACTTATGGCGATCTCAACCATCTGGGTTCTTTCTCTTCATTTATTTTTTAACCTTTTGTAATTAATGTTCGGATTCAAATTGCAATCTGTTGAACTATTTTAGTGGTCACGTTTATTTAGTGTCTGTAACAATGTCCGGAGTGACAACATGCTTGCGTTTTCCTGGACAACTAAATGCCGATCTCCGTAAGCTCGCCGTTAATATGGTACCATTCCCACGGTTGCATTTCTTCATGCCAGGATTTGCTCCGCTGTCGGCTCGTGGTGCTGCTGCTTATCGCGCCCTCAATGTTGCTGAGCTTACTCAACAGGTGTCTCTTTGTTTTTATGGTCAAGATTATATGAACATGATGGGCTAATTTGTTTTTTGAAAATGTGGGTGCAGTTTGTCAACAGTCTTTAATAAATGCGTGCCTATAACAATATTACGTAAATATTTCTGGATATATATTTTTCTTCTTAGATGTTTGACGCGAAAAATATGATGGCAGCTTGTGATCCGCGTCATGGTCGTTACTTAACCGTAGCTGCTATGTTCCGAGGCAGAATGTCGATGCGAGTGAGTGTTTTGATAATGTACATGTTAAAACTGAATTGCTGAAGTGGATGATTTCTATTCATATCATCCGTTTTTCTCAGCTTTGACCTTAACTTAATACTGTATCATTTAATATATCACTTGGTTCTTAATTATATGTGTATCTAGTTTTTGAATATCTGCTGAATTGCAATTCCTTGTTGAAGGCTTATTTTTCCTTTTTGGAGGTAAGAAATTAATTAATCTTCTTCCTGCAGTCCGATTTATTGGTTTAAAATTTTCGCTGAATAAGGTTTTAGGAAGTAGACGAGCAAATGATGCAAGTGCAGAATAAGAATTCATCATACTTCGTTGAATGGATTCCGAATAACGTAAAAACAGCGGTTTGTGATATTCCACCGCGTGGATTGAAGATGAGCGCAACATTCATCGGAAATACAACAGCAATACAAGAACTTTTCAAGCGCATTTCTGAACAATTCACTGGTAAGTGAAGTATTTTTTTAATCTCGTGATCTGAATTCACTTTGGTATTCGAAACCTAAATTTTTGGTCGGTTTTGAAAAAGATAAAAATGGGAGGAGTTTTTGTCGTGTTATGAATTTTATGCAAAATTAAAGGTTACTTTAATATATCAACGAGGAATCACTTAGTAAGCCTATTTGATGAAGATAGCTATTTCTAATTTTTTATGGTTTCAGCTATGTTCCGACGTAAAGCATTCTTGCACTGGTACACTGGTGAAGGTATGGATGAAATGGAATTTACAGAAGCAGAGAGTAACATGAATGATTTAGTGTCTGAGTATCAGCAGTATCAGGATGCAACGGCTGATGAAGAGGGTGATCTTCAAGAAGGTGAATCAGAATACATTGAACAGGAAGAATAAACACAAAGTGATTGATTTTGTGAAAAGAAAAGAAAGATGGAAGTATTCGAATATTTTAAGTATCGCATTTTTCATGTTTTTACGTTGTTAATTATATTTTGTTACTTTTGGTATTCGATGGTATATTACAAATTTTAAAGATTTACAACAATAAATTTTATTGTTATGCTTCTCAATAAATTATGTTCAAAAGTTATTTAATTGGTTATGTAAAGTCGTAACTTCGAACATCACGTGGAAGCAATAATTATGATTCTCCAAAAGTAGTAGTCTGTAATTAGAATTTAATTTTCTGCAAAAGGATAACATTTTATGGCAAAAATTGGCGATTTTTACAGTTTTTTTTTGTAATTAAATTTAGACTACAATAGTTTTTTTGCCGGTTAGATTATAGGATTGGTACAAATAACATTTGAATTATTAATTGAATGAGGAGAAACATCAATGTGTGTAATACAATGATTACATTACTAGGGAGATTCGGTTATGTAATGAGGAATAGGAAGTAAACAGTTCTTATAACGGGCGAAGTTAGGATCGAATCTTGTTGGAATCTGTTTTGATGTTGCGATGAGATTGAAAGGAATCGATAAGCTATGATATTTTGATTTCTTTGGACGTGAATATCATCAACAAAATGCTGTTTCTATGAATTTTTCATGTGAAAATGAAATTAATTAGAAGGAACGAAAGTTATTACTGCTAAAAAAAAGTATTGAAATGTTTAGATTTTGTTCAACGTTATGGCTTGGCTATTTTTTAATGACTAAAGCATACATATAGCCTATGATGATATTGAAAAACTTATTCTTCTGCAGGTCATTCCAATTTTTCACTTTATCTCTCATTATTCGTTATTCAATTATTGAGTAATCACTTGAACAAAATTACTGATCTTTTTTATAAATTCATTTCAACATTGAAATATCGACAACTTTCTTGCTTCTAGTTAGTTGATAATG
This sequence comes from Mansonella perstans, assembly GCA_037074765.1. Lineage (NCBI taxonomy): Eukaryota > Metazoa > Nematoda > Chromadorea > Rhabditida > Onchocercidae > Mansonella > Mansonella perstans. The sequence goes on from JBAMDO010000576.1 coordinate 721,913, forward strand.
ATGAAGAAGGCTAGAAATGAATAAGGCCATGTTTTAATATTTTTTTAACTAGTTATCTCTCCAACAGTTGTAAAGCGAACCATGCAATACTTCACTTGACATTGACATTGTACTTTACAAGATGTTGAAAAGTTTTTTTCATGACCCGAAAGGTCTTGACATTAATTTTGTTTCTACTTCATTGACAGTGATTTTTGCGCTGCTTTAGCATTCAAAAATTAAATTAGTAGTTTATATAGCTAAATGCAATGATAATTGGCGAAGCAATTTATGACATCGAACCTAAATCCAACAGCATTTAATACCATAAACAACGATACATCAGGAAAATATTCATGATATATTCATCCTTCTTCTACAATTTCTTAATGGAAGTTCATGCTGCGATCGTTTAAAAAATATTGCAATTTAAGCGTAAACAATGTGTCCTACGCACATTTCAAATAATCTGTTTATTACTCCTCAATCTTTCATGAAAACCTCTTGAAGTAATATGTACAACTTTTATTTACATAACTTCCGATTGCAACAAATTAAAAAACCTTCAAAACGACAGTTCAGCCAGAGTTACACGAGAGACACTGTACATATCAACTAATTTGAGAAGATATTAATTCTTGAGGCAAAAATTCTCTCCCAAATATTTTTAGAATCAGCATCTCTCAAATTGCTTACTCTTGATTCATCCAAATTCTTTGATCAAATAATAAATTGAACAATTAAAAATCATTAGAAAACCATTATTTTGCACAACACATTTCCCTAACAAACACAACAAATAAGTGAAAAATACAATTGAAATAAATGCAAGTGAAAAATTGACAGAAAATTAAATAGAGAACTCAAGAGCTCTTACACGTCATCAAATCAAGAAGCTCAAAATCCTATTAAACACTAAAATCTCTTGGCTGTTTTAGAATATTTGAAATTAGAATCTATGCAAGAAACATTACAAATTTCCAGAAGAATTTCCAATAAATTGGCGAAAAACTCCTTATTTCTTTTCTACTTCTCGTCTATAAAAAATAACGAATAGGATAAAAGGATAATTTGTGCATTAAAAAAACGAAAAGAAGGATAATCCTGAGAATAGATAAAGATTTTTTTGGCCTTCTATAAAAAGATATAATTTCATAAATTATAAATAAAATTTCTTTCCAGAAGACGACGCGAAAAGTTGTTGAAAAAAGGTACAAATAAAACAATGGAGAGGCTAGCAAAAGGGAAATAAGCAAAAATTATTTAAGATCGTGTATACTGAATGAGATAAGAATGAATAGTCAAAGATTTAATTAATAACAATATCATTCGTCATCAGTAGATAACTATATTTTGCTTTAGAATGACTGCATTACTCTAGTTTAACAACGACTCGAATTACGAACCATTATTAATTACAGAAACATACAACAAATTAATTTCCAAAGTAAGCAACAATTCAGATTCCAATGATTTCACATTATTTTATTTTTCTTGATGCTTCCAACAAATGATTATATTTTTACGTTATAAATATGGATTAGAGAAACAAGTAAAATGAATTATAAGAACTGGAGAAATAAATCGAATAAATTATAAGCATTGATTAAAAGAAATTTTCATATACAATTGATTACCAAACTTAGATTCACATTTCATTTAACGATAATATCAATTATAAGAATTGAAGAAATAAATGGAATAAATTATAAGTATTCTAAAATCCGAAAATATCATGAAATATTGCAATGAAATATTCATGAGATAGTCACAATAGTATATTATTAACGCAACAAAAATTTGTTAAGAGTAGGAATGTGAGGTATTTCTCGAATTTTGTTTATATAAAAAATAAAGAGATTCAATTAATATTAATTTTGGGACGTTTCTTGCGTTTCCGATTCCGACGAGCATTATCAGTGACTGTTGTAAAATCTTCTGCCGTAACTCCTATTTCTTCCAACGTTACATCATCTGTTATTCTTCCATTCAAATTATCATCACCTGGACCATCGACAGTTTCTGCCGTTTTATCATCTCGTTCAAGAACGGTTTTCCTCTCTTTATCAATTTCTGTCTCTTCCCTCCTAACTTCGGATTCTTTAACTTCACTTGTTTCCATTTCAGCTGAAAATTTACCAGCCTTTTTCCGTGCTTCTTCTGAGTAATATCCGGCGAAAACTTGCTCGTCAGCGCAACAAATCATTGCATCGTAGGTGTGTTGCAATAACTGAAAGATGATGAAATTTCTGTTGAATAAAAACGAATCAACAAAACAAAAATTATTCCAAACTACAGTATAGATTAAACAGAACCAGATTTGATTCCACCACACATCACAACTATATCATGGTTAACCTGAATCTGATCATATTTTGCGAAATTCGGATTTCGTTGATATATCAAGTTTCAGAAATTCAACACCAAGAAACCTATAATTATGTCTTACCTGTGGAAACCTATCTGTGAAATAGGTAACAAACTCATCAGGAACTTGACCAAGCGACTGTTGGACTTCTGCAGGTAATTCCTGGTAATGATGTTTCTTGTTCCGCATTGCTCGCAACAGATCTCGAACTTTATTACCCTTGTATGTTCGGAATTTACGTAAATCTACAACAGGCCAAATGGAAATCAGAAATGAACAATCAGATTAAGAATTTTAAAAAATAATGAAATGCGTGAAAAAGTATATTTCTTAGTCCAGCATCAAAATTAATTACATGCTTGATTTTAACAAACATATTTATTTGGTTATTCAATACGTAAATGCATGTGTTTTAAGCACATGAATGTATAAATATTTATGATTCAGTAGAAATATTAGCGAATTCAAATAAAATATGAATTTGAACAATATTTTAAAAAGAATTTAAATATCACCACAAAGAATTATGCATAACAACCCAAATCATCCTAATTCATTTCACAGTTACGCGAAACGATGAACTAGCAATTTGTGAACTTTTAAGAGCAAAAATATAACTTACTGTAAAACAAAAAACTATAATCACTTTTTTTATAGACATAATCTACTGCACATATAACACTTCTTGCTACTCTTGAACCTCTTCAATCTTGAATCTAAATTATCGATTGCACATTTTGGGTAAAAGCTTGAAATGAAAAACAAACAAACCAACTGCAAGGACGGGACAAATGGCTTGACGCCAGTTAAAACCAATAGCACAGCGAGCATTTTCTTCTATGCGACGTAACAAAAAACTATGTTCGCTTAATTTTTCGATGCGATCACTGACATCCTAAAAAGGAGCGAATTTCATAAATTTAGTGGCAGAATTAAATGTAGAAAAGATCAATTATTGTGAATAAGAAGATTTAAACTTTATCCTGTTCATCAAACTGACAATCTCTAACTTGCTCTCATGATGGATGGATAGCCAAGAAGATCACCGGATAAGCAGGCTAATATATGCAAATCTTCATAATTATATCATGAACTTATGTGATATCATCCAAGTAAATTAATCAAAACGATCTAGCGCATATCACACAAAACCATATGATTTACCAGAAATATGGGGAGTGCTTACCATAAAAAACCTAAGTTGGCGTTCTTTGTTCCAAAAAAATGGATGTATTGCTAGAGTACTTGACGTTGGACGAAGCAAAGGATCACGTCGTAGCATCGCTTCAATCAAAGCTACTGCCATCAAATTACCTGCAAAAGGAAATTTAATGAATTTAAAATACAAAGTATAAATATATAATGGTATGCTTGAAATAATTTGAAAAAAAAGAAGCGCATTCTTAACACTTCCATCATAAAATGACATACAGCTATAACTTTATCTTGAACCACTTAGAAGTAACTTTTCAATATAGCATAAAATAGTTAAAAGCACAAACCAATTGTACTCAGTAATTTCAAGCTGTATTCGCCTTGCATAATATTTGCTTGACGTTTTAACGCATCACCAAATGGATGACTTCCATTTGTCAACACGTAATAATATATACAGCCAAGCGAAAAGACATCAACAGCGCAAGTCTAGAAATTTAAAAGACTAACAAATAAATAAACTATAGTTTTTTATGCAAAATCTTATTTTCATAAAGTTTTTATAAGAGTTTTATACATGAAATGTGCACAGGAAATTTTAAATAAGGCTTAATTTCACTTTAATGACAGACTTGAATCTCATACGATGAAACATAGATGACGTGATGAATGTAAATGGAAGTTAAGTATTTTAAATTACATTATTCTTACAATCGTTAAATCTTTAAACTATGAAACGCAGGAATTATTATGCAGCACTGGCTGGTTTAAAAAATTGTCATTAAAAAACTTGGGACGAGATTTTTCTTTTATCTCTACAGTTTTTAGAGCTAGAATAATTCACCGTAAAAACCTTCCAATCAAAAACTCATCTTCATTGTAGCGTAAATACTTTTTAAAAAGCTCGTAGAATCAAACTTGCCATTGAACTGGATGGAAATCTTAACTGGAATCTAAACGGCATCTTCGAGGAGGGAATTTTAAGCAACAAAAAACAGAGCAATGAATAAAATACTTACAATACTTGCATCTGATATTAAAGCTTCTGGTGCGACCCAACCATCAGTGCCTATAATGCCGGATCTTCGTGATAAGGAATTACGACCTGCTTGAAGTCTTTTACAGAGGCCAAAATCTGAGATCAGCGCTCGTATTGCATCTTGCTTAGCACCTCTTGAGAGCAGCACATTTTGCGGTTTCATGTCGCGATGCACTGCAAAAAATTACATTAACTGTAAAAACAAATCCAGAAATTAAGTTCCAAAATTCCATCTACATTTATAAAACAGAAAGTTCATACGAAATAATAGCAAGAAATAATAATAAAAATATGAATCGGAAGCGATGAAGGATAAACAGCTTTCGTTTTCGAAAATTAGACTTTAATAAATTTTCGAAAAAATTTCAAAAAAGTGAAAGTGAACCTATGTTTATACTATGAAGATATGCAAGTCCTTCAGTTGCCTGATGCAGAATTTCCAAAGGAGTAAGAGGACACTGCTCTCGAATTTCCTTTCTTTCCACATAATCGAATAATGAGTAATCACATAATTCCAGCGCAATATAGCGAAAATTGCTATCAGATTCCTAAAGATTACGGGCATCGTGAAACAAACAGTCAATATAACAGTGGAATCTTAAATTCGATTTGGAAAAAAATTAGATAGATGAGATTTTAATACAGGAAACAATTAAAGAGAAGTGGAATTTCAACTGCACCAACCATACAAAAGTATCTGATAACATTTCGATGGGTATCACTTTCACGTAAAAGATCAACTTCACGGTCTGCAAGTCGAATGTCAGCAATAACCCGTTTCACAGCTACCTCTCTATCATCAAATTTACCTCTGCAAATCAAACTTCGACTCAGATGTCAAGCTTCAAAACTTGTACAGTTCACCAATCCTATGAAATCCAATTATATCAATCATTGCAAAGTGTCAGAAATTTCGAAGCAAGACGAGTTATGCCTTTAAAACTTTGAAACTACAGCTAGAGAAACCAAGCCAGCTGGAGAAAACAAGACAACTCGAATAATTAAGTAGTAAGAACGAGAATGTTTCAAAATTTCCACTAACTTTTGGCTAGTAGTTCTTAACACATTATCGAGACATTAATAAATATTTAGACTAAATAAGAGATCCAATGGATAAAATTTTTAACCTGAACACAACAGTTCCCTCGCATCCATGTCCAAGACGATCTTCTGGATTGTACATAATATTTCCAGCTTGCAACCAACCATGCGGTAACCGCTGTAATCGTCGTGCATACCAAAAATTTCCAAAATTTTTAGATGTCTGTGCGTAGTTCGTTCGCTGTTCCAGTGAAATTTCCCGCTCACGGTTCCCCATCTATAAATAATGATCCATCTTCCAAGTAATGGTTGTGGTAATATGACTGCGCATCCAGATCACCCACAATTTGACTATTTAACAGCTGACGATGTTACCCGAAATTTTTCTTTCGGTGCCCTTATTATTAATTTCTTTTTCTGCTCTAATACTTGCTGTACTTTCTTGGTATCCAAGTGACCAAATGAAATTTAAGATTTTTTATTTAATCTAAATGAAAATTTCAGATACCATATTGCAAAATAAAGGACAAAAAGTAAATAAGATAAAGAAAAAGGATTAAATGAAGTTATCACTATTTTATTTTTGTACTTTATACAAATGAAACATTTTCTGATCTTATTGCTTAAAATTTTGAGCGTTGTCATGTTTCAAGGAATCCGCTAACCAGCTAACCAATAAGAATCAAAGAAAATCATATATATTTGAAAAAAATTTCAACGGACAGACAGAGATATGATTTTTTTCAGTTAAGAATAAACTGTGAACAATTTCAATTTATTGAACTTTCCCTTATAAAATTTCTCACATTGCGAAATGCTTCAATAATCTATTAAATCCATCGATCCTGTTTGTTCATTCAACAACCTTCTTGCGTAAGAAAAAAAAGTTCTTCATTCTTCTTATATTTTGATAAATGCAGAAACAGTTTTATTACTTCTCGTAAACTATGAGCACCATTTATTAATCATTATATAATTCATTAAAACTTAAACTCTTGCGAAAACAGCGATGATAATCAAATTAATTTTTGAAAATTGTCCGCTCTGAAAACTATCTTTTTCATTCAACAAGGTGAAGAAAAGAACTTAAAATAACCGTCAATTGAAATTTCAACCAAACTGCACCTGCAATCACCATGTTTTGCAAGTTTATCCAGTTTTCCGCAATAATTTTGTAAAACACTAAAGCTAGAACTCAAAATTTTTTTGAAATTTTTGAAAGTGGTCAGAATTATGAACAACTTATAAAATAACTAAATATAAAGAGTTAATCCGCGATATCCAAAAATTCAGTGCCATCTGTAATCATCACGAAAGGTTGAAAAGAATCCTAGGACAAAACATCCTCAAAGAAAAATCTATTTTGTCGGAAAAAACAAAATAATTTTGCGTTACAAAGTTATTTAGCTACGCCAAATAATCATGCGTTATAACACTATTTCGTACAATCAGGAGATTCTTAATAATTCTATAATTTAAAGATTCTATTGTAAACAAGTGTGATTATTGTGATTATCGTACGTTATCACATCTAATAATACCTCAAAGATCTAATTATTAATAAATAAATATGATTACTGTAAACAAGTGTGATTATAGCATGCTTAACACATTTACTGTTTTTAATTTACTGTGTGTTTACCATTTTCCTTAAATATTATTGGTTAGAATTTACTTATTGCATATTTATAATATTTAATGATCTTTAATTCATTTCTTATTTGTGACTTTATTTAATCTAATTGGTAATTCATTATAAACAAAGATTAATATAAAAAGCCTCTCCCCATTTTGTAATTAAGTTGTTGATTACGGCCTTATTAACGACTACTGCTTACTGGTGCACTTCGACTTCATCTATAATCTTCTACTTCACGAAATGGTTTAAAAAACAGTTTGAATCTTGAAAAAATGAACATTACCGTATAAAACGTTATACGGTCTTTTCCTTTCGTTATTATTCATCTGAATTTCGAGTACTGTCATTTAATTCTGACATAAATTGTACTATTTTACATCTTATATTATTAATTTCTTTGCACCGAATTATTATCTTATTATAACAAAAAGGAAGACTAAAATTAATATATAATAAACTAATCGACCTCATCCCCTCAAAAAAAATCCATATTCATATTTCAAATAAAACAAAAGATCTTTCCCGATACCACTGAAGAGAAACGTTGTAAATGAATTCTGCTTTATGATATGGAAAAGTAAAATTTGATTTGCTATAATATTACGTAAGAAATAGTTTTAAAAAGCGGTTTGAACATAATGACACACTTTTTCAAACAAATAAATCATCGAAAAATATTGTATGAATCTTCAGTACCAGTAGCAAAAACAAAAGAAGGAAAAATAATGTAAAAGCAATCGTGTGCATTGCAACTCAGCAATAACCCAGGAACAAATGTCCGGATTCTTGACATAAATGAAATAAATCATACTTCAAGTCCCTAAGAAATAATCAACGAATAAATCAAAAGAATTGCTAAAGACATCTTATTGCAAAAAAAAAAAAAAAAAAAAAAAAAAAAAACCGCATGAAGACAGTTAAGAGAATGAATTATCTAATTCATAGCAAAGAAAAATGCAAAAAATTTACCACAAGCGATGAAATATGATGTAATCACTGATGCTTTAATGAAACTTTTCTCTGTCTTTTTCTTTGAGTAAAATCTAATTAACTATTTCTTTGAATAAAATCTAATTAAAACATTTCAGCTCGCAGCAGATCGGTACAAGAATGTTATATCAAGAAATTAAAGTAGAATCTAACTGCAAAAAAAAATCATATGATGAACATATTTCATTCTGCCTAAATATCAGTCCAGAATCGAAGAAAGCTCTTGAAATGCGCCTTCCATGCTAAGAAATTATCCAGGTCTTTATCATTCTTACATTCCAGAAATGTATTGATATCAACAAAAGAAAAAACAATTTCAAACAAACCTTTTCCAAAAAGAACCAGTAGATAAGGACAAACATTGTGGTGAATGAAATAAGGATGATTATAACCACGTGACTATTCGTCCATTCATCGATTTTCGCCGTATTAATGGTCACCTAAATGAAAAATTACACAAATATCTACATATCACGGAATTTAATAATCATTTATATGTTAGAAAAAAATAATTGAAGGCTATTCATTCGTTGATTTGCTTATGCGACGCTTTACTGCAGAATTCGCCATAGCTAGCAAAAAAAAAAATTTTTTAAAAAATAGACAATGCTGTTTTCCCATCAACTGAATAATGTTAAATTTTTAGAAAATAAATAAAACTTCGTCGGACTGCACTTCTGATTTAACGAATGATAAGGAAGGATATCGCAACTGACGAAAAAGTCGTTGTGGGATAAATTGTGACTGAGTCAACTGTGGCGGCTCGTGGTAGCCTGCAAAAGGTAAAAATTAGCAATTTACAATGTGATAAAATGTAAAACTGATAAAGCGGAAAAATTTATACAGAAAATAAATGTACCGTTACAGAAATAACTCAGCTTACAAATATGACCAGAATATATTCAAAATAATGGTGAATGAGTCTCTATCACCTTCATTAAATTTATCACTTCTAGTATTTACAAATAACTTAGTATATACACACCTAATACTAAGAATTCGCCATCGACTGTCTTGTGAGTAATTTTTGCTATATCCAAATTAATCAAAGCAACACGGTGAATCGGTAGATTGCTTTGTGCCTGCTGATTGTCGTCCTGAAATTTTATTTGATAATCTAATTTTCCATAAATTTTTTGAAAAGATCAAGAACAAACCTGTTTTTTTACAAAACCATACTTTAATTATTTCTCTAAACAAAAAATTTAGATTCGAAAAATGCAGCAGACCTCAACCACAATCGGTGTTGGACCTTCTAGCAGTGGTGGACCGAGATACTTTGGTATCACGGTTATCGTACGACTGTCTATAAAAGCTGGCAGTGCAAAAAGTCCGTTGATACTTTCACCAACATATAACGTCTGGAAAAGATTTCGAGAAGTCGCTTCCACAGATTGTGCTTGGTAAACATCATCGATCCACGCTTGAACCCCGTTTTGCGGTGAATGCTACAATATGAACACTTGTTTTGCACTAAACTTTTGCAAAAAGTTAATCTGAAACGACTGCAGTATATCTTTTAAAAAATTAAAGGATCACTTGCTCCATTCTTTCGATTAGCGAATTTTGTGTTTCAATCAATTTCTAGTTTTTTGAACTTTCTAGTGAGAAAGTTGAACAGAAATTTGTCTAACTGACAATAACAAATCGATCTTCTAATAGTTTTCTTTTTTAAACTATCAAACACCTTTTGATTAAATTCTAAAAGAAGAATGCAACAAAACAATACGGTCAAAGCTTATACAAAATTCTCTTCGAGTTCTCGCAATGTTTGAAAGATATTGATAGAAGTAATACAGGAATGTCAAATTTCCCTCTCTCTAATGTTTTTTTAATAGATAATAAAAAATCATAATAACACATTTGTATTTTCTTGAATTACATTTCTGTTTCGATATTTCCAGTATGCTGATTCACCTTTACCTTGCTGATTGTTTTTAAACTTTCAGCTTTTGACGCTCCCAAATTTTAAGTTTATAAATCTTGCTAAATTTATTTCCCGAATTTAAGTGAAATTTCCGTTAATCTATAGCTCCTTATCAACTTTAAAATAATTGAAAAAATGAAAATGATCAAATGTAATGTATGTTATAAATACTCGAAATTACTTGGTAGGAAATTTTTCGTTATCAATATTAATGAACTAGAATAATATTAAGTAATCAGTGGATTATATTATCTCAGCAAATCACTGGATTATCAAAAAAAGCAATGTATCTCTAAATCCGTTAGAAATAAGCGAAGATATCAGATTACTAGACTTAACTGAATCAGATTAATTACTTTAATTGAACTCACTGAATCACATCAGATTAATTTATATTTGAGACACTTGTGAGCTTCCAAAACCCTGAGATATGTAGACGACATTTTTAAGCAATAGCTACGAAAACAAAAAAACAAATGAAGAAAAATGTAAGAAAACAAAAGTTTTCTAAAAAGTATAACTCTACAAATTTAAAGGAGGAAATCGCAATTCATTTGTTATAAAATACTAGAAACACCGCTCGGAATAGCCGTTGTTCATGACATTGGACAGATTCAAGTATCCAGCTTAGAAAAGTAATCGTTAAATCATTCCGCTTGAATTTAAAACGAATCTCCAAAGCTATCTGGAGTTATGATAATGCTTTATTAACGGTACCATGAAATCACGGAAAAAATTATGAAAAAATTGAAAAATCATTAGATCATTTAAATGTTTTCTCACAGTCTCCTCTCATTTTTGCGGATCATCGTTCTCGTCTCTCTGATAATAATGTAAACAACCACTAATAATGTTAACATCAAGAGTGTTAAGCAAATATAATTAGTCTTGCTGCATTTCAGTCTTAAGCAGCTCCAGCTGCTATTTGTATAGCGATAAAGAAAAAATTCTGAAGTATATCCGTTCAGTTTTCTAATTTGATAGCACTATTATTTGTTTTACTGCACTGGCACTATTCATCTTTTTTCCCGTTAAATTATCCATTATCTTTTGCTACTCTATTTCATTTCAAATCTTATTTACCCAGCTATTATTATCCTTGTAAAACTCTGACCACGGTTGAGGAATGCGGATTTTACATCTTTAGTGATTTACAGTTTCTAATTTAGAATGCAAGTTCGAGCCGTAGCAGAATACTAATCAGAAGAAGCGTCAAATAAATAATTAGACGAAAATGGAGGTTAGTCCATATTTAAATTATCATTTATTAAAAACTCGTTTTGTCCAAATTGATAAAAGGCATTCTACCTGGTGTCGGTTATCGTCTGATGAATTGGAAGCACTTTATTTCAATATGTATGAGAGAGAGTACGTTCAAATTCACTGAGAAATAACTTTGCATGGATGGAAATTTGCACTATTACGCAACAAAATCTATTCAATTGAACGGCCTTTTTTTAAACGATTATGATTCAAATATAACTAAGCACAGACTTCATTTAAAAACAATTTAAAATCTATTTTAAAAAATAAAAATCAAAAAAGTAAGAAATAAAATACTGTAAAGGGGATTGTCTATGAGGTTAGAAATTATTCAAATGAAATTTAAATAAAGTTTTAGAAAAAGTATTATTTTTACTTCTCCCTACCTGGTCCATTTGTTGTAATATTAAATGTTTTAAAGGAAATTTCTTCCTACAAACTTCACTGACAGGCTTTCTCAAGTTTTTATAAAGTGCTAATTGTTAGATTCGAAAGCATTCCATCACCACACTTCGTTTCTTTCTTCATCTTATCAATTTTGTCCTCGCTTCTGTTGTTTTCGTAGCCTATATTCATCCATTATTTTTGATAAATGATGATACACAGCCAATTACGTTCAGGATCATAACAGCCAAATTATCCAAACAAGGTAAGAGCTACTTACCGAAGTACAATGTTCACCTGGAAGCCCACGCAACCACGCTACAGATATTGTATCCCAGCGCCTACTGATAAATCCGATGCTCAGTAGTTCGATTATCTAACAAAGAACTGCTTCATCATCTATTGTCCTTTATAATTTAATTATTCTCAAGTTCCAATCAATTATCTCCGTTGGTTCCCTATGAAACCACATACCTTCTTATGTACCCATTTTGAGGTACATATGCAAATTAAAAAGAAAATATTAACAAACAATCGCATATATTACAGGAGCGATCAACATTACGGCAAAGAGAGAGAACTGACTTCAAGACTGGACGATCAAAATCCTTTTATAATGTAATAGCCTGGCAACAACTACGACGGATATCCAGAGGAAGCGGTATGTTATCAACGCAACTATGGGAGATATTTTTGGAAATTAAAAAATGAAATACATATTTCTTGAAGTAGCAATGTTTTGGGACGAGAGCAGCTTAAGCCAATTTAATGATGTTGAAGAAACTAAGCGATTATGATGAAAATGAAACCTTACATATATGTATGTGCTTAAAATTTCCCCAAGTTAGGTTTCATTCGGAACTAGCAGAAGTAATACAATCGAGTGAAAAGACGCCAATAGCAAAACAAAAAAATTTTAATGTGAAAAATAGATGATAAGCAGCTAAATCATCAGCTCATAAAAGTATTACGACTTTTCTGGACTAAATAATTTCCATACATTATCACTATTTCGTATTTTCTGCACATTTATTCAAAATGTTATCTTTTTCTCAATCTCATGTCTAAATTCTAGCATATTTTATAATAAATAATTAATTACTTGTAAATTTTGTACTCAAATTCAGAAGTCTAAATTGACATACCAACTAACAACTTTATTATTCTTTTTTAAATTTCCTGAAACGTATTCTGAAATTTTGAAATTTACAATATGAATGAAAAATTAGTTTGAAGTCAACTAAAATGTAAAAAAAAAAAAAGATAAAAAAGTCTTAGCTAATAGATATAGATGTATTCGACGTATGGTGCAGCATATATAATGGATACTGTTAGTTGTAAGATTCAAATCAATCATGATTTCATGATTGATTTGAAGTGGTGAATAATGTATGCTACATCATGAGATGTTCTCTTTTGTATAAAATCATATCCAATGGATTAAAAAAATTCTTGCAAAATACAACTTTCACAGGTTCATTTTCTAAATAGTTCAACTGCTTTGGCCAATTGGCAGCAGATTTTAAAAATATCAAAAAAAAAATCTACATTAATGGGTGAGTAAGATGAACTATCCTCACAATAATAAGTATGTCTCTCAATATTAATAACAAATCAATCAATAGAAAAATAACTATACAAAAATTTAGCAAAATGTTAGAAAACAAATAGATGAAGGAAAGACATTTGAAGTAACGTATTTGATTTTTTCTGGGTAATTTATATCTTGCATGTGTTTTCAACACTCTTTTTGGACTATATTTTCCATCTTTGTGATCTTAGTTAAATAATTGCACCTGCATTTTATCTACCAATTTATTCAAATTTTTTAAAATGTTATTCGAGCCGTATATTGTATATTCAGAATATTAAGCGACAAATAGTCATATTTTCTATATAACAAGATTTTCTATACAAAACTATTAGCGCAATAAGATAAGGAAACACTCGAACTTAACCATCAATTTTTTAAGGAAAAACTGAAAATTCTATCAAACATCACTGTTCCAAAAATTTTCAGTCTTTCATTTTACTTTGCAATTTTTCGTTCTGCATTATTATGTTGTTTTCTCAATTAAAAAAAAAAAAAAAAACGCTCGAATCATTCATATAATCCTAATTCTCTCTGTAAGATATCAATATGCTATAAAACCACTGTTGCCGCTTATTCTCTCCACTAAATTATTCATCAGGAACCTATTTCAGTATTATGTTGCTCTTTCCATTACCACCATAATTATATCATAGTCAGTGTTTTCATTAGCATACCTATACAAAATACAAATTCAATGAATTTTAAAAATTATCATTTACCATTTTTATTGTAGACATCATATTTATGTTTTTACTAGTGCTAATATCACTTACAATACAAATCGACATTTACTGATTCAAGTATTTTTTTGAATTCAAATATAAAATAAATATTTAAATAGATTCGAACCCAAGAAAATGGTAGATTACCTGCATTTCCTGCCATTTATTCAGTGCATCAAACCTTCTAATGGTGATTTAAATCTAGATGACAACACATTTAATTTTTCATAAAATATCGTCGAACAGATTCAACCATAATATAATTAACAAAAAATTGAAACTAAATTTTCATTTATGTCACACGCTAACTATTCCGAAATCCTCAAATTTAAATTGAAGAAAAAGACTAAAGCACTACCGCAAACATCGGTGAGAATTAAAACAAAAGCGATGTCTTAAGCTTAAAATTAAAGTAGGATTAATGCTATCTGTTTTTTCTTTTTAAGAGAGGAAAGGATCGAAGTTAGTTGAAGTAGTTGAATGAAGAAGAAAAGGAGCAAAAACAAGTGAAAAAGTTTTCAGGATTTGGAAAGATTCGTGTCCGAGGACTTAACTATCGCGAGGTTGTGCTTCGTTTCGAGAGACAGAGTACATTCCATGGAATATCACATGCTGCTCTTGCCTCAAACACTAAATGGCGTATCATTTGGTACACTGCATTTATTATTTGCTTTTGCGCACTCCTCATTCAAATCATTCTGCTCATTCGACGATACAGAACTTATCCGAAATCAGTTGATCTTGATGTAAGCAATTACTTTGGCCATTTAGCGCGAAGAATAATTTGATACAAATGACGATTATATTTCAAATCAGTAAAGGAAGTGCAGAAGGAAGAATGTGATTAAGGACAGGAAATAGGGTGTTGATTAAGAGAATGATTAAGATTAATAAGGCAACAACGACAGATCGGATATTAGGACCAATACTACTTTTAAAGGGATACATAACGATGAATGATTAAGATGAGATTAATTAAGCATTATTTGCTGCTCGATTTTTCTATGATTTATATCAAGACCTAATACCTGCTACATTGATATACCAACTTCTCTTGAAGGTCTAAGCAACTTTTCCTGACTAATTTCAATTCCCTTCAAATATTAAACCAAAATATCATCTAACTATGGAAATGATGACTTAAATTTGCATTTCAGGTCAAATTTGAAAATGCGCCATTTCCTTCGATAACACTGTGTAATATAAATCCTTACAGAGCATCGATAATTGAGAAACAGGGATCTACGAAAGCAATGGTATTTCTCAGATCTGTTTGTAAAATCATTATTCTTATTTTAATTTCAGGAACCTATTAAAGATGTAAGACTTTTAAGCTTTGAGTCTGCAATAATTAGATTAGGGTAATTCACTATCACTTTTATTCAGATATCGAATAATTTAGATTTTTTTAAAACATACTTTACTATTCAGATGGATGCTTTTTCAATCGCTCAAAATCACCTTGGTATTTCTGCTGCAATGAAGGATGCTCGAAATAAAGGTAAAGTAATCTCAAATGATGGTAATTTGCTTTAAATTTTCAGAAACTGATATATGTAAAGTGGTCCTTAATCCTCCTACCGATCCTTGATCCTTCAAAGACGGTAGTTATCTTCAACTAATTATTCGAAATTAATAGAAAAAAACTACGCCAATATACGTCTGATTGAAACTAAAACCATAAATACACCCATCATCTTACAACGGAATATTTTTTTTGCTACCCACTATTTCATTTATAATTTAAAATAAATTGACTAGCAGGCTCTCACTCACACCTACAAAAAAAAAGGAGAATCAAATGTATTTTCCAAAAGCCTCAGCAAAAACTTTTTCTTTCAGCTACAAAATCACGGCAGGTTAGAGCGATACCTTCATCAGTCTCGAACCGACGATATCATCAGGCCTCCGTTCAGTGTCTTTGTGAAATTAATTCAATAACTGGTGAGAGGAAAAAAGGAAGCTGTTTTGCGGCCTATAAAGGAAATATTTCTATCCCATTTACTGATGTTCTGGGACGGCTTTATCCCAGTAAATGTATTTGCCAGTTGGACTGGGTATCCAAAACTCTTTGGCCATGCTTCCCACGTAGGTTTCTACTTGTTTTTACTTCATTTCTATTCCTATTCATTCTCTTTATTTCTACTACATTTTGTCTTAACTATGTAGCCTAATATTTATTCCATTCATGATTAGCGACTACTGAAAAATGTACCACATATAGTTTTATTTTTAAGTATCTCTTCTAGCTTCCAAACATTCAAACGATGATTTTCCGTCCTTTTGATTACTAATTGCACTGTAGATTTTCCTTATATTTTCCTATAATACTTTCACAACTTTAAGCTTCGAAATATTTGCTTATTCAGATAAGACATGGAATGAACGCCTATGCAAAGCATGTCTCCAAAATTTGGGTCATTGTCCGATGAAATTTTCCGAAGGAAAAGCAGATGAGGAACAAAAAAAACATCCCAAATGGAAGGAATGTCGCTGCCACTACGAATATAATCACTGCATTGCAAATAACGAATACGGTTTTATTTTAGAAATCGAACCAGCAACGAATATTTTCGCACTCAATATTTCAGAATTCTTCATCAGACCAATAAAACCATCCACTAACACGACTGCTGCTGTTACTACTACTATGCAAGAAGCAGAACTTAAGAAAGCCCATGGATATGAGGTCTATCTTTTAAATCTAAGACGTAACTCGTTACATCCTTACTTTCCCAGCCCTTCATTCACTACTTACAATCTTAATGTCTGACTCTAAGACAATCCAAAAATACCAGATAATCTAGCTCAGTAGTTATATTCATGTAATTCTAAAGTTTCTTAAAAAATTTAACAAAAAATAAATTGTTAATAATAACTACATGTGAAAATTAAAGTTAATCATAACAACATTTGGAAAAGGTTAAGCAAGAACGAAAAAAAAGAATAAAAGAAATAGGACAATTTTCTTTCATATTTCATATGCATTTTTTACAGGGATTGACCGATGAAATAGCTATTAAAGAACAAGCCAAAGAGAATTTGATGTTTGCCGTTGGTGGATTGAATTATGAAACAAAAATTAATATGTCGCAACAAAAAGATGAACTCATTTTAAAATGTTCTTTCAATCAAAAAGACTGCGACATTGAAAAGCAAGTGAATTTTGAAAGAATTCAGAGCAAAAAACAAATTAAAGATGATGTAAGGATAAAGAATAAAATTGGTTCATATCATTAATAAAGAAAATATTCCAATTTTTGATAGCATAAATTTCTGTAATCAAGTCTTTGGAGGTAAACAGTTCAACAAACTGGTCTTATGATGGTCTTTCATTCTCGAAATTTCATTCAATAACAGAATTTAGAATTTAACAAGCATTGTTAAAAAAATCAACTTCTTGTTATCATCATAACGACTAATGTAGTTTGCCAGCCTTCGAACTAAAATCTTATGTAAAATAATCAGTGATTATCCTGTTCAGTTATTAATATTTGATTTGCAGAGATTTTAAATTGCATTATGATCAAACATACGGCAACTGCTACATATTCAACTGGAACCGTACCAAACAAGTAACAGCTCATCAGGCCGGTGCTAACTTTGGTACATTACCAACCAAGATAATTTTAATTTAAAAAACTCCTAAATTTCTCAGAATAAATTGGAAGTGGAAACTTATTCCCATCTTCCGAATATTCCATCTTATCACTTAGAATGTTAGAAGAGGTGGTGCAATCCCTGTACTAAACAAAAATCCGAATATGCAGAAAAAGTAAGGATAGTTACCACACTCTTTAATGATAGAAGCAATTCAATTTGAGCCTTACATTCTATTTTACATTTACTTTTCAATGACATCCAATACTGCATGCTGCTGGATGAAATCTATTTTGATGTAAAAGTCCTATTCATCAAAACTTTTCTGGTTCCATGGAATATATTAAAAAACAGAAAAAAAAGCTTATACCATATGAAATATTAAAATTACTAAATAACCTATCTCAACATTATTAATTTGCTAGGTTTGAAAGTACTACTTTATGCCGACACTTCCGAATATTTGCCAATATCGGAATCCGTGGGTTTTCGGATAACCATTCACGATAAATGGGTGATGCCATTTCCAGATGCGTTCGGTTACAGTGCTCCAACCGGCTTCATGTCCTCATTCGGAGTTCGAATGGTAAATTAGTGCACTTGTAGTCCTCAATTATAGTATCAGAAATATTTCTGAAGAAACCAAATGAAATTGTCCGAAATTTTGTAACAAAAACTAATTTTTTTTACAGTTCCAAAACTTTAATTTTCCATCTAATTTGATCTGGTCAACTGGTTAGGTCTTTTAGAAAAAGTTCAACAGACTTGTTCCGCCACATGGTCAGTGTATGGAAGACAGTAACGGCAATCTAGATATCATTTATCCTGGATTCAATTACTCTACTGAGGTGAGAAACAAGAGTTAAATCAATCTAAATTTTTTCCAGTCTTTGAAAATATATTTTTTGAAATTTTAGGGATGTCACCGGATTTGTATCCAGAAAGCGGTTAATCGCATATGTGGTTGTGCAAATCCAATTTATCCGATACCTAATACAATGACACCATGTAAAGTTGGTGATCGAATTGCTCGAGAATGCATCAAAAATGCCACACTGCACTCCAGCCATCTAATCAGCGAAGGGAATCTAGCGGACTGTGTGTGCCATCAACCTTGCTCGTGAGTAATTTTTAAAAAAATCGAACTATTTTTTAAAAAAACTTGGAACTTATAATCTAATATAAGATTCAACTAATGCTGCACTGCGCGAAGCAAACTTGCTAGAAAACCTCTAACTATTTTATATATTTAGCAAAAAACTAATTCTACTTTTTGAAGCTCAAATGTTTAAACCTACCCCTTTATCTCACATTAATGCGTAGAAATATAACTGGACTTGAGTTTCACCGTTAAATCAACAATCTTACGAATACTTGACCGAAATATGTAAAACTACAACCAATAATCTAATCAAAAACTTTGTAAAGGCTTCGCAAACATAAACACAAGCACAGAAATCAATTCATCCTGTCGATGTGCAATACATCTTATTTTGTAATTAAAAAACTGTGATAACTTCAAAACTTTGTCTATAATAGGGAAGTGATTTACGAAGTTACATACTCAGCCGCGCGATGGCCTTCCGGGACGACAAAAGTGATGGAATGTGATGCTGTAGATGATCTCTGCATGGAACGGTATCGCAAAAATTCTGCAATGATTCAAGTTTTTTATGAAGAGCTAAACTATGAAACGCTTACCGAAACACCTACCTACACGGTAAAGAGTTTTATTTCCACGAATGAGTAACCATGAATTTCTTTCCGCTGTTACTTCATTAATCATATTAATTTCTTTTGAGAAGATTTTGGACTATTTCGAGAGCAAGCAAAAAAGTTCACTGAAGAATGAAACAAAATACAACGATGTGCACTAAAATACTGACTTTTTAGCTTACAAGTGCCTTAGCTGATTTGGGTGGTCTCACAGGCCTTTGGATAGGCGCGTCTGTGGTTAGCTTAATAGAAATCTTTGCCTTAATTGTATATGCAGTACAAGCATATGTCAAACAACGAAAAAGGCAAGTTTGTTTAGATTCAATAAATTCAATTAAAATGAAAGCCACAGTAAAAAAAAAAAATATGCTTTTTCAGGCTTGAAATTCCCCAGTAATGATATGGACAAATAAATACAAAAGAAAAGACAAATAAAAATAGTATTCTTACTATCAAACTGGAAACCCAAATTAGTAAAATACCAAAACTCTTCTCAGATGAGCAAGTATTTCTGTTTAAAGAAATAATAAAAAGAACATGAAATATACTACCTCAAACTGAAGCAGAGTTCCTGCTGCAAGTACAAAAAAAAATTTCTAAATGGGCATAAAAATGACAAATGTCATTGTAGCATCAAAATACAATTAGTTGAAATCGAAGCAAGTATTGACTCTATGACCATTTAAAAATATTTAAATTCCAGCTCTTCCACTGCACAATTATGTCCGAGTGTGTATCCAAGATATGTCAAACGATCTCTATCATCATCACTATCAACAATTTCGTCCAGCAGAACGAAAGTAATCAGAATGAGCACACCGACAGATATGCTACAAAACTCTAGTCGGTTATCAATAAGTAAGCTATTATGCGTAAGCTTATTAAACACAACTAATAATCAACATGGAAACAAAGGAATAAAATTATTCCAAAACAAATAACTAAAAGTTATAATGCGCGCTGCCAATTAACAGCTAATATAATAATTGCTGTATAAAAATCAGGCCAAAAAGACGAGGAAATAACAGGAGAGGAGAATAAATTCGGACCCAAGAAATCCATATATCTTCCACCTGGTGCCGAGTTACCTTGCGAATGCATTTATGAAAAAGGGAAGATCCAAGTTAGTCAAGATTTCCTTTTTTTTAATAAGGCATTAAAAAGAGCCAGTTTCATATCTCAAAAAGTAGAAAGACAGTCTCAGTGCAATATTTCAAATAATTAACAGCTTAATTTCGTGAAATTCTTTATACTACAAATCGTTCCAGTTTTTGAACGCATTATGTCCGGAACATGGTTACATGGTTAGGAGAAATACGAACTCTGGGTTATATCTCCAAGTACCTAGATATAATGACGCCGATTATGAAGAGAGCAGTGAAGATAATGACAGTGGTCCGAAAAAAATGATGGCAGAAAAACAAGATAATGAAAGTTTGAAGCATAGGAGTGATGATAAAAATGAATGATACTGAAATGACAAACTCAGTAACAAGGTGGTAGAAAGTCACGAAAATAACAAAAAGTTATGGAATAGTGAAAAATGTACGCGCATCGTGATACAAATGACTAAAAGTAATAAAGAACTGGTTAAACGAATTGAAAATATGATTTCAAATAAAGAATGCCCTCTCATCAAGATAAAAATCAGGATAAGAGAATACAAATACCGATTGCGTAATTAAAAATCAAAATGGTTTTCCCGAGCTAGAAAACAGATTTTTAAAGTCCTTTAATACGAGCAGAAGGTGAAAAAATATGCACAAGATTTGTAATACTTTAATGTGGGAAAACGTTCAAATATAAAGTCAATTTGTAGCTTTTTATTATAATATTACGAGATTTTATTAAAAATGCACAAATAAAAATTCAAGAGTCTCAATCAGTTTTAAAAAAACAATGTGAAAATGAAGAAGAATAATGAGTCGAAGAGTATACGATGAAGAGGGAGAAAGAAGAGAAAGAAGCTAGAGGAATACTTTTTTCAGAAAATGTTAAGTGAACAACGTTGTCCACGTAGCAGCTGGTAAATCTAATATTAGGGGATGAGAACTCAGAAATTCTCATGAAAATGAGGAATGAGTATATAAAGCAAAAGAGTTAACATTGCTGATTTCAGTGTTTTGAAACCCAAAAACTTTTAACATGATAAAATGATCTTTGTGATACTGATTAAGAAATTTCACAGTTCACTTGACATCATTATTACTTGTGGTATCATTCTGTGTATTTTTCATCTGGCTAACTGACATCTAACAACATTTAGCAATAGTAACAGTAGTCTAATAAAATCTATATTACTCACTCAGCTGAAAAAAATCATACTTCCCCCGCTATTATATGAAATTTATCTCACACAATGAAGGTATTACCTTTACGAATTCCTCCAACGTTTCCTTGCCAATAACTGTATATGGCAATCTGTGTAAACCATCATTTTGAAGTATATACATTGCAACCACGGTATTTCCCACATCCATCTCCCACGCTACATTCCCTTCTGCTGCATTCACTGCTAGCACCTTACCACCCACGGTACTTGTAAAGTGCTGATACGGATATGTAGGGTCAGCTGAAAATAACCAGCCTTTGCAGTTTTTGCAACAGTCTTTGCCCGATCGAATATTAAAAGGAATTATACGAATTATAGACGTATTTATTACGCATTTACAGTATGCTCATAGCTTACCAGGCAAAAGATGACTTGAATAATCAGTAAACGTTGCATTCCATCGCCTATACCGGTTTTCTGGATCCACCATTGTCAATTTGTATTCTGATCTAAATAGAAAAAATTCAGAAATTGGTTCATTTTTCGGTCTCATTAAAAATCAAATTAGTTTGCCTTTCAACACCATTATTTCGAGTGAGCAAATGCTTCTCAGTTGAGACTCGACCATATACATAAAAACCACTCAGTGAAAGCAAGTTACTGAGATAGAGAAAAACATTTGATAAATGAATATTCAACCTTCCAATCAAAATACTGGTATTCTTATTAAGTGGGCACTGGGAATCTGCTTCTGATAGCGATAGTTCCCCCACTTTTATTCCTTTATTTGAATCAATTTCTATCCACACATCTTTCTTGCTTCCTATAAAATACATATCAGTTGTAATACGAGATGCTCGAATAACACTGCTAACAAAAATATTTATTTTGAGTATTCTAAAATTTTATCAAAATGAGCTAGTTGAAGGCCTAAGGGCCACAATGGCAGCAATATGCAAATTTCCAAATATTGTATTCTTAACCTGCATAAAGAACGCCATCTGTAGTTCGACATGGCGAAGCAGAAACAAGCTGTGGTATAGAATAGGGCAACTTTTTTAATTGACCATCTTTCAGTATGTACAAACCACCGTCTTGCGGATCTGGTATGAAGGTGAAACCATGTCGAATGGTTTTTGGAGATATTAATACAGGATCTGAACTTTATTCAAAATGAATGACGAAAAATTCCATTCGCTATATTTATTAAACAGCAGAGCAATTTCTTTTTTTCGTAGGTTATTTTCATAACTCACATGCATAATATCCCTTGAATAATATGTTTTCATTTGAGGAATCGACAAAAAACAAAGTGGAATGTAATTCTATCATCTGGATATTATAAATACCGTAGCACTAGGACCGGCTTCGTCAAACTGCAAATATTACCAAGAAACAAGACGTACCTTCTTTCAAAGACCATTTCACTGCTCCAGTATGGAAGTCAATTCCTTTAAGATAACCATCAATGGTAGACACCAGCAAAGTCTTACTTAAAGCACTAGATGAATGAGAGTGAACAATCTGAAAATGGTTTATTACGTAAAATCGAATCATTTCTTAAATTCATGGAGCCACCTAATCTAAATGCTGAACAAACTGTATTGCTCAGAAATTGGTTGAAAAGTTGTCCTTTCCTCGAGTAAATGTTATTCTAAAACTAGTGAAAAAGTTCCTGAGTGTTCAAGTAAAAAAAGGCGTAAATAAAATTCAACAAAAGTAATTTTGGGAATCCTAACTCAACTGACTTACAACTGCAACAAAATTATTGTTTAATAAACCATGAAAAATAAACGACACCAATTTCATCCTGTATTTCAGTATACTCTGACATACTTTCAAAATACTGCAAATCTCATAATTTTTCTCTTCGTAATTTCTTCGTAATTCAAATCGTGTAACTTTTCTCTTTTATCTTGTGCTACAGCAGAGTTATCCAAAGTAGCAAAAAAATGGAATTCATGCAATCAATTTCAGTAATTTGTTCTGTGATCTATAAATTTGTCCTCACAATCAAATCTTTCACTATTTCAGAATCTCACAGCTTTCAGCTATTTTAACAGCTGATGAATTTGAAGACACTCAACTAAAACTTTTAAACTTGACAAGGATTAAATTTATATCTGTGCCTCAATCAAACATTTGCAATTACCGAAACAATTCCATAAGGATGCAAAACAAACGGTATGAATTATTAGAGCTTTTCAGTTTCAACTACATTTAAATTCAACTCTAAAAACTTAATCGCTAAACAATTTTCACTAAATTAACTCCGATAATTACATCTTTTTGCGTTAGTGCTTTTTCCACACAATGTTCTATCTAGTCTGATAAATTATCAAACAAAAAAGTGCCAGCCTTTTAAAGTGTCAAAATTTCTAAAATGAGATCAGAAAAACTTAGCATTTACTTCATACCACGTATTTGTTCCTCTTGGAAATTATAGCGTGCTTGGACAATTCTACACAAAATAAAAGTTTCAACGTTATCAAAACGTAATGATGTAATAATGACTTACATCTTTAACTTTAGCAACCGATAATGATACGGTAAAAATAAGAATTAAAGCAAATGAACTGTGCATATTGCGTTCGATTATATGCATTTAATGTAGGAAACATGTGCAAAAACGACACTTTATAAATTCTCAATGCTTTTTCGAGCAATTTTCGTCTGAAAAAAAAAAACAAATTAATAAAATTTTCTGATTTATAAAACAAATAAAAATTTGCGAAAAAATAGAATTAAAAATTGAATTTTCATAAAACGGACATTATTAAAATTACTTTCATTTTCTATTAAGCAGAAATTAGATCGAGAAAATAGTAAACAAATCTAAGCAAGTAAACAAATATACAACATAAAAAACAACAATAAAACTGACAAAAAATTACAAAATATTTGCTTCGTCAATATCATCGCGGCCATCATGCGCAAACGTTATATCTCTTCAACGTGACTCAATAAGTAGATATAATTATGACAATCATGCTCTTCTTGATTTATTTCATACAATTTCACAAAGTTTGACAACATTGACCAATTTTAAACTTCATTGTCCCTCATAAAATCACATACCTGGTGCAAGTTATTTCTAGGAAAATGGTCCATGCAACTATAGTTAATTTTTGAAATTTAAATTTCAGGAAGCATGTTAATAAAGCCAAAATATAATGGATAAGGAAGCTATTTTATCATAGTATTATAAACTCAGCAGTAATTCTATTACTTGCAGAAATCGAACACTTGCTCATTTTTTCTCAATTTCAATATACTTAAATTGACATTCTTTATTCAAAGCCTTCTATAAACTGTTTTTAGTTCAATTTCAGATTTATAGGATTTCAAATTTGATGAAAAATTCGACCATTTAAAAATTATAAAATAATTCTTGCATTCGATATTCCAATGAATAAATAATCTATGAGAAAATATACGAAGCGAATGGTATGTGCTGGCTGTGTCAACAATAATTAATTACTTTCCTGATCAAAATTTTCAAATTTACAGTAGTAATTTTCAGTAGATTGGACAATATTTTGCATAACATATGCCATTTCTAAAAGCTTCATTCTGCATGAATCACTTCTATTTGTTCTCCTTTATAGTTTCGTTTCAGACGTGCTCCTATTTATTTCTAATAAATAGCATGTCTGAAATTATATTACAAAATAACGAGAAACATTAATTATTTCTAAAAGAAAAACGATTTTTAACATTTTTTTGAAAAAAAAAATTATTAAAAACTACTCAAGATTTTATTTTTAATCACTGATGTTTTTTGTTGCTTCATTTTTTTTACTGCGAATTAAATTTTTTCTCTCTTAAACGGATATTTTTTTTTTTTTTTTTTTTGGAAAATTCTGAATATTAAAGATTCATTTATTTCAGATGAAAAGAATAAAACCAGTTTATTCCAATTAATAAATCTACACACAAAAAAAAAAAAAACATTGCAAAATTTTGTCGATAACAATAAACAATAAAAAGAAATAAGTAAATGTATAACCGGATAAGTAAATAGAAATTACTGGCAATTATAGAGATCCATAAGTAAATGCATCATAAGCGGAATATTTTGGCAGGAAAAACTTTTGGCAGATAGATCACATGCGCGGTACTTATATATCATACATAAGTAGAGAATTCAAAAAACAATACGAAAAAAAAAAAAAAATGGTTGTAAATGTTTTAGTAATACCAATACCTGGCAAAGACTATTGCAAAAATGAAATAAAAATTATCTGTAATATAGTTTTGCTACCAAAATCATTTGGTAGACTAATTATTGGTACTATCTTTAGTAATAAGATATAAGAATCTGAGTGACACATAAGAAACAGAATATTTTTCGATCAAAAACAAGAAAAAAGAAAACAAGAAATTTGGATTTCAATTGTTTATAAAAACGATCAAATTTTAAATTTCTCAATTTTGAATTCGAATTTTCCGAAAAAAAAATGCTTCATTCTATTGAAGGAATTACAAAAATATAAAAACATAAGTAAGATTCCCGTTTACTCTAAAACGAATTAAAAAAAGCATGAATGATAAAAAGACAAAGATTCCACAATCGAAACATACTATATCTTACATATCTAAGTGGTATTACTAATTGTTTGTTGTATTGTTAAGTCTTTGCTTATAATTCTTAAGCTTAGAATCATTTACAATAAAATTTGATGAAATACACAATAAACAAATGTTGATAACAAATAAATATATTAGTAAACTGATAATGGTAAAGTAATAAGATTTAGAGCTACTTTTTCTAAAAGATTTTATAATAAATTGTCATATAAATACTACCTAAACTTAAGGTACATCGATATTGTGGCATACCGCTATCTTCGTAATTCACAAACCTCAGGATTACTTTCCACAGCAATTAATTTCCAAAAAAAATTAATGAAAATTAACTAAAATATTAAAGCAAAAAAAAAACCCATCATTGTAACGACTCTTGTCAATTAATACATTTCTTTCGGCT
The DNA here is from genome assembly GCA_037074765.1 of Mansonella perstans. Classification (NCBI taxonomy): domain Eukaryota; kingdom Metazoa; phylum Nematoda; class Chromadorea; order Rhabditida; family Onchocercidae; genus Mansonella; species Mansonella perstans. The sequence continues at coordinate 748,592 of JBAMDO010000576.1, forward strand.
AATAAGAGCACATTGTGAATAGCGCCAAAAGCGACTCACTTCAACTACTGACTAAATTGCTGATAAGTTGTTCGCATTTCATATGCAAGTACAAAATACAGATGAACTTCATGCGAATGTATTTGCGGACATCTATATATCTCTATCTATAATTAAAAGCTAAATTTAAAAAAATTCTAAAAAATTTTGAAAATAATAAAAAAGTTTGGAGGAATTAAATTGTATAAAGAAAGTTGTATAAAAACAATAGTATAAGCATTGCATTAATTCATAATGAATAGATGTAGAAAAAGATCAAGTTTTGTGGTGTATCAAATGCTGCTTAACCTATATGTCCCATCTATATTTTATCAGATTTATTTGGGATTTAGCAATAAGGTATACGGAATCATTTTTATCATCCCATACATCTTGTTGCACTGGCAACATCACATTTTCACCAGTCTACAATTATTCCCTACCATTTAATAGTACTCCTAATAAATAACATATTCAAATCATCTGTTAAAGTCTTAATTACACAGAAAAATACTTAAAAAATATTCATCTTAAACTACCTTACAACAAACTAAAAAACTTATAAAAAATCATTCATACTTTCTGTAGACTGCAAAGCTATAGAAGAAATTAGTCAGTTTGCCATAACACAGATTTCATTTTTTTGCTCTAGTTCTTTGAATCAGTTCTTTCTCTTCGTCTAATTTGTCGACAAAGCCTGAAATTAGCTTTAAAGTAGAGCAGATTTTCCTTCTGATATTTTAGATCCAATCTGATTATCTAATCTAAAATTCACAGTCCTGTCTAATAACTCCAAGACTTTTAATAACATAAAAAATATGAAGAGCCATTTAGATAAAGAAATCAAGTAAAACTCAAAAAAATGGAAACATTTTCAAATAGGTTGAAAATTAGCAGATAAAACTGTAATTCACATTAAAAAATTGATCTCTGGAAAAATCAATGTTTTTTCCAATATTTTGTAGACTTTCGAAACACTAAATTGATTTGCAATTTAAAGAGACTTGATGTCTTCATTGAATATTTTATGTACGAAATTCGACAGAATTTCTAGAAACTAAAAACTATGGAAATATTCCATCCAATTACAATGATTAGCAACGAATCCACACCGACGCGTTGCTATTCCGATAAAAGCCAGGTTATAGATCACGCAGCACGCATGCATGCTTATAAAATACAAAACTATAAGTTTTCATGTGTTTCAAAAACATTGTTAAAGATAAAAAAGCGGCCTGAATCAAGAGCAAAAAGCTTGAATTTTAAAAATTAACGATGTAAGCATGAAGGAAAATCTTTGATAATGATTTCTCTTTAATGAGAGTTGTGAATTTCTAAGTTTCAATATATATATATATATGAAAGAGTTTCAGTGGCTAGCTCGGTAATGTTCCTGTGGAAGATGCAGGCGAAAACCGGTGCACTGATGAATCAATCATCCAAGGCTGACCTCACTTCTCGTTGATCATGCTGAACAACAGTTGTCCGTTCTACGATTTTTAGTCTCCTTTTCCTCTCGGTATCAAGCTGCTCTTTAAGTATCACTATTTTTGACTCGAATAGCTTAATCTTTTGTTCAAATGCTAATTCTCGCCGTTCGAGCAACTGTTCAATCTGAAAAAAAAAAACCTGATTGAAATCTTCATATTAAAAAGGAATGATAGTGAACCTGGACTGAAATAGTTATTTTATCTAGTACCTGTTGATTTTGAGCAAATAAGAATTAAAACCCCTATGAGCAAACCATGCAAAAACAAATTTTTTAAAGTCAAGCTTAATAATTAGTTAATATTTCATATTCAGCATGAATAATCAAACTTTGGAGATAATAACAACGAAAAGCAATAAATAGCAATTTTTCAGATGGCAGAATGAGCTTCTATCACTGATTATAATTAATCAGTGTATTAGATATAAAAATTTTTTGATTGTGGTATTAGACTCTTGCGTAAGGCGAAATGAATGTAACAAAAAACCTAGTGCTGCATTAAGACAATAAAAGTCGGAAAATTATTACATGCTGCCTTTCACGCTGAGCTTGCACCAGCTTATTTTCCAAATCCCTTAATCGTGTTGCAGATTCTTTAACCAAATGTGAACTATTTTCTTTTTCCAGTTGAACAATCTAAAAAAACAGTAGTACTTCAAAGAACCTTTTAGATACTTCATTTGACGATTGATTTGGAATCGTTATTTAAAATTTTTCGGTGCCCTAAGCATAGATATGTAATTAAGCTTAACATTAATTCAATTAATTCAAAATAATTATTGTTCACTGAATGTAAATGAAAAAATTAGCGAAGTTGACACCAAACAGAATGATTTGCAACCAAAAAAGCAATGACGAATGAAATTTAACCTGATTTTGCAGTTGTGTGCAATTCCTGTATAATTCCATATTCTCCTTTTCCATCGTTGTTAGCGATTTGTCCAGTGCGTGACGTTCGAATGTTATTTGACGCAATGCTGCATCGTTTCGCTGTTTTTCGGCCTCCAACTGAAAAAAAAAACTAATTTCGAACAGATTCTTTCCGTTTATATATTTATATATATATACTGCAATGCCATCATTTGATGATGGAATAATGAAATAACAGTGGCAGGTTCTCATTTCACGTTTTAATACGCTGTGTACCAGATTACCAGTTTACTTACTTTTAATGATGGAGATCTGACAGAAATATAGATATTTTAATGGCTTAATTTTATACAAGTGATTTAGTAACTAGCAAAAATATTATATCAACTCATTAGACTAAACTGGACAATGATCTGAAAAATATAAAGCAATCGTCCTTTTTTCGTCAAAAATATGAAATTTACTTTTTCAATGTTTCGTTTTAGAGCTAAACGTTCCCTTTCAAAACGTGTACAACAAGCATCAAACTCTCGTTGCTCCACTTTGGCCCTACTTAAATCTCGTTTCAATTTTTCGCTTTCCGCAAGAAGTACAACTTTCTCGGTTCGCAATTTCTCCAGCTCTGTGCATTTATCCTTTTCTATCTGTTGATTATTCTTTTCTCGCTTAAATATAATAAATTCTTTATTTAGTTTTATCGTTAAAAAAATGTAAGAAAACATTCATTAACTCATTATAACATAAGACTTTTTTTTTTCATTAATAATATCTCCTACTAAATTGCATCTTGCCAAGTTCATAATCATCTTTGTAAAATAAAAAAATCTCTGATGTTCATGGAATGTGTAGTACAGCCAAGTAATGAGGTTTGCCACCTATGACGAATCACATTCTTTTTTTTTTTTCATGAAAGGGATCCATAGAAGCGATGGGTAGAATTTCTTGGAATAAAAAGAAAAACCTTTTCCATGATATTCAAACGCTCCTTTAAGCGTTTCGTTTCCGCAAGCGTCTCTTCCAATTTTTGTTGCATTGTAGCAATTTTATAAGATGCTTGCTTTTGCCGAATTCTAGCTTCTTCCAGCTCATTTCTAATATGGAAATGATGATTACTATTGCGGGTACACAAGATGATATTACATAATGAAACACAGTGGAAGAATTTTAGTTTAAAATACAACTTTTTGTACAAATATTTTAAATTTTTAAGTACTTGAAATGCATTTAACTTTCTCTAATAGAGCTCAAGCATTCCAGTATTTATATGCAGACTCTGAAAGAACTTGACAGTAGTAAATAAAACCTAATATTTAAATATTTACATATTTAAATCAAAGATATCCTTATAATCATTCTAGTGAATTTTGAAAACACACTTAAAAGATTGTTTTTCCAAGTCGCTGGCTTGTAATCGAAGCAAACAGTTGTCATATTCATGCTGTAACACATTTAATTTCGACACTAAATCCGAATCACTGATCTTTGTATGTACATCTTGCTTTCGTTGATCTCCTAAGTCTTCATCTACCTTAATAGTATTAAATTATTAATATAGAGCACTACACACAAATCCTTAGATAAGTTAATCCAAATTTGAAATATATCTGCAAATCAGTTTATTTAACAGAAATATTTTAGAGTAAACAGATTTTAAATTTACGATCAGCAAAGATTTTTAAATAATATTAGTGCATTCTCTCCTCGCCAATTAAACAAAAAGTACTCAATAATTTAAAGAAGAAAGGTGACTGAATAATTCACCTTCCCTTTCTCAAGCATATTTCTATATTCTCTGTTCGCTTCTTCCAGTTCGCCACACTGTTGTTGTGTTCTTGCAAGCAAATGTTTGGTCTCATTTAGCTGTTCTTCCAATTTCTATGAACCAATTTTGAATTTAGTTTTTCGTTCTGCTAATTTAAATTCTTCTTGGATAGTATAGGAATGGATGATCTATCCAAGTCCTATTGTTTAACGCAGCTGCTTATTAATTTATAGGATATCCAACAACACAAACCGTACCTCTTTTGCAGAAATCACTGATTTCATGTCTGCGCAGTACTGTTGAATTTTCTCCTCCGCATCTTTACAAGCTGATTCGTATAAAAGTCGCTTCTCTTCCCACATCATTCGAGATTCCTCTAATTTTTTGCGTTCATTTACTGCAATCGCTAGTTCGGTTTTCAAAGCTGCCACTTGTTCCTAAACATTTCTACATTATCATACAAAGTATTCATGAAATAATTCAGAATTATATGCAAAAACCTGCTTGCACAACTATTAAAATTTGCAGCGATTTGGCAAAGTCACATGAGATGCATATTCCGAAATAGTTCCTTTTAGGTCTTTAAAACACAGAAAAACAACCAAAATTCCAGTAAAAGTTTTCAAAATTAACTAACATTTAATGAAGAAAGACGAGCTTCTTTATCACGGACATGAAAATCAGCACTCATTACCCGAATTTTTAATGCTTTACGTTCGGTTTCTTTGGCTTGAAGGTTCACCTCCTGTGAAACCAGAAACTGCCGTGAACTTGAAAGACGCGATTCCAAAAACCGTTTATCTTGAAAATTTTGGAATTAATTTTGACATTCGTTTGAATTTAAATTTTATCGATGCAGAAATCACGCTGGTTTGCTCCTCCAAAGCTACAAAAAATCAAACTTTTTCTCTTTTCATCTGTAAATTTATGAAAAAATTGAATTATTATAACATAAATCTACCTTCCTCCAGATCGGCTATTTTCCGTTCCAGTAAACGGAATTTATCTTGATACTTTCGGTTCTCTTCTAATATCTGTTCTCTATCAGCTTTTAAACGAATAACAGCATTTGATTCATCAGCCTGCACAAAGTAATTAAACCTAACAATGTTATTACTATTTGTAAAGTTATTTTTCGAAAGGAATTTCATAATCAAAATAACCGTGATGGAATTAGAAATATAATTAAGCCTGAATTTAAAATGTTAATTGATGAAAGTACTGTAAAGAAATTCAATATTAAAATGTAACAGCATAAAACTCAACAGCATGAAACTCAACAAGCATACGTACTACATATGGAAATATAAATCGATACCCTGGCTTGTTCAAGTTCATTAATACGATCTTTTAAATGCTGAAATGCTATTTCACCGGATGAACTTATATTTAAACTTTCAGGACTAGTTGATTCGGCGCCATAGTTTAGATCAAAACGTATGTGAGGAGAAAGAGATGTTGAACTGCTGTGACGTAGGGATCCTTCACCTAAATGTTTCGGTAAAAAATATCACATCTGATACTGCAATAATTATATATGTCTGAATTTCACCAGAAGCCCTTTGATAAAGCGATACTTTTGTTCACAAAAAGCAACTGATTCCAGTTAAATTGCTTCTTAGCTTAAACTGCAGAATGCTTGGTCATTTGTTGCGTAAATTATTGCTATTTGGATGATAAAGTTTATAAAACTATGCAATACCTATAAATAAAATTAATGAATCTGCATAAATCAAATGAATCGTCAGAAGATGAATCCTTTCAATGTTTTTGAATTTATATTTGCTATGCACACTATCGATATAATCAATTTCATTTCATAAATAAACTGATTTACCTGGTTGTAAAAGATCTTGACTCATAATTTTTGTATCCATTTCTGAAGCACATGATCGAAATGGTGATAGGCTATGAGTTTCTGCAAATGAGATCGAATGCTGAAGAACTAATAAAATAATTTCTTGATAGAACAACTAAAATCTTTCGCCATTTATCAAAAAATTTCATGGTCATAAAAAATTTTTTAAAAAAAAAAAAAGATACTGAAGACTCAGAAGCTATTAAATGAATAAACCGACTATAACTATTTAGAAAGTTGCAAATTTTTTTCCAATAAATTAAATATATCATCTAATTCAAATATATATCATCAAGTTAATGAAAACAAATGAAACTTACTGGTAAAATTTATTGCCTTTCTAGCGCTAATTTCAAAATGTGCCAATTTTTTAGTCAATTCTTTTCGCAACATTTCAGATTCTGCTAATTTCTGTTCAGTATTCACTCGCTTTGCATCTCCACTAGCCAAAAGATTTCTGCATATAATAAAAATTAAATAATTTAAAAGCTTCTCAAGAAAATCTTAATTACTATATTCCCAGTTATCCTCTGCAATGCATCATATGATAATAATTTAGCTAATTATATTATACGCACATTTTGGCTATTTATATATTTTATATATGGTATAGCGAACCGAACGTTAAACCGACTTGTTATACCATCCTTCGGATATAACATTTTTCTAAGTTGGACGAAATGAAATGTAACAGTTTAAATTGAATTCCTAACTTCTATTTAATTTTGTAAGAATATTCAAGTATAAAAAAATCAATAAACAAAGTTAAACAAATTGAATTTCAATTTAAGTACAAATGAAGCATAAATGATTCTATCCTTAAGGAAGATTCAGATTGTAGAATGAGCTCTTGATTTGAGCACAATGAATTCTCACATTCTAAACATCATCATTGAAATATGGCAATATTTATCACTCAGTTCCTTCATTATTATCTTATGAAATTAAATGAATTATAAATGAAATGATAAAAATAGAGACTTACTTCAAATTGTTCACTTCATCAAAAATATTCTCCTTTTGACGTATAGCTTCAATGCGAGCCTTTTCTGCAGCCTTATATTTTGCTATCATATCATCCATTGTCTGTTGATTTATTGCTAATTTTTGCTCCAAAACATTACGTGTATGAATTAGATCGCATGATAATTTTCCATTTTCAGCTTGCAAAATTGCTATCATTTTTTCAATTTCATAGCTCTGTTAAAATTTTGAAATCACAGAAGATAAATGAATGAATTTCTTCAACAAAAGGATAAATGGCACTAAGCAAAATAGTTGTCGAACTAAACAGATGCTTAACTAAACAAGTAAAATATCAATAAATATCAATGTCGTATTTCGTTTTTCTATCTGATTCATATTAAGAAATGATGGCTGAAATAATTTGCAATTCATGATAATAGGCTCATTGAAAATGCAATTCTTATCTGGTTTAAATCATTTGATAAATCAGTCTGAAATTACAAATTTTAGCATACTATTAAAACTTTCTATTTAATCATCAATGGCTTAAGATATATTTCTTCAAAACCTTTTGTCTTTCTTCTTCCAATTCCTCTATCGTCTGCTTTTGTGTGTTCTCAGATTCCTTGAAAAGAACTCTCAGAGTTGATAATTCGCTTGCTTTCTCTGATAAGGCTACCACCAACTTCTTATTCTAAAATATTTCCGGATACTTTAATTTTAAATTCTAAAGTTCGTTCAATGGATAAAAACCACCCATATTGTTAAGTATTTCTAGTATAACTCTTTAGATTCCAGAACTAAAAAACATTACATGATTACAATCACGTCATTCTTTATATTATCATATTTAACTTTGAGATTGTTCACCTCATTCTCCAATTGGTTTAAATCATTTGATAACGTCTGTGTTCGCTTCTCCTCATCTTGTAATTTGCTTTCCGTCATTCCAATCTCTTTTCGTAAAATCTCTTCGTTACTTTTCATTTCTGAAATAAATTAAGCTTTACAAAGGAACTATGGAAAATGACACTTATGTGTGTGGAAATTGGAAGAATTAAATTTATTCCAAACAAGTTCATTTATTAGCTTTGCTCGGAAAACAAAAAATGAATGAACAAATGGGCATACACCTCTTAAGAGAATGGCATATCAAAAAATAAATGGATAACCAGGTACGCAACACCTGGTATCATTATTATCTTGAATTGTAACATAGATTAGAATAATCCAAACACAAGCCGAAATGTAGTTTTTCTACGATTCAGTTTGATATGTTAACTAACCAGCCAAGCTCACGCGAGAAAGTTCGTTTTGGAAAGTATTAACTCACTGTGCAGTTCTAATAATTTGATAATTATTTAGAGAAATAAAAATTAAACAAGGCTTTTTAAAATACAATAACAAGTTGCATTAAAAATATACATTTGGTCAACTTCTAAGATTTCTCAGATTAAGTTTAAGGAAACGAAAAAATGAAAATTTGGACTAAAATCAACCTTCAACTTGGTGGCAGGCTTCTCGTAATGAAACTTTCAACTTGTCACATTGTGTTTTCAGATCATTCTTTTCCCGTTCATTATCCGCAAGGCTATTCTTAAGGATAGCTTGTTCATTCATGCGTAATGCAATTCCACTTTCTATTCGTTTTAATTCATTTTCAGCAACCGATAAATTTTGTGTTTCTTGAAAAAAATTACATTTTAGTATGAAATTGATAATCGATATTACAAAGAATTTTCCGGACTGAAGAAAATCGAATAACTAAAAGAATTAACTATATGTGTGCTATAATCAAATAAATGCAATCGCTGATTAAGCATTTATTTGCTCCATCTTACAAAGCTATCAAATTATTTAAAGTATCAATATTTATTTGATTTCTTAATCTTTACTTAATTATGTAACATGACGAAGTGACAAAAAATATCCGATTACTTTTGTTTAAACGGCTTTCAACAGACTGAAGCATCTTTTCTAATCCCAAACATTTTGCTTGCAAACTTTGAATATGGCAACGTGCTTCCATAAGTTCTTTATCTTTCAGTCTTATTTTTTCGTTCCATTTGCAGCGTTCCTGATCTAATTTCACCCGTTCCAATTTCATTTCTTCGCTAAAAAATTTGCAAATCCGAAATTTTCAAGATAGCTAAAAGTATGTAAATCTAAATTATTCTATTCAAGTTATTGCTTATTAAATTATCACAAAATTACTTACTCTTTCTTGCTTATTTCAGATTGCGTTAAGTCGACATCATCTTTTTTACGATCAATAAGAAAATTTAAATCCACCGTTTTACGCTTCAAATTGGATTCTGCTTCTTGACTTTGATGGAGTTGATCTTTTAACGCTTTCATATTAATTTCCATTTCCAATACTTTCAAATTGTACGAACTGTCTCTCTACAAAAAAATTAGGTACACATACTTCCTTGTAGAAAAGTTTAAATTCTAAAAAAATTATCATTAAATTTCATTGCAAAATTAAACAAACAAAAAAGATTCATTATATTTTAAACATAAAATTCCTTAGTTATCTCATTTCCTCCAGAAAATAAAATTAAGATTGCATAGTAATGTCGGCAAGAGTTCAAGGTGTCGGAAAAGTTTTACCAGAAACCAGAACTGATGGTATATTATTATTCGTTACTTGTCAGTCATTAAAGAGGAAGATTATTTTACATTATACTTTAAACAACCGATGCTTTAATTGCACAAATTAAAACCAACTTCAGTAAGTATTTTCTCCCACTCTGCACTTTCTTCAACATATCTTTCTTTAATAGCATCTAGTTGTTGCCGCAACGAATTCATTTCTTTTTCGCATTGTTCTTTTTCCTCGTCTAATTGAGTACGCAAGTTTTCTTTTTCAAGCATCAGATTTTCATATTGCAAAGACAGTTCTGTCGTTTTTCCTTCCATTTCAGCTAATGATTTCTCCAAACATTTCTGTAAAGCTTTCAATTTGATTAAAATTTAACTTTTAATTCAGCATCTCCATATTGAGTGAGAAAATAACTGAAATCTGATCAGTGTTTAAATAAAGCTTCAAATTATCCCAGTATTGATTCAGATATATTAAATCTAATTTTAAACCTAAAATTGATATGGTGTGTAGTTCGATTTGAACTTCGTTGTAATTTACTGATCAATTCACTTTCTAACATTTCCTGATGCTACTACTATTACAATCTTTTGTAGAAGCATTGATATGCATTAAATATTTTTTAATTTTTCTGACATTTTTGATTAACTATGATATGTGTTTCAGAGCATTAAAAACTTTACTTTGCAATAAGATATTTGCAACAATGATCAGGAAATTCGACGAAAAGAAATCACAACTTATGTGATCTATGTAAGTTAAAAAAATTAAATGAAGCAGCAGTTAAAGATATGGCGATTTATTTAAGACAAGAAATGTTCGAAAAAGTGATTATTATGACAATTTACTATTTCTTAATTTTTCATACTTCTCAAAAATCTCACCTTATTTTTACGTAGGGCAAGTATTATATCATCGTAATTCTCCTTTTCTGTTTTCTTTTGAATGATAATTTCTCTCTGCATTTCTTTGTATTCATTATGTACACGCTTCAACTCAGCACTATGTTCTGATTTAATCCTGTCATTGATTTCTAAAAACAGAAAAGAAAATTAAAAGTGAAATCTGAAACATTCTGAATAACTTAACTTAGCTAGGATATTCATCTTCCTAATCTCCATACGGTTCTTTAGTTAGCGCATGATCCAACATTATCCAACATTCAAGAAGATAGTAGAAATCAACTAGCTCACTTTAATCTGTACTAAAAACTAAAATTCTTTTTTATAACTTTTATAGCACTAATTTTATTATAAGTAATGAAACATTATACTGAAACAAATCTTTGTCATTCTAGTAAAATCCAACCAATTAATTTTTTCGCAAAACTTTTACAACAATGAATATGAATGAAATTATCGCTTGGTTAAATAAATTATAAATTAATCTTCAATCATTTCATTGCAAACCATTCAGTCGGGCTATTTCAAATTGTGAATCAGCTAATGCTCGTGATGTTTCTCGCTCTTTCACTTTGTATTGCTCCAAAAAATCATGAAGTACTCCTTCCTGAAGGAGAATTATCAATGAATCAATAATATAGGATCAAACATGATTTTTTTCGAAAGTAAACTTTGCAAATCATAATCAAACTATCAATAACCTTAGAATCTTTGACTTCTCCTGACAATCATTAATTTTAATTTAATTTGTAGGTAGACCTGGATCATATTTGTAATCGTGTTACCTGGATAATATAGCTTTCAATACATTTTTCTAGATCTATAATCTTTTTCTCCAGTTCAACCGTAATATTCGATATTCGACCAAGCTCATCTTCTAAGTCTGAACGTTCTCTAAAATGAGTAAACTTTTCGATTATTTTACAATAAATGGAATTACTGCTGTTTTTGAAGTTCATCATTAAATTATACAAAATGCCGAGAGTGAAAAAGGCAAGGCAAAAAAATGATATCTAAACTTCTGATAAACATTAATACAAGAGGTGTAATGTTCCGGAATAAACCTAATCTATGCTTTTAGAATTCAAATCTTAATTTTTAATTAGACATGAATTTATCATGCGGAAACTTCACTTAATATAAAATAATCTAAGTTAAATAAAGTTCATCACATATTTCGGAAAGTTATGTCACATCATCAAGGCTCCTTTCTATAAAGTATTCTCTTGCTTTCTTCAAAGCAAGAAAATCTCAATGAATGTGTTAAAGAAATGTTTGAAAACAGGTTAGAGTTACAGTAAGGATAGCTCATAGTATTACTGATATGTCACTGAAACCGTCCACATACCGTTAAACGACTTGTAGAGTAGAAATAGTTGAAAAGGAACTCATAGCAACATCGTAGTAAGGAAATTAGGACAACTAGGACAACAGTGAATACGATTTTTTATTTGCAAAGCTTAACTGTGATATACATATTTGAAAATAAAAACAAAAAACGGTTAAAAAAATAACTAAATAAAACAAACGACAACAATAAAGTAACATAAGACATCGGTAACTATAAGTAATAAGTTCTTTTTTTTTCACTTATTTAGTTTTAAATTCTTTTTTCGCTTTCCTTTTCATCTTTTATTTTCAGTATATATGTAAAAAGATACATAACATAAACTTCGATAGAAAAATTGTTACTTATTATAGCAAAATGCATTTGTACTTTTCTTTTCCTAACGATTGCGAATTATTTTTATCTATGCATAACTGTACTAGCTATGATCGAGAAGATCATCTGAAGTGGAGAAATTTTTAAAAAGTTAATCATTAGTTCAAGCCAGACTTCTAGAAAGAAATACGAAATCAAGTGAGAATTTAATCCTAATAAATTAAATTAGCTAAACAACGGATAAATGTGTGCAATGATATTTCATTTTTTCTCATTTGTATAAAAATTTTAAATGAGGTTACTTCAAGAGTTTCGCTTTTTCTTGATTAAGTGCCACAAGATTCGCATCACTTCGTTCTAGTTCTTCCTCTCTCAGTGCCTGCTCCACTTTAATACTAATAATTTGCTCATTCGTCTGAAACAAGAAAAAGATAAAATCCAATCTATTCATAATATACTATGTCATTAACTGAATTGTTTGGTGTATTTACTCCGAAATTGGCTTTCTAAAAGATTTCAGTTTCATAAGACAATTCAATGACCGGTTAAGCTAACTATGGTTTTATTTACACAATATTTTAGATTAAATTCGAGAAAATGCATCAATTTAAATCAAAAATTAAATAGCTGAAAGAAATAGACATGCGAAAAAAATCAAACCGAATCAATTCTGAATTTATAGTCTGCCACTACGTTTTCCAGCAATAAAATTTTCTGATCTCGATCTTTTAGCTGTTTCATAATTTCAGAAATTTTTGTAGTAGTACCTAAAATAATAGTAAAGTACGGAAAAATAACCATAGTAAAACAGCTTCGTATCTAATATACTTCAACATACCAGAGCCAGTATGATTAACGGAAACCGGAACAGATGGAAAAATCTCTTAATTCAATAAACTTCAAATTTCTTACAAATGATTACTTTACTATTTCATTATATTAATAATACTTGAATCAGATAGAACGCTAAAAATTTAAATTATTCAAAAGGTATAAATCATAATCTATTTCTGATAATTTCATCTTAACGAGTTGTTGAGCTTTGCTAAGCAGATTGCACTTACAGTCCTACATAAATTATGCCAATAAAATTTGCTAAATTTCAGCCGCATTTTTAATTTCAAGCGAGTTAATTTAATTTAATTTTAAGCTAAATTTAATTTTCTGTAAGAAAGACAATAGCTAAGGAATCTGCTAGAGAATATCAATTTCGATAAGGAGTAATATCAATTTACCCAAACTTCTTAGAACTGTCTTGTCACTTTTATTTTCAGTAATACGGAGTTCATCCGATAGACTGCAGATACTGTCTTTAGCACTCAAATCTAGTCTTTTGACAATATTTTGCTATTACCTCCCGACATATTTAAAAAATTAACGTTTTATACATACTTTCCAAAACTTCTTCATTTTGCTCCAACATACTTTTACTTTCTGCCATGTTATCATGTAATGCATTGAGATCCGCTAATAGCGAAGCATTCTCGGTCATCAAAATTGACTTTTCGTTTCGAAGCTAAATTCATTAAAGTAAATGTTCGCGCATGATATTTATTTTTTTAATTTTGAAATGACTATTTGAAACTTACTACGCTCAAAGCTTCATCCTTTTGTATCATTTCCAATTTTAAATCTTCAGTATGTCGTTGCAACTCTGCGATACGCATATCTTTCGCATCATTCGCAAATCTAATATTTCTGTTTTCATCACGTGAATTCCGCAATGCTAACTGATGCTCGAGAATGATATTTTCTGAAAATTTGCAATAATTTCATCGTTATACTAATCTTTCGCAAAAACGAATAGCATATTTATTTTAAGTCATTTGCAACATGAAAAACTGAATCCCGTAGAATTCGAATCAGCTAAAACCCATGAATGGCGCTGTTGGCTTTTTATGATGAAATTCTGTTATAAATATGCGATTGTTTTCCTTCTGAATTTGCATCCCAATTCATTATCAAGCAAGGAAAAAAAAATGTCAAACTAAAAAAAAAAGCTGTCTCTAACCTTTTTCAGCCATTCGACTATGCTCTGCCACACAATCTGCTTGGGCATTTCGAAGCTGATTCCGAAGTTCTTCTACTTCATTTCTGGACTTTTCGAGTTCATTTTTTAAGACCGACAATTTTTGGGTACTGTCCGCATCGCGTTCTTCCAGCTCATCTTCAAAATATTTCTGACGATCAGCAAGCTCTTCTTGCTGCTTTCTGAACATTTCATTTAACGTTTCCTGGTGATTGCTAAAATTAATTATGTTAAATAACTACAAAATGTTACAATTAGGAAAGCGTTCTTATAAAATAAGCATTTTATAAGAACGCATTTTGCAAATAAGCTACAAAAGGTACAAATGAAGCAACTTGATTACAAATGAAATAACTCGCTTTTTCGGATTCAGAATCCAATGAACAATAATTTAGAAATAGCAACCTACATATTAAGTGAGTGAATTTCATTTTGAAGCTGTTCAATTGTCTTTTGCGCCTCATTTTTTTCAGCATCTAAGAGTTCATTCAAACGCCGGTATTTCCGCTCAGTTTCTTCTTTATCTCGTCGTCTAAAATTTTAGCATGCGCAAAATGGGTTACTGCGCTGATAAATGAATCCCATCCCACTTAGTAAGCTATATTTGCTCTAGCCAAGATCAAAATCAAAAGTTTAGCTATTATATTATTTCGAATCCCTCTAAAAGCATCTTTTTTATCATGTTTTTAATTTCCAAAGAAACACTGAATAAGGAAAACTTTTATTAAAAATTTTTAAAGTTATTAAAAATCCTTTCAACGGAACATTAAACTAACAATTTATCACTTTCTTTCTTGGTATCCACGAATTCTTCGTCGTTCTTTCTCCTTGATTCTTCCATGCCGATTAGTCGACTTTCATGTTCAGCTAGTTTGTCTTTATATTCGTTGCACTTTCTCTTATAATCTTTAATTTCGTTGTTTTTCGTTTGCAGTGCTGTACGCACCAAACGAATTGTATTGAAATAGACTAAAAAACCATCTGAAAAAGTAATTCATCTTACTCAACAGCAGTAAGAGAAAATGAACTTAGTATTATGCTAATCCTTTCATTCTATGCTTTCTTTCTGCCAATAACTTTTGTATTTTCAAAATTCTTTTAAAACATTTCATCAACGTATTTCCAATGTATGGAAATTCCAATGATTACATAACACTGACGCACAGCAGGAAAGTATCGCTAAATTTCAAGCAAGTCTTTATTTTTCTTTTTTTCTTCAAGTTTTTCTTATGCCTTGACTCATTACAGATAAATGATAACTAAGGATGACTTGAATAAAATCTTGTTGTTACAGATTTTTATGGGGAAAATTAATCTAGTAATCCATTTCTGATGATTCTAATCCAATTGGTAATGTTTTTTTTTTTTTTTTTTTTTTTTTTGTTCAATTCAATTAATTAGCTTTTTATTTCAACATTTAAAGATATAAAAGACTTCAACAATTTTTATATCAAACCATGCTAAAGAACCTTTTAAATACTGTCAGCACGTACCATGAAAAAATAATGCTTCGGAATTTGCAAAAGGTTCGTAATTCTAACCCGGACTAACAGAACGAGTCCGTCGGCCACGGATTTCATCCAGTTCTGGTATGAAATGAATCTTCTTCAACGAATCCTTTGCAGCATCACGTTCTTCATTGGCTTTTTTAACAAGACCTTCCAGGACAGCACAGCGACGATTAGAATTATTCAGCTCATGTTCTAACTAGAAAAAAAAACAATTTGACCTATATTTTATTCCATTAGGAGCACGTAGTTATTTAATGCGATATATCTATAACAGTATCAATTTATGATATTTTTATATAAATAGTTCTATTTGGTCGATTTAAACGTAGAGGATGAACTAAAAAGAATAGTCTCAGTGGAATAGAACAATAAAATACCAATCGATATTTTTCATTAAAACTTCCCTACTACTACTGTATTAAAAGTTAAAACCTTAATAATGCGAATAGCCACATTTTCATATTTTTTCAACAAATCATTCACCGTACCGTTATCCTTTCTTTCTTCCAATTCAACATGTTTCCGCTGAATTAATAAATTTAGTCCAAACTCTATAAGTGATTACTACTCTGCAATTTTATTAGCATATCGAATTTTGATAAAATTTTAAGTGAAGATAAATGCAATACACTACACTGGGCGGGAAAGTGACTCAGTAAAAGTAGAATAAAAGTAGAATAATAAAAAAGTAGAATAATTAGCTAACAGTGACATTGTTGAAAAGTGAAATTGCCCACTGTAAAAGTGAGATTTGCTAAATTATGCTAAAATTTAGCTAATTATTCTACTTTTACATAAGTTGCTCATAAAAATATTTTTGAATGGCAGTGTTAAATAAATGATATCATTGATATCAACATATATAACTGATACAAACAAATATATTTCCGTTAAACACTTTTCATATTTATTCGCTTAAATATCATACTTAACTCTGTCATCTACCATTTATCTGCTTATGATTTTTATAAACTAAGACACTTCTTTTGATTCTTGCACTTCCCTCAATTCCTTCTCCCTAAACTTGAGATATTTTCCTCAATTTTTACAGATTTCATCTTGACAGTTTGTAAAAATGCTGCCTATTGTTGAAATGTTTTAGCGCTAACTTCACTAACACCGAGTAGCAATCAACTGAATGATCCTAAGAGAGAAACAGAAATCAGCACCTTTATTTCAGCTTGGAGAACAAGTGCTTCTACATTATTTGCACAACGTACGAATTCAGTCCGTTGTCGATCCAAATCGCTTTCAGTTTCCGTTCTCAAATCTCTTATCTGCAAAAACAAATTCGTCTAACTTATTTATAACATACTCCGTCTGTTTTATATATCATTCTATAATCTCTTTTGTATATAACAAAGATTCATTTTGGTACATAAGTACAAATACATAATACATCATTAACAGAACAAAGATGTAAATTAGATATGCAAAACTTCTGATATACTGGCAACTATCAAATTTGATGAAATTAATTTCAAATAATTTTATCACTTCCAATTTTGAGATTAGCAATGACCGAAACGAAGAGATTAATTTGTTAAATATAAAATTATATTATAAAGAGTGATCTTGTTATTGACTGGGAATAGCCTCCAAGGCATTAGGTGGCTAAAAAAAACCAAATAAATGTATCACAGGAACAAATGATGGTTCATCTCCATTCATATTTAAAAGTCTTATTAAGATCTAACATTTTTTGCCGGATGGATGGAAGAGTAACTGCAAAAAGTTCTAATAATTTTTTTTCTTCCAAAAAATAACAAGGAGCTTAAATTTTCAATATCAGATTTGAAGATTTGAATCAATTCATTAGTTTAGTCAACTGCTGCCATATTGTTGCCATATGAAAGAGCTGGTAAAATATACTGAAATTTGAGTTGATCTAACTTCATTTTAAAAGTATTAACTAGCAACCTGCCGTCGAAGCTTGTTGAAAGCTACCCATAATTCGAGCACATTCTGGTTTTGGGCATTCATTGCATATTTTCTTCTCTGTGAAAATGAACAAATTTAAAACTCGTGAATTGACATATAGATCATATAAATTTCTCCACTTTGAAGTAGTGCATTTTTCGATTAATCGTTTTCAAAAAAAAAACTACTAGTTCTTTAGAAAAAATCAACAAAACACTCATCTAATGATAATAATCAGATTGAAGTAAAGAATGAAAGAACTAATCTAGTGTCAATTAATCTTACCTGACAAATGCAGAGTTAATGCAGAATCAAATATAAATACGAAACTCAAAGCTTTAAATTTAGAAGAATTTCGGCCAATTAATTTTGAAATGGCAATTTATTACTTCATCGTTTCGTCGGAGAAAATATCGTTCCATTTCCCTCTCATGTGTTACTTTCGTCAATTCTCCCTGAACTTTCAGTAGTTCATCTTTCAAATTTTGATTCTTACATATAACAGCTTCTGTTTGTTGCCGATATATATCATTTAGATTTTCTAATCTATCGTTCCTGAAATATTAAACCTGCTCTTCCATAAATATTTCATAGCATATGAAAGAAGTTATAAAATTTTTGTTAAGAAATTTCTGTTAATGTGTAACAGCACATATTTTTTCATTTTATCTGCTTTATAAAAACTAGAAAAAAATAAAATAAAAAATTCAAACATACGCGACATATGCCTGTATAAAACCTAAGTTTATTAAAAAGGAAGGAATATGAAGTTCCTTCTCGATTTATACACAAACTAATACGAGTTACAGAAATTGACGGCGATATGTCGTCAAAATACAGAACAAAATATTCGAAAATTGATTTAGAAATAACTTTTAGATTTTGATATTAAGGTATGTATTTTGAAGCATACCTTAATCGCTCATCACGCAACTGTTGAAAAATCACATCATCAGAACTACCACGCAATTCCGTTTTAAAACCGATATCAGTGAAAGAGGAAGAAAATTGTGGATTTGCGCTTGGCCCATCAGGTCTTGTATGTAACATCTCGTGTGAACTTAAGATTATGAGTAAAGATTTCCAAATACAAAATACGGATATAGAATTTAAAAACATATCCAGATTTTATAGAAATAATAATTACATAAATCCCTCAGTAATAAATTTCTATAAACTTCATTCAAGGTTCATAAAACTAACTAATATGCATGAGATTTAAGGCCGTTATTTTTCAGCAGTTTGAACTGGTAACAATACAACAATTCTAGTCCTTTTGTGCGAACCTTATAAATTATGATTTGCAGCTTAAACCCTATATTTCAAATCTCTTCAAAGAATTAATTTAGCGAATACCGTGACAAAACATGAACTACATCACCGGTAACATCGACATCTGAAAAATGTGAAGCATTCAAATGAGCTACTGATTTTGCGGTATACTGTCGACATTTCTTCACCTGCAAAATTCCGAATTTTTCAGAAATTTTGAAACCTGAAAATTTGAAATAGTCTATAAAACAATACATATTTACTATAAAGTAAATTAAAATATCCTCGGTTTCTCATTTAAGCATTAAAAAATGTTTAATAGCATAATCCTATAATGCAGCTATATGACCGAACTTAAAAGTTAATAATATAATGCGCGGAGAAGACATCACCTTATTGCTCAAATTTGCCAAAACTTGACGATACTTTCGTTGTTGATTAACACTTGCATCAATCCTACTTCGATAGCTGTTCAGGTCAGAAGGCACGAAAACGATGTTGAGTGGAGATTGTACTAATCAAAAATTTATAAACAAACAAAATTTTAATTTATAATTTCTCTATATAAGAAATAATACAAATAGATAAGTCTGCACGAAATGTAAATTTATTAAAAAGAAGCTTTATGTACAAACCATTATGAGTTATAGATGTTGATGGTTGTGTATCATCGGAATACATAATCAAATCATTCAAAGCTGTTTCCTCACTAAAAATATACATTACAGAGCACATGTTTTGAGAGATAAAAAATTATTTCAATTCTAACAATTTCAACAAAATAAACTTAAAAATCTATTAAAGTCTATTTCCATTTTTGAAGCATACTAGAATTTGTACCGTATTTTCTTCCATTTGATTGAACTTTAAATTAAAAAGAGTAAAAAAGCATAGTGCAATCAAGACTTTTAGATCCCATTTGAAAATAGGAGCGGTGAAAAGGAATGAAAAGGAAACGTTTCATAATACTTTTTAGAAATTCACAAAAATTTTCTAAAATAACAAAGAAATTTGCATGAAAATCTTTATATGATTAATTTCCACTAACGGCCGGAGCATCTATCAACTAATCTATCATATTTTAAAAAGAAACATAAGATGAAAAGAAACTAATTTGGAATCTCACAATAAATTCCATATGCTTATTTCATTTGCACAACTTTTTTAGCATAACTTGAAAATTTTCATATAAACAACACATTGTTTCCAAGTAAATTGGACAATAAGATGAAAATTAATGCATTTAGTTGTAATGTTTAACACAATCGTATCAAACATAATCGTTCCGAATGGATTATTTATTCCGATTTGTTTATTAATATTTGTTTATTAATATGTTTATTAATAGCTAATTAATCTTATCGCTTATATTCATTTTTTATACGATTAATCATATGTTTTTGTTTATTATTTCTTATTTAAATGCTTTTTTAATAAATATAATTCTTCAGCTTGAAATGCTAGCCTTTAATTTTAAATACAAAGAAAGCTCTCATACTATCTATACTGATCTATTTTTTCTTATTATCGAGCATCAAATAAAAGTATTTTGATGCCGAATTAAAAATACTTTTAATTTGACAGTTTAAATGAGTTCTCAACAGTATTAATATTAATGGGTTGAATTTTTTTTTTTTTTTTAACTAATAAGAATTAAATTCTAAGCAGTGAATTGAATTTTATCTACAATCATGTAAATTAAACACGCTCTAAAAGTTTTGTAAAGTGCACAGACAAGAAAAAGTAATCTTAACTATTTGAAGTGACCATTAAAACACTACATAAATGTATAAAACATAATAACGGCAATTTTTTCCAATCTTTTCAAATTGAATTTTTGAAATTTTTTTTGTATCGAGCAAGGTTTGAGAAATTTCCCTTTAAAAAAATTGTAATTGAGTACTTTATAATGAATGGAACAATTTTTACATCAGTCACTTCAGAAACAGAGTTTTACTGATAGCAAAAGCATATGATGAGAATAAAACATATCACACTAAGATACTTTGTCATTCAATTTTAGTGAAGAAATTTTAGCATCATTCGCACCAGTCGTGATAATCATGGTACTCTTATATTTTAAATTTTTTTAATCGAATTCTCTTTCTAACTTAATAAATATCATTCATACCAATTCAGTTAATAGAGAGTGTATAACGGCGTTTTTTAAAATTAGTTTTTTTTTTAAACAAAGAAAAATTTTATTTGGAAGAGTTTTCTGAATAGGAAGCTTAATGTCCTTCGAAAATGTCATTTCGTTAAATAATTGCAAAATTATTTTTTTTTAATCGAATTCCCTTTCTGACTAAATAGCTATCATTCATACCATTTAGCTAATAGATAGTGTATAACGGCGTTTTTTAGCTAAGGAAATTAGTACCGTTTTCCCGGTATTTCTTATCTTCATTTTAGTGCGGAGTACAAAAACATTTTTCAATATTTTTCATTTAAATTAAAAGAATTAGAAAATAATTTTTGATTAGTAAAAGCCTACTTAATTAATTTCATAATATGTTATTTTTTTAAACACGAGAAATAAATACTGACTCGAAAGATAGTCAAAAAATCAATTCCTTGCAAATAAATTTTTTTAGATATATTTAACAAGGGCTTTTTTTTTGAAGTTCTTTACTCATGAATGAGCATTTTTTAAAATTAGTTTTTTCTACATAAACAAAAATTTTATTTGAAAGTGGAGTTTTCTCAATAGGAAGCCTAATGTCCTTCAAAAATACATCTTTTTCTTTAACGATATTATATATTTCATGTTAAACTGGATTTTTAATGAATCCACTTTTGAAAATAGCTGTCTTTCTCTTCCAAAGTATGAATTAGAAATTTTTCCTTACATCTGTATTTAAACTTTGCCATTCTTAGTATCAATTTGAATACACAAAATTTTCAGAAAAAAGTAATTCTTAATAAGAATCAGTGAATCAAATTAATAATTTGATATTATATTAAGAATTATTGAAGAACTAATAGAAACTAGCTAATATTGAATTTTTCCAAGAAAAGACCGAATTTTAGTTCTTTAAAAAGCAGAGAAGAAATAGACAATGGGTACTACTTGATTAATAAAAAATCAAATCCAATAAACGAATAGCAAATTATAATGGTGGTACTAAAAGTGTGTAATAAATGCAAATAGAAATTTCATGATAATGAATAATACTTCATAAATTGTATAGCAAGTAAATGCTAATTAGAGCCAAAATGACTACTGATTTTACCACATAAATCTAAATATAAAATATCCATAAAAATAAATATAGAATATCCATAAATATAAATATAAAATATCCATAAATATAAATATAAAATATCCATAAATATAAATATAAAATATCCATAAATATAAATATAGAATATCTATAAATATAAAAAAAGTCATGCCAAATAGGTTAGCTACTTTAATTAATTTGCTTACAATTAAATAAATACAAGTGCCTAAAAACTATCATAAAAAATCACATTCATTTATTTCACAGAAATTCTAAATTTTCACAGATAATTTTTAAAAAATAAAATATTGAAGAAAAAAGCAACAAACATTTCAAATAAATTGTCAGTTTCCACAGCTGCAATGCCTTCGTCATTTTGTTCACTCATTGTAACCTATTTCTTTTCATAAATTCTGACAGAATCAATCGCTCCAAATTTTTCATTTTTTGCTTCTTAAATGACTGAAATTTAAAATAATTTATGTCTATTCGTTGAACTTCATTTCATATAATAGAGTGAACGTTAATGACATTAATGCTCTATGCACATCAAATATTCATGTAATCAAGTAATCAAGTAATTATAATGCTCTATGCACATCAAATATTCATGTAATTAAGTAATCAAGTAATTACATAGGATTTTAGACCTTCACTTCGGAAATTACATTTACTATCAAAAATAGCATGAATTTCAACAAATTGCCAACGAGTAACAGACAAGGTCAGAGCTGTGGTATTTATTGGGTTGAATTATTTGCTTTCAGATTTGCTGATGGCACGTTATAATTTCTGAAGATATGGTTTTATCAGGAGATAAACGTAGAATATGAAAGCCGAAGAATCTGTGAAGTAATACTTCTGGCTAGAATGCTAGAATTCTAATACTTCTAGCTAGAATCTAGAATGCTAGAATTCTTATTCAGGGATACAATTCCACTCAGATGAAATGCAGAAGGATCGACTGATTACTGTTAGAAACCTGTTAGAGAGCAGAATTGTTATTAGTAACAGAAAGATTCATATCCAGATTCATACTTTAGAATCATAGGTATATGTTCAGAAATTCAGACTTCATTGGCTATTCACGTTGAATGAAGTCATTTTGTATTCTAGTATATGTTATAATTATGCCATTACTTCTCCATGAAAGGGATTTTAATGAATTTTTGATTTAATTTTTGTAAAAAATAATTTGAAGTTTTGTTTTATTTATTTCGATAATACTGTAAGACAAAATTGCTCTACCATATGCCTTATAACTTATTTCCAGTTTCGATTCTTCAACCGTATTACCTTTTAGGTTATGTATCCTGAATTACACTACTGGATCAAAGTTTTTTTTTCTTATCGTATTGGCGTAATTGATGCTTCATCTTTTTTGTAGTTAGATGCAAATATGCACCATTCAAAGATTCAGGACACGTGCACCTATATATATTAATTCTAATCCTAAATATATGATGAATAACGAATCACGAATCCAAAGTATATAATGAATGTGTGTACTATACAGTATTATTTTCATTTTTGATATTCTTAATAAAAATTTTTTTTATTTTTTTATAAATATTTTTTTACATTAGCAAAATGTTAAAAAAAAATATTCACTTTCTAGCATAAGATAAGAAAATACTGCCATGTTTCGTTCGTTAAATTCAAACTAAGAAATATATCGAAATTCAAATTATTTTAAAAGCGAACAAAATTGACAAAATGACGAAATATTTTTTTTTGTTGCAAATTTGAGAGATAAATTTGCTTAAAAATTTTAAAAAAAGTTTCGGGTGAAAATTTATATCTTGAAAATTTTCAGTATAGTTTTTAATGTTGTAATTTTTATTTTAATTTAAGCTAATATAGGCAAAGCTAAGTTTTAAAACTAGAAAATTATCGAAGCGCATTTAATCATATTGAAATAGTTGTTAAGGCTTCTTAAAAATATTTTAATTTTCATTTCTTTTCATTAATTCGCCCGAAAGATAATGAGGACGTGAATGGTAAATGGATGTGAGTTATTCTCATTTATGAAAAAAAAAAACTTCTTAAAGGACAAAGGAATAAAATAGTTTGAGTTAAAACTAAAGTTTACGAAAAAGTTGCGAGAAAAAGTTAGAAGTAAGGAATTCGAAGAGTAGAGAAAGGAGTCAGTTATAACTTTGAATTTCACACTTGCAAAATCTATGAAATATGTTCTGTGTCTGTTAATTATTAATAATAAAATAATAGATAAAAATAAATTAAATGGAAAATATGTGACACATACATAGTGCTGAAAATTAAAATCAATAATTTGTTATGAGCTTAAGAGAAGAAAAGAGAAAAGATTAAATTAGGCTGAATTAGATAGCATTGATATTTGTCCCAGTTATTCCAGTACTGAAGGCCTGGTTGCTAAAACATTGCTATTTTAATTAGGCTTAACAATAAGAATATCTAGAAATACCTTTGAAATTAGTGAAAAAAATTTGTAGTTCTTCAATTTCATTCGATCGATTCATTTTCTTGCTGGATAGCAATTTCTCAATAATTCTTACTGTACTGCCATCTGCAAGTGACCAATGGCTATGAACGGATAAATTTAAAATAGTGAAAACAGTGCAAGTCTAAAATACAGATATGCCTGAAATAACTTTTATTTATCATTCATTGGCAACTTGGAAGTACTACGATCGTTACCTTGACAATATCCCGTCAACAGTGACATTATGGCAAATTGTTGACAATCAATTTCATATAACGCTATGTTTAAAAGAATTCATTTGCTAGGGAAAATAGCAAGCAATTTGGTATTTCTATTCATAACAATAATTATACTAAAGAAATTGATAGGTAAAAGATAAGAGATAAAATGTAATATTAACATTATCTCACTAAAAATGTTAACATATAGAAATGCAATTAATTTTTTATTTGAGCATTTAACAAAATATAACAAAGTAAAGTAAAAACAATTTTGTATATTGAAAGTTTTTTTTTCGATTCATTTTTTCACTTCAATCTGTTGTTGTTCATTGTTTTGCGCTTTGAATGCATTTGACAAAGATGGTGAAGTTTCTTTGTTACTGGAAAATATCCTCGAATTATAATACTTTTCATCTAAATAACTCAAAGGGTTAAGGTCACCCAATGAATCAACCCATAAATAAGGTAAAAAATGAAAAAACAATTTTGAAAAAAAAAATATAGCAAGACAGAAAACAAAAGTTATAAAAGCAGAATGCGAAGACATGTAAAACTTGCTCATGGATTATTTGACCTTAATCAATATTTCTCCTTCCTAGGTTAAAATTGTCATTGATATCCAGCCAGATTTTAAAGTCAAGTTTATTTATTGGTATTAAGTGCGGGAAGATTATTAAAAGAAAATGAAACAATTAATTTTTAAGCTGTTTTCTTTTTGAATTAAATTTTGAAACGTTACTTTTTGTTTTGCTTTGCCATTAAAAGTATTTACTCCATCACATGTTCCTATATTTTTCCATGATGCTTCGAATGGACCGTAATTTAATGCGACATCTGGATAATAATGACTTCTAATCTAAAAGCTTTTCATTGCTGAGCAATTGTGCAAGTTTAATTTATTGTCCACTTACGAAAGTCAATTATTTTAAGTCCAACTATGAGTTTAAATCAAATTTCCAATGTTTTGACTTTAATATTATAGATGATTTGAAAGCAACAACATTTCGATTTTTGGCTTGAGAAGTAATTTATGCAAAACTAATCAAAGATTGATGATACACCTACAGCTTTACACATAAATACGATGATAAGCATTGCTAACATCATGCCGATAGCAACACCAATCAGAATAAAATTAAAAATATCAATAGCTCCCATATCAGCCATTTGAGCACTTAGCGTATTAAGTGATGCCTTAAAAAAAAACAGCTCATTTTATTTTGATTAAGTAATTATGAAAACTCAGTTTAGGAAGTTCTATAAATGTTAGATGTAAAAACTTAAGAAATATTAAAGCTGTGAAAAGTTTTGCTAAATGATAATAGAGCTAAGTAAGTAATTGATTAGACTACTATCAGATTATTTAATAATTTAAATGTTTGTATTTATGTGAATATGAAAGTATCGAATATGTTTGACGAAATCTAAACAAAAATTTTTTGTGTAAAATGGATAAATCCATTACAATTCACAAAGTTGTTTAATCACTACTTTTGATAAAGGATGTTATAGGATTACCAATTATTATCAGTGTTGGCAACAAATTACTAAAATTCATCTTAATAATTTTACAGATAGCAATTGACAAACCATAAAACGCTCCAATATGTATGTACATAAGCAGCCACTTTGGAAAATTAATAAGCAGAAAAATGTTTGTCTTTGAATTATACCGAAAGATTTTGCATAATTTCAAGCTATTTTTTAATTTTAATGGACTTAATATCAATTTACAATGAAATTTATTTGCATTTCACTGAATTAGAAGGAATAATTACAAATTATGCTGTTAAGTAAAAAGTATGCAAATTTTGTTGCTACCGATATTTTACCTGTCTGAAATTTGAAAGATTCTGATGAGAGGATCATGCTCCATAATATTTAGTTGTAATAAGAAGCTGTCTGCTGTTTTATTCCAAAGAAATTTTTTTTTTCTCGAGAATTTCAAAGAGAGTGAGCAAATAAATCTCTTTGACTTTCAATTAATAGCTTGAGATCAACTTATTTTCGATGTCTAACTTGTTAATTTGATGTTGTTAAATACAAATTAAATTTGTTTTATTGAATACAAACAATGTTTTTACGCATAACTAAGATATCTATATGAAACATCTATAAAACAGCAGCATTATAAATTAGAAGTTTTGCAAATCATATCCTACATATCAATAGCCAGGTGCAGTTCGCGGTGGTGGACAATGGCCGCAACTACCATCAGCACCTAAATTAAAGCTGCAAAATTAATTTGATACCAGAAGTAGATTTTAGGATTATTTAATAAGAGTATACATTTTAAAACCTTCAAATTTTCTAGCGCAGTCATTTTAAGATTTTTTAGAAAAAACTATGAAGCTTACTGATTATAAAGAATGCTTTTCTTCCCGAGAAATAAAAAAAATCTGTCTTAGTCTTTCAAATAATTATCTAAATTAATTTCCAAACCATGTGAGCCGCTCGGTCCTGGTATTCCTCTTGGTCCTCTTTTCCCAATTCTACCTCTTTTTCCACTCTGAAACATTCCTGGTATGATTATTTTAAAGAACTGCAACCAAAAGCTGGACCTTGAATTCTTAAGTAGTAATACTTCAGATGTTCCAAACAACTTACCTCGCCTCTTGGTCCTCTTGGTCCAGGAATAGTCTGTCCACGTTTCCCTTTTGGTCCTTTCATACCAGGTGGTCCTACTGGTCCTGGAGGTCCCGGAGGACCAGCAGGTCCTTCTATTTTAATAAGTTTTCCATTCTAAATTATTGGATTATGTTGCCGAAAAATGTTACGAATGTCAAATACTAAATAACCCAAATTAGTAATGCCAAAAAACTCGACCCAATTCATAACTTTTGCATATTAATGTGTAATAAAGTCAATGACAAACTTACAAAATATAACTTACTTCTCCTCTTTCACCCCTAGGCCCAGGATCACCCGTTTTCCCTACTGAACCCGGTTGTCCGATCATCCCTCGAGCTCCTTTTTTTCCTAAAAATGGTTTTTAAGAAAACTTTTGCAAACATTGTCAGAGTTTTACCAGCCATTGTTAACTGCTTTAATTCTAACTTACCATCATGACCTGTTTGTCCCGATTCACCTCGAGGTCCTGGTGGTCCTTTATTACCAGCTTGTCCTGGTGGCCCTGGTGGACCAGGCATGCAAATTATGCAAGG
This sequence comes from Mansonella perstans, assembly GCA_037074765.1. Taxonomy (NCBI): domain Eukaryota; kingdom Metazoa; phylum Nematoda; class Chromadorea; order Rhabditida; family Onchocercidae; genus Mansonella; species Mansonella perstans. The sequence goes on from JBAMDO010000576.1 coordinate 776,530, forward strand.
TTCCTTTACCAAACCCTCATACGGCATTACGCTACCACTTTTTCCAGAATTGCCATGCTAGCAATAAAAAATGTTAAAATCTAAACAGATGCTAAAATCAGAACAAGATTTTCAAGTATTACCATTATTTTAACTTTCAAAGAAAATAAAACTCCGGGAGATTCCAGCCAGTTTGTTAATCCGAATTAAACGAAACCTTTCCAGGTAGTCCATCGATACCATGCTTGCCGTCATTTCCCGATGGTCCAGGTGGACCAGGTGGTCCATGTTGACACATACATTGCATCATCTTTACTACCACCTGCTGGTCTGGCTGGTACGCTGATGGTGGTTCGAACACGGGCTACAATTTCTAATTCCAGTTAGAAAACCTTTTAAATTCTCAATTCAAAATTCAAATCAATATCCTAATTTTTTTAAAAACACAAAAATGAAACCGCTGCTGCAGGAGCACCATATGCGCCATTTCCACCTGCATCACTGATAGCATCATCACGCCATTGTCCGAACAACCAACCACGTTTCTCACGTTTCCTCATCTGACGTTGATTTCGAAGAGCGTACATTTCAGACCACATATCTCTAGAACTAATCTGAAAAAAAGAAAAACAAACGAATTCCTTCTCATGAAATAAACTTTCCGGAAACCAATAAATTCTATGCCGAAATATCGTACTTTACAGAAGTCTGTTCCATCCAGAATTTTCGAGTGCAGTTGATGAGCATAGCTATAGAGCAGTGGCATCGTTAAAATTGCCAGTGAAACCGAAAATATTGATAGCGCCACTGCGGCAATCGCTACATGTCGAAACTGTCTTAAAAAGAGCTTTGAAAAAATAAATTCGAAAATTTATCCACTCAGTTTATGATTTTCTATAAATCTATTCAGTTTATGATTTTAATTGCGTAATATTCTATAGGTTAGCTTGCGGGAACTAATTAATTATGCGTCGAAAAAGGTACCTGCGCACTTCCAATTCCATCTTCAGATCCAAATTCATGATTGCAAACTAACAGTTGATAAGGTCAATCAGCAGTATTTTAAATGGGGTGCAATTTAAGAAATTTTAATAGTGATGCATTTATGATAAATGGGGGCAGAGAATATATGTGAAATTATTGGTGAAAAGGTATATTATCTGATAACATCCAGTTGCAAAATTCAACATATTTACACACACATGAAATTACGATGATTTCATTTATGAGTGGCCTAAATTTTTGACTGACATTTTAAAAATTTATTAAAGTATGAAATTTGACAAATGACATAATGGAATAGTCGTATCTCAAAAGGAGAAAAAGACTCATCTTTAATTCATTCATCCAGCTCTTTATCCTGCAAATTATTAGGATTATGAGAATGTTCGAAAATCAAAAAAAAGAGAAAAATAGAAGTTTGAGAGAACTGTAATTTTGATTTTTATTTGAGTTTGAAATTTTTCCTTTTTAAATAAATTCTTAAATGAAAAAATATTCTGTCGTATTTATTATATGAAGAAAGATTTAAATGGTTTTCTTCTCACTAATAACCTTTCTTGTCATGAAGTCTTCACTGATTCATGGCATTAGGCGAAACTGCTTTAGTCTTCCAAAATATATGCCATAAAGTAGTTGTGCAGGAATAAATTCAACAAATTTTGGAATATTTTTCAATATGTTCTACGATGATAAATTTAAGACATTTAAGCGGCAAATTCTATTTAGCCTTTCGGATGACCGTATAGTCAATGATGTTAAGATGAACACACTGATCGAAATTCATTCTCTCTCGGATAACATTGAAGAATCCATCAAAATTATTTTGAAGCAGCAAAACGAATTTAACAATGTCAAAAAGTAACAAATGGTCAGTGCTGCATCGATCCCTCAAATGAAAAATATAATTAAAACATAAAAAAATTTCTTTTCTTTGATCCACTGAAGCAACCAATGGCATTTTCTCATTTTTCGGCTTACTTTGGTTAATATAAATCCTATTTATTCTCACAGTCCAATCACTTATTATTGCGTCTCTTCTTTTGATGAAAAAAAATTTATTTACAGAAAAATGATCATAAAACGATTTTTTGCATCACTTATCCTGATCCTTTGTTTAGTTCTGTTGATTAGATTACTTGTACCGACCAATGCCATTTTTGTGATAATTAAGTATGCAAAGGATATTTTCAAAAAAGTTGATCTAATTATTGCTTTTATATTATCCTTTCTTCCCATTTTATATTAAAAATTGATGATTTAAATTCTACTCCATTTAGAGCATTTTCTAAAAGGATCGTTTGTATTGAATATTGATGATAAAACCGCAAATAACATTTAATTTGATGATACTTTTCAAATAATTTGATTCCATTTGTTTTTTTTTTTTATATTTAATTTTGGTCAGCGATGAGATAAAGATATATAGAGGTGTGAACAAAGAGAATATCGCGGCGCAATTCAGGGTCAATTGGATTATGCAGATGATCATCGTCGTCTCTATGGGGATCATAATCTTGCATAACAGATCTCTTTTTTCTGCTACTGATATCGAATGAATCAAACCGAAATAGCTCATAATAGCGAATGTTATCATTCAGGTAGTTGGACCTAATATCATCCGTATCATCCAGGTAGTTGGACCTAAATATCGAACGTATCATCCAGATAGTTGGACCTAAATATCGAACGTATCATCCAGATAGTTGGACCTAAATATCGAATGTATCATTCAGGGTATTTGAACCTAATATCATTCGTATCATTCGATTAGCTAGACCTAATATCGAACGTATCATCATCATCATCATTACCGTCATTCAAACAAATCAATATCATCAGGAAATGATTTGTTAGATGACACATTTGGTAAAGTAGTAGAGGAAAGAGTTGAAGCGTCTTTTCCTTCTTCCGCTCTCATCGCATGCGCTACTCTTTCCCTTACCAACTCATTCTAATTTTATGCATTCATTGAAAAATTTTATGCATTCACAACGGGGGCCCCCCATATATCGTAAATTTTACGACTCTGTTTTTGGAATAGTTAAGAGATAGGATTGAAGAAAAAGAAGGAGAAGTGAGGTCGAAGCCAATAAAATAACCTCATAGCTTTGTAAAGTTGACGCATAGCTCCAATTAATGTCAATTCTTTCCTCTTTCTCATCCATTGCAATCACTTCTTTTCACCTCATTTCTCTCTTTTCCAATCCTATTATTTATACAATAGTTTTGTAGGTGGTTTGATTACCTGCATTTTATTTTATAATATAAATTAAATTTTATTTATTTGATCCTTTTAAATCATATTATAAGATATTAATTAATTATTTAAAATAAATGCAAATTGTAATTATTTATGCAAAATTGATCGAAATTTATATATTTTGTTAAATAAATTAAACAACTAATAGTAATATTTTATTTAAAAAGTTAATTTATAGCAAAATTTAACGAATTAAACGCTAAATCAATTCTGAACAATGCGATCACCACCAATCGATCTGAATACACTTTCAATGGAATTACACAAAATTGCACAAGCTAAGTAAGTTATCATTTCAATTATTTTGAAAATATAAAATGTGAAAATTTCATTTTACTTAGACAAGTGTTTAATTGTTATGATATAATTGAAAGCTTAATGAATTAACGACAAAGAATAATGATATCAAGTTGTTGATTACAATAGTTATAAAATTTTGATGAACTGAATTGCTACAATGTAATGTGATTTGATAATTATTAACTTTCGAATTATATAAACTTCCCTTGCTGCTAATCTATCAACAATAGCTATTCGTAAGGATAATTATTTTTGATTGAATGATTAATCTTTCTGATCCAACCAATTATTGCCTTATTTATGCATAATAAACAAAAAAATCACTTTGAAGCATTTTACAAAAATAATTACCAGTGTTCAGGCAAATTGCAATCATAGCAGTGATTCCCAATCGGGGGTCTGCAAGAACAAAAATGTGGATTGCAAGGGCGGTGGTACCATGAATAGAAAACAGGCAGTGGCTGTTTTCTTTCCAATTAATACCTTGAAAATCTTGATTAAAATTTATTTTCTAATTAACAGAATTTATTATTTTTGAACATTATGGTTCTACTGCAAATAAACAGCCAAATTGATCTTGATCAAGAAAAGTTTGGGCACTACTGAATTATAGCGATGATTGCAACAATACATGTAAACAGTAATCATAATTACGAAAGTCATGAAAACTGATAAACTGATAGATGATATCGGCAAGGGATTCAGGTGATTGCAATTTCAATGGTAAACTTTGTGATAGTTTATAATCATTCTAATTCAGGACGAAGTTGGAAGATTTCACAATGAAACGTAATGAGCTGTTGGCTGAATTAGCCGATTTCCAGCAATCCAAAAAGTTCATCGAAGAGACACAAAAAACGATCAGTGATTTGAATGAAGAAAAGGATGCTCACAGCGAAATCATCCAGCAAATTAATATGGTTCATTTGTTTTAATGAATGTATTGTCTTGTTAATCACATATAAGGAGGGTCAAAGGTTGTAACTTAGTCACCTTTCGATATTTCATATAGCAGTTATATCTAATTTCGCATTTACACTAGCTGAAATCAACGTTGTTGATGTATTTTATATGACAGCATAAGATTTGTAAGATTGAGAAGCCATTTGTAAAGTGCTTCTAAATTAGGTATCAATAGTTCTTTCTCGATTCAGGAGAAAAAATAGTTTTTGAGAACTAGTAATACTTGTAACGAATCATTATCCATTATCAGAATAATGGTACTGTCCTGATATTTATTAACGAAAATGACAGAATACCAATCCTCTGAATAATATTAACGAAATATTATATTTATGCCTGGTGTAAGAAAATATCGTCAAAAATACATTAATTTAAAGTCTTTGGAATATGGCTCAACTTCAGAAATCTATATTTAGGATAAGCAAGAATTGGAAAAAATTATGAACTCAGCTAAGCAAGAAAAGCGACAAATGGAAGAAAGTATTAGTCAGAAGTATGAAGAGATATTTCGGTTATTGGAACAGACCAACGAGCTATCGCGGGAAAGCGGTATTGATGAAGAAGATCTCATCTCACCATCAATCATACCACCGAATAAAATTGCTCCGTTAGCTTTATCATACAGATTAGTTCTTACAAAAAGGCATGGGAATTTGATAGAAATAAAATGAGATATTTCCTTACTTCATGCAAAATCTTATTTAGCGCAAATAAGTGGAATTTCTTAGAAGATCAGTGATGCATTACCTTATACTACTTGCCTGTTGGTCACTTTTGTTCAGAGCAGTCAGAAAAAATCATCATCTACAAACTTATTTCTATTTGAACAAACAGCGAATCATGTTAAATGCTGAAAAAAAAAGTGAATTTTCCAGGAATATTTCATCTGTTGGATCTTTGGCTACTTCAAGCGCAAGTGTACCATCTCTTTTGCGTCACTTTAAAGTTAATTCAGTACCAGCTGTTGTACAGCGTGCTATGTTCAATTTCGATTCCATTCTATTGCAAGCAGCAGCGCCAACAATGCCACGACCACCAACCATGCCACATCCTTTTCCAACTAGTTCATCACTTAGCAAAGTTGATCATCAATCACCACCAATGAAGGTTCCTTTCATTTATTGGTTAATTTTAAAAAAAAAAGTGATAATTATATTATTAAATTAGAGGGAGAATTATATTATTCAGTAATGACGAATATTTTCTTCTGGAAGATTTTTTTTTTCAACGGATAATTGAAACATTCTTTGATGGTTTCCGCTAGTAATTAACTTTGCTCTGTTCAATTTATGTGAAATATTGTTGCCTGCTGTAAAAGTAATACTTTTTTTTCAGACATGTCAGTCATGTTTCCAGCAAATCCATCGTAATGCTCCCATATGTCCAATGTGTAAAAGTAAAAGTCGATCAAAGAATCCAAAAAAACCGAAGAGGAAAGTGATGGAGTAAAATTCATTAGTTGTATTTTAATTTATTTATGAAATAAAAAGATTTTAGATGTTTTACTCTATTGATAACAGAAATATATCGTCGTAAAATTCTACATATTTTTTACAGTAAAAAAAAAATCCTATTCTCACATATTATGCAAGTCTGAAAGACAGTATAAATAAATATTTGAAATTCTTAAAGTTATTGACTTTAATCTTTAAACAATAATAATATTTGTTCCTTAAACAATTTTGAATTCTTATTGAAAATTTGAACATCTTCTCAACAAAAACAATAAAATAATAAATGGCCATAAATTTTATTCCGGAAAAAAATAAATTTAAATTTTATTCATAAATTTTGTTTAAATTTTATAATATCCGGTAACAGAAAGAATTATACATAAAAATCAATGATGCAGATTATACCATAAAAAATTATACATGATGATGAAGCATTTTATCTGAATATACATCAGGTATTTTTTCATAATCAAATTATACTTTTTTTTTTTTTTTTTTTTTTTTTGAATAATTCAAATATAATGTTAGGTGAATGCAATCAAATGCTTTTTCCGGATGTATTATTTACATTTTTTTTTTTCCTTTGATATTTCATTTCTACCATTTTACACCCCAACAATTATTCCTTCTTTCATATTCAGCATCAAACCGTTCTTCACACAGCCAAATAGATTGCATCTTCAAGCATGTCTGCTGTACCACGGGTCTATCATCTACATAAAATGAGCCCTGTTACCATCCATCTATCTATCCATCCATCTATTTTGAACCATTTACTCGACGATACATTAAAACAGCATTCCTGCAGTGTGCAATACAACGATCATCAGAAGTGTTATTTTCTTCTATTCATCCCAACTATATTCATTTCACATTTTTTTTTTTGGCTTTTTAAATTTTCAAATGTAGAAATTGTAGAAAATTGTAGAAATTCTTTACATAATAGAATTTGTTTCAAAAATTTGCATTGTTTAATTATTGAGGTTTAAAGTGTTTAATAGTGTTTACTGAAATTATATAATATTGAAATATATATAGTGAACAGTTGAGAATTTATTCATTCCACACATATATAACAATTTTTATGTGCTGCAATTTCTTTTCGATTTAAAATTGAAAGTTTTTCATTTTTTTTTTTTTGTTGCATATTAACAATAAATAAATATCTACAGCATAAAGATGTGTCCTGGATGTTGATGGAATTACTATGCTACCATAAGTGATGAATTTGACAATTTTAAGTAAAGAATTATGCAAATTATCATCAGCAAAGTAATTCTTTCCAATATTTTCACCTATGAAACACTTAATGATCTTAGAGAGAGAGAGAGAGAGAGGGAGAAGAATGTTGTGTTGTTTCTAAAAAATCATTTCATAAAAACTTTTTCTTTGTGAAAAAAAATTGTTGGTTTGAGGTTTGCTACCTGTCAACAAAAAAGCAAATATTTAAAAAATGATATTTGTGTAAGATTAAATAATGCAAACATTCAATGAATAAACTTATTATAACCATTGAAGACATATATGAAAGAACGAATTAACAGATGAAATGAAATAATGGATGAAATAAGCAGGCAACAATTTAGAAAATTTAATTTGTAATCACGTACCTTTTTTTTTTTTTTTAGAAAATTTCAAATTTAGCTTTTTCAAAAAAAAAAACTTTCAAAAAAAAATTTCAAATTTAGCAATTTAGAAAATTTAATTTGTAATCACGTGATCAAAATCAATCGGAATTGCAGTGAAAAAGTAAACGAATTTACCGGGAAGTTACACGAGTTATGTATTGCTCTAAATGAACTTCGGGGAATTTGTGTATTTATTACTCAATGCGAAAAATTAAATGGAGAGCTAGAAGGTGAGCGTCGGTCACATGCTGACGAATTACGACAAATTAATCAGGTATGCAAGTTTCATTTTTATATCATCAGTTGATTTTTAAACTGGAATTGTTTTGCATTGTAAAATTCCTTATAACAAAATCTTAACTACAAAGTTAAACTTTTCAAAATCTCAATAATTCATGTCAGAAATGCTAAAAATTTTTCCACTGCAAGATTATTTGGCTTAAAGTTGATTGTCCGGTTTGGGACTTAAAAATGTGCTCAATGAAGCAAGTCTTCAAACTGGACAGGTGACATCATTTTCAAATTTCATAAAACTTATAGCTCTTAATTCTATGTTATTTTATGGAACTTGTGTCTTTAGGATATAAATCATTTGGAAGATACTTTCAAAAGTTTGAAAAATGGAAATGATGCTAGAAAAGATAGCATCGCGCAAAAGTATCGTGAGATTGAGCGGGATTTGAATCATACCAATGAAATTTTATGTGAAAGTGGTATTTCGGAAGCAGATTTGCTGACAAATGAAATGCTTTTTCCGTCACAATTTAATAGGTGAGGGTATGATTTTTTTTTTTTTTTTTGTGAAATAAACATGAAATTACGTATTTGGCGAAATTTTTGAAAATTCTGGATTCCGGAACAAATAACAGGATTTGATCCACCAGGATTTGATCCATCAAAAAACAAGCTGTTATGAAACTCCAATGTTTTAATTAATGTAGTTTTTATTACAGTTTCATAAATTTAACCTTTAGAGTAGTCGATAACAATTCCGCAAATCATTTGGCCCTAACGACGACGCCGCTTGTGCTGAATCAATTATCACATCTTTCATTCTTAGAAATGCTAAATCGACATCGGAATCATATTTTGGAAGCTTCCGATCGAATTTTATGCACACCCGGTGGTGTAACAACCACAACCACTGCTTCTATGACAGCCATTATGTCAGCCATAAGTGAACCAGCCAAGATGAAGGTAGTACTTTTCGAAACATAACAATTTCAAAAAAAATTGAAATTGTATTAATGTTCTAATCAACGTCTGATTAAATGATCATTCAATTTAACTGCCAGAACCAAGTGACCAGTGATTCGTTGATAAAGAAAAATTCGATTGAATTATTTCGAGAATTTTACCATTGGTACAAAAGAAATCTCTAAGTTTATGAAGTTACATAGGCATCATTTTTTTCTTAGCTTTTGAAATACTTTTATTGAACGTTTTGCAAATATTTAAATCTTGATAAATTATTTATTTAATATACATTTATTACTTCACGGATCTATGCAATTTAATTTATCTTCTCTTTTCGTTTTTTTTTTTTCTTTCGTCGGATTGCAGATATTACAGAAATGTCAATCCTGTGAACAACTCATTCATCGAAATGCTCCCATATGTCCACGGTGCAAGGTGAAAAGTCGATCGAAATATTCAAAAAGGTCGCGAAAATCGGAGCAATAAGATTAAAGTATTCCTACTGTTATCAAGCGTTATTTGTTTTTTCCGGCATTCAAGCATTATTTTATTTCCACATATTCCGATTTTTCATCGTAATTGGCTATGAAAAATGGAGTAGTAATGAATAGTTATAATATAAGCCATACTTTAGTTATGAGAGTTCGAGAATTTGAGTTAATCCATGACTGATTTATGTACAGCGGGCAGAATTAAACTCATTCTCGCGTATAAAATTTTGAATTAATCTTTTTTTTTTATGTAAATTATTGACGATTATATTGTGCATGCGACAAATGTAGAACTACATGTGGTAGATACTGCATATTACATGGATCTACAAAATATCCACGTTTACCTCTCATTCCTCCAAAACAAATTTAATTTTATTTCACTTATTCAGCCAATCAAACACACTATTTATTCCTCTCTAATATTTTAAATTCAAAAAATGAAAATTTCTGTTTTGTTTCAAATTTCTTTCTGCATTAGATATATTCAATTGATTATTTATAGGTACAATTCATTGTTTTAACATTAATCATAAAAAATAACCACATAAATTTGCAATGACACACATGTTTGCAGTAATAATAAAATTTTTTGAAATAAATCAAATTGATATCCCATTCAGAGACTAGCAAATCATCATTTCTTATCATTGCTCTTTGTTGTTGTATAACTTCGACTTGGTATCACTGACTGATAAGTGAATTGTAATGATAAGTGATAAATGAATTATCACAAACAAGATTGTTACTTGGGAGAAATAAACGATGGTACTGTTGCATATGGTAGACGCATATGGTATGTGATTGTAATTAATATCAGACATATTAATTGAAAATTTGATGAAGAGAAAACTGAGTCTAACTTTTTGTAAAAATCCATTTTCTTATAATATATGTAAGCGACAGTATTTCTATTTTAAAATACTACACTAGAATTGCACTTTAACATCAAACTTGTAGTGATTTAACTATTTTAATCTCATTACAAGCAAGATTAATGGTATCGAAATATAAATGATACCTTAACAAAAGCAACAAGATAGGAGTATGCGGAAGAAAGATAGTCATAACTTGGTGATTGAGCAGTTGTTGCATCTGAAGATTGTGCATAGCACATCGAAGCACTCTAAGAAATACATCATTTAAGAGATTGTGTTCAGTTCAAAAATAAATCGTTGAAATGATATAAGAACAGATAAATTTTAAATGAATGTGCTTGCAAAATGGTTACATCAGATAACGAAAAGCGATTTATTTTTTTTTTTTTTTTTTTTTAAAATTTTTATAAAATTTTTTAATACACACTCTATCTTCCATGGATTGCATTGAAAGATCCTTTGATTGCAGATTATCATTAAAATCTTCTCGCTGCAATATTTGCTAATATTTCAAATTTCTAATTAAAATTCTTAGCTTTGAAAAAGAAATCGAATATGAATATTTTTCTCATTTTTTTGCTCCTAATGATTTTATCTGGGAAAAAGTAGTCAATTCAAATCATTTTAATATCAGTTCTTGTTTTTCTTTACAATGTACGATGTGATAGTCATGTAATCTTTCATACTATATGATTTATAGGAATTCTGAAATAAAATACCGTACTCGTAAAAGATCATCAAAACGCCAAAATCTGTTTTTGAGGAATGGCGTTATCTCATTTTGTTGGAATTGAGCAGTTTTAATGGGTAAATCTTTGTAGACCGGTTCCAGTTCGATGTGCAATCTGGGATACATATCACGTCGTGATAACTTTATCGTCAACTCGATATCATCCCGAGGACTGGCGAAAAAATTTTCTACCACGTCATTTAGACACTGTAATTCCTAATGAATCGTTACGAATACATCACTGATTAAAAGAATAATATAACTGGAAAGCAAATAAATGCCGGTAAATTATTGATAAGTTATGCAATATTAAGTTCTATACGATTCGTGATTAGACTGTTGATCAAAATAGCTTTCGATGAATATAACTTGTACCTTTTGCTACTGATGAAGCTGCTAATGGCACTATTGATCGCAGTAAATAATAAATTTTAAATTTAAATTTGGTTGATACACCTCTGATGTATTACTTTTTATTTTCTAATTTTTTATTCTTTTTTATAATATCCTTAACTTTCGAACATAAAGCTTACTGTAGTTATCTTTTAAATCCACAATTTTATTGAAATCTTAGCTTCCTTCGATACATTATCATACGGCATCTTTTGCAGCACAGCAATTTAACTAATTTTAGATCCTACAATACTTTTTAAATTTATGCCTCTTTGGTGAGAATAGTTTCGTATAGTCCCCATAACGGAACAGGCGGGATCTCGAATGGCAGTTCATGTTCGGTAATCGGGCGATCTAGTTCAGTATCACTAATAAATCGCATTCTTGCTTTGCTTGAATCATCTTCCAACAACTGTTCTACAGCTACTTTATGCAATTCCTTGCTGATATTTTTTATCTGCAAAATTAATTCTGGTATTTTAATCCTGAGTTTCAAGATATTAAATTTGTATTTTGAAAATTTTTTGAAATACATATAAATAATTTATCTGTTAAAATCACTATTAATATTATTAGCTTTCAAGTATCCATTGAACATACACTGCTTTACTGAGGATTTGTCCTATAATAATTTCCGAATTAATGAGTAGTTTCCTGAATAGTCCTTACATTTTTGCTGTTAATCTTGGCCTTTTCCAGTGAGTCATCACTGATTGATTTTACAGAATCATAGGAAATTGTTCCAGAACTTTGCGAATATGTTCCAATCACATCGGTATTATAAGTTAGTATATTGTTTACCTTCGTTATTGTTACACCAGACTTACTGGACTCCTTTTCGGGCTTCTTTAATGTTATTTTATCCAATTTCTCGTTGTTATCTTGTATCTTCAAATTAATTTCAATATTTTAAATGCTAAAATTTGATGCTTTCATAATTAGCGCATTTTAAAAATTTATTAATTCGTAATATTTTTGTTTCTGTTGCTTTTTCCTATTTGGCAAGGTGCAAATATGGTTAAATATGGTTTACTCATACTGAAATTGGCAAATAATATTATTCCAATCTTTCAATTACAAAATAACAGAACAGTTTTTTAAATTCATTTAATATTCCTAACAGAAATCCTATGCTTGCCATATTTGACCTGAAAATAATGCTTTAAAATTATTATATAAAAAAGTAAATGATAGTTAAAGATGTCACAATATACAAATGTGAACATTTTTTCATGGTGATAATGAAACTAAATTTGCTATGTAGAAGAAATTTTCAAATTCATTAATGAGAGCAATAAGCTTAGCAAAAGAACACCTGTAATTATTTGCAGTCTTTTATGGAATTCGAATTCGTAGAGGAATTGAATATGAAATTATAAATTGAAAAAAAATTTCATTTGAAGAAAATTTCATTCAAAATTGGAATGTAAAATTTGCAAAATTTTCAAATCTTCAAGAGCAATACACTTAGAGATTTGTGAACAGATAGATTTCTAAATGGCTCTAAAAGTTGAAGGAACTCAAGACTGAATGAAACACATCCTTAATGAAGTTTATAGAAATTATGTTTTCTTTTACTCTGCATTTAGTGCTGTACACCGTCAGCTATAACTATATATCTCAAAAACTTAGCGAAATTTAGCATTACAGTCAATTAACTGTCCCATTAATTCATTAATTCAATCAATCTTGATTTCAAAAGAACTTACGGTAGTTTTGGTTGGAATTGCTTGAACAGCTGTATTTTCAAAAGATTCCGGTGTAGCATATAATTCCGTTCGCATAGTAGCAGTTAAATTTGCCGTTGGCTTTTCGGGTACCAATACTTTGATAGCATCTTTCTTCTTCCTCGACTTACGCATCTAAATTACTTTGTCGTCTTCTGCGCAAAGAAAAAAAAGACTTTACTAAATATTTCCGACCTATGAAATCATTTTAAAATAAATTATTACCTCAGACAAAATTATGAATTTATGAAATAAATGAATAATCAATACAATACATTTTTATGAATTTTTCATTCCATGGATGTTGAGAGAAATTTTTGCATAATTTAGAAGAAAATTTAATCAGTTTCAAGCAATCATTTTTCTATATTTGCTCAATACGATGCTTCCATAATCACATTTGGCCATCTTTGATAATCAATTCTGAAATTATAGACCAAAGATTTGTCATTATTTTCATCATTTAAAAATTATCAAATTACTTCAAGTATTACTTTCGAAAACGATTTATTTGTAAAATTTTTCGCATTACTTTAACAATGATATTTCCTTAATTATCTGATAAATTATTCAATGCTTCAAATAACCAATTTAAGTTACCCGTAGAATTTCAAATAAAAAAATAAGAAAAATTGATAAGCTTTCCAATTTCATAATCATTATAACAAAGATTTGATAAGTTTAAAATTCCCAAAAGTATTAATATTTATTTATCGCACAAATATTTAACGCATTACTTTTTTTTTTTTTTTTTTTATTAATATAAAATCTATATTGGAAAAGAAATAAGGCGATATTTCGATAGCTGAAGCAAATTTTTTCATTTTCATTTAACTGAATTATAAATGATAATATTTCAGAATCTAATATTGAGAAGAAATTTTAAAAGATAATATTTACTTGAATAATCTTTTATATCGATAAAGATCAAATAAATGCCTCTTTCTTGATGATGTTGAAGAATAAACAGTGAAAAGATCAAATTTTAATGATCATAGTTAAAAATCAGTAATTTCTTAATAATTCATAAAAAATTCAGAGTTAAAATCTAATTTTGTTATTACTTCAAATTCTAACAATATCTTTCTGCAAGTATTTCATGCAAAATTTCTAACAACAACAATAATCTTTCTTATCATATAAACGTTCACTATTTTCAAAATTAACATTTAAAAATATTCATTAAAAATGATTTTATTTGTTAAAATTATTTTAAAAAAAATTTTTTTTTTAACAAAATTTTTATCCAATTAAAAAAAAATGTTATCAAAATGATACAAATAATATACAATTTTAGTATGTTGTATTGTATCAAAATAGTACGATTACTGTCTCAAAAAAGTTAAAAGACATTAATAATAAATCATTAATGAATGATACCACTTGTTACGGTAGGTAGGTAGGTAGGTAGGATAAGAGAGAGAGAGAGAGAGAAATTGAAGAATGGAAAAAGAAGAAAAAGGGTCAAACTTTTTCCTCTTTATTTCTCTAAAATTTTTCCCTTCTCTTTTTTACCCCCCCCCCAATATTGCCTCAACTACAATACCTCTCCTCTTTTCATACAATTATCTATTTTCTTCTTCCCATCATCCCCATCATACTACACTACACCAACAATTATTATCCTAAAACTTCTTTTTCTCACTTTCCTATTTTTCATTTTACATCAAACATCGAGAGAGAGAGAGAGAGATAGATAGATAGATGCCTCTTTTCTTAGTGGTTGAAGAAATAAAACAATGAAAAATGAATAGTTCATTAGTTTAAAATTAAAATTTTATTGATAAGCATCAAAAAATTTCCTCAAATCAACAAATTTTGGCTGTATTCATTTACTTTTTTCTTTTTGTTTCATTTGTTTACACAATAAATCATTTCAATATATATACATATATTTTTTTTTTCGATTTTTGCTCTTTTGTAAAAATTTTCAAAAAATTTTATCACAATTGTACTACACTTATTTACTTCTCACTGCAATATTTTCCAAAATATTTATCACTCTTATTTCTCCTTCCAAATTTTTAATCCCAAAAATTTTTACCTATTTTTTTTCATTTTTAACAAATATTTTACTAATTCAGATAAAAATGCATTTTTTTTTTTTTTTTTTTTTTTTTGAAATCGTAGGCCTTTTTTGTAATCGAAGAAAAAAAAAAATCCTTAATAGGATATTTGAAGTTCATATCTGTTAGCGAAATTGTTGCATTTTACAATCATTTTTTTGTATCATGAAATCCTTTGGATGACACTATTTTTTAGATTAATTCTTAAAAAAAGCAAAATAAAAAAATTAATTTTATAGCTTTTTTTTTTGATCATAAAAATTGCATGATATGAAAAGAGATTTGAAATTAATCTCAAAAATTTTGAACTGATTTACATTTTTGTCTCCCTGAAAATTCACTCATACGATACACTACTACCTTTTTTTACGCAGTTGTTTTATTATAAGGACTTCACTATTGAAGTTGTTGTTGATGTGTGCTGAAATATTGCCTGTCTAGAAGGAATTGTAATTCATATTGATTGGTGACAGGATGTGTCCCTGATACCCGTCGTCTTAATGAAAATCATTTCCTAAACCTTCCCGTACTCACCAATACCATCCCGTATCAGGTCGTACAACGGGCAAGTTACTAGCTGCGGCATGTACAGTGATTTTTCTCCCTTTTGAACAACGACTAAAAAGAAAATGAATTTTGGATAAAATGAAACCAAAGATTGAAGAAATTTCATCGGTTAGCCTAACAACCAATAATGGATACTTTTTTTTTTCTTTCATGTAAATCCATTCTGGAACTCTGACAATGACACACTGTGTCAATTGCTATTAGAATTTCACATTCTCTAGCTTAAAATATGAGACGAAAATTCGAGACATCTTAAGAAATATTCACAAGCAATTTTTGAAATTAAATTTTACTATTGCTGCCAAAACTTTTACTGCAAATTGAAAGTAGTAAAAAAGAATTCCATCAGCATACTACAATCATTTTCCAATTTTTTCCAATTTATAGTCAGTTAAAATTCGAATTTAGAAAACTCTATTGAATTTTTTAGAATGGATAAATTCTCTTTTCGTATTAAATTCAACTGAATCTGAACATCGAATAAGCAAGCCTATATTTCATCCATATGTCAGCAAATTTACGAAAGATTTTAGGCAATATTTCACTGGAGAAAAAGCTCTATAATATCCAATAAAAATTAGCTATAAGCCAACAGAGTTTTCTTGCATTTCATTTCAATACATACTAATTGGATAATTACTATGTATAATAGGATCAATTATCCACATTTCTTTCTTGATTTTATACCAACAAACAATAAAACAAATAAAAGGATTGCCATCTCTGAACAGAAGAAGCTGGACTACTAATCATTAGAGATTGTTGATTGTTGACAAAGAGTTCAAATGTTTGAACATGTTTCATCGAGATGTTTGGGGCCATTAGTTTCAATTTTAATATATTTTTATAGTATCAGTTGAACTTTGAAAACATATTATGCGCAAAATATGTGTTGATAAATTGCAGCATTTTACTGCATCAGAAGTGAGAAATTGCCAAAAAAAAGTTTCCAGGATTGAGAACGTGGAATTCTCATATCTGATAGCAAACCCATCAACATTGGCCTTTTTTCAACGATGTTCGATTTAATTTCACGCTTACTTTTCGCTAAAATCTATAAATAATTGTTTCTTTACCTGTCTTTATTTGATAGTAACAGAACTTTGACATCACTTAGATTGTGGTAGAGAATTGATATTCTAGCCAATGAAAGTGTTGAATAAAAAACTGATACTACTAGTATGAGAATATAAAAAAAAAAAAAAAAATCTGCAAACATGATACTATTAGTGTGATAAAAAAAAAAAAAAAAAACTTGCGAACCTGTTACTACCACAATACGAGAACACTATGATGAAAAATTCGACAGCATTTATCTTTTTTTTGCTGCTATTATTCCTGAAAATTTTATCACATTTGCTTTAAAAGCACAATTTAATGTCTATAAAATTTTTAAACCTTTCTTCATTCCAACAACTTATGAATCAAACATCTGAAAATGTTGAAATTTTTAAGTAATAATACGTTGTAGTAGTATGTTAGTAATTAATTTTTTTACTGCAAAAAAAATTGATAAAAAGAAAAGAAACGGTAAATTAATATAATAGAAGCAAATATTTTTCCATCGATAGTTCATCGTTTAAACTTTAAACTTCATCATTTATGTTTAAATATAGAAGAGATAGCGTATGATTATGATAAAAGAGTAATTTTGGGGGGGCGAAAAAAAAAATATTAAAATATAAATTTTAAAAGATAAAAAAAAAAAAACGGTTCATCATAATTTAAATGTATACATTATTCATCGGTGAATAGCTCAATCTAAATATAGCGATAAGAATTTGTAAATGAAAAAAGAGTAGAAGAAGCTAAGGAATCTAAAACAAATGGAAAATATATTGGTAATAATTTTTCTGTTTAATTTACTCCTTCTTTTTACACTTCCTCTTTACATTTTTTCCATTTAACAAATAAATGATATTTCAAAAAAAAAAAAAAAATTTGGTGCCATGCAGTTCTTTTGAATTTCACCTTTGCTTTCTCACTTTTCTATTATCTCATCTATACTAGGGCTAATCTTTATTCCTACTATAGTATCAACTAACTACTACTACTACTATAACATCAAAAAATAACTGCCAAATAACTATTCATATTTTAGATATTATTACAATGATAAATTTACTACAACTATCCCATTCACATATATCACATTCTCTAAATATCATAAAGTTATCATTCTAAATAAAATAACAATAAAGATTAATTTATTTCATTAAATTTTAAAATATTAATCGAAATTTTACACTTTAAAATTAGACATTACATCTTAAAAATGTTAAATATCTTTAAATATCCAATTGTGGGTGACATATATTTTTCAAAAAAATGACAAAATTTTTTAAAAAAATTTATACAAACAAAAATGTAACAAAAAAAAAAAAAAAAAGGCATTGCCGCGAAACCTTTTATTTCTGTTGTTCGCTATAATTTCTTAACCCAATTTGTCCTTCTTTCTTCTGCCTTCTTCTGTCTCTTCTTTTTTGCTCTCCTCTTGCGTCGTCGTTGTCGTCGTTGAAATCAATCCTTTTGCCATTTTGCCGCTGGGTTACTGTAATCCACCGATCTGATTGCAATTTAGTTGGGCGATACATGGCGTTTTTCAAAAAAAAAAAAAAAAAAAAAAAAGTATAGAAAAAAAAATGCCGCTTTTTTTTTTAAAAAAAAAAATTCATATTTTACAATGATAAAAAAAAAGCAAAAAGTATCAAATAAAAATAAATTCATTCATCAAATTTAAATTAAATTTTTCATTCATCCTTTAATTAACTTTTCAAAAGTTTTCACTTATCAAAATGTTGCATTACATCATTTCAAATCGCATCATCATCATCATTAGTTAAGTTTGAAATAGAAGATGATCCAAATGATACATAGGATGAATTTCAAAATTCTATCATTTATTTTTTACAAATCTTCATATCCTAAATTTTTGTTAAAAATATTTTAGTAAGTAAAAAAAATTTTGAATCATTTAAAAATATTTTCCTTTTAATCCATTTTCTCATTTCTTTAATTACTTACTAATTGAAAATTTTTCAAAAAAGTCTTTAACTACTTATTGTATATATCAAAAAAAAAAAAAAAAAAAAGAAAAAAAAGGAAAAATAATAGTAGTAATTGCATTTTTTTTTTTCTTTTTTTTGTTTTATGAATTGATTAAAAGATACAAATTTAAGCAGAATGCACAAATTTTAGTAGGATGCACATATTCAATACATAATTAACAAAAATGAATAAACTCATTTCCATAAATGGATAGATAGATAGATAGATGGATATGTATGTATATTTTGTTCCCAATTTATATACATATATGTGTGTGTGTGTGTGTACTATAAAAGGGACACTTCTTCTTTTTGCTTTTTTTTGTCCCTTTTCTGCAAGTGGTTTGTAGTTGAAAAGATGAAAAAAAGAAAAAGCACAAAAAAAAGAAATGGAAAAAAGTATTGGGAAAAAAAAATTGTTAAGAAAGGGTGAAAATTGAGAGAAAAATTCATTGCAAAATTGTTTTGTTTTTGTTACCAAAACAAAGACAGAGAGAGAGAGAGAGAGGGAAAGAAAGTATTTCGAACAAAAAACTTTTTCATCTTTTCTTCTTTTCCTTTTTTTTAAATTTCATTTCTTCAAACAAACTAACTGATTTCCACTGTATTTCATTTCTTGTTTGTATAAACGTTGACATCATGCAAAAATCCTATTGATGATATTTTGTTAACTTGAATACTATTTTTTTTTGAAATTTAAAATTAAAACGATGAAATATGTTTTCTTTTAAGTTGTACTTCTTTCACTACTACTACTACTACTACTACTACTCTTACTTTATGAAAAAGATTTTAAATAAATGTAAGAAAAATTAAATCTGTACTTACTTTTCAAAAACATTGCCAAAATTGTTTTCACATCGATATATATACTCAATGCAAATAACAAAATATCTTTGGTTACTCTTCCTCTTCCTCTTCTTCTTCTTCTTCTTCTTCTTCATTTTACTCATTCGCCAATTTTTTTCTTTTCCTCCCCGTCATCATGATAAGATTTACTAAGTGATAACAAAAAAAAAAAATACAAAACTACTACCATTTAAGGTCATGTTTGAAATTTTGATAGTAGTGATTATCTTTGAATCTCTTCCGCTTCACCATCACAATAACATTCAAACTTTTGATTTATTTTAGAATCATTCAAAATAACACCCTGCTTACGAAACACAAAAATATTTTAGACGACGTAACGCAAAAAACAGGTCAAACAGAAAATTGAAAGAATGTAAACAAATAAATAAACATGGCATAGGTCAAACATTAGGTCAAGCATATCGAAAGATATATTATTCATTTTAGTTGAAGAATTAAAATAAAATTTGTTAACCTTTGCAATCGTAATTGGCTTTGTTCAAGAAGTGAAGAAAAAATACCGCATTATGATGAAAATATCAAATGTCGAGAAATTCCTATTATTTATCAAAGCTCATCATATAAGCCTAAACATAACCTACTCAGATAAACTTTAATTTCAAGAATTTGTGGGAATATATTTTTTATTTAAAACAAGCATTAACAATTATGTCACACACTATCACCCGCTAATTATCAATGATGCAAACAATGAATTTACAAAAATATTTATCTGATCAAAATAAAGGTTATATAAGTTTGGTTCTGATGATCAATTAAGCTGCTGCATGATACGTTAGTTACTTGCGTTGAAAAAAAGATTAGATGTTTGAAGTTTAAGATATCGAAAATATCGATTTAACAACACAATTCCTTTAGAATAATGTGGGATTGAGAAGTCAAAAACGAGAATCAGAACCACAAAAACGCGGTCACTATCCTTTCATAAAATTTTTATCAACGAAAAATCCTAAATTATTTAAAAACGAAATCAAATTTAAACGGATCTCGTGCAACCAGTGGCCGCCGACGGCTATTTTCAAGAATAAATGTCTGTTGCGATGAACCTGAATCAGGACGCTTGAAAGAGTTGCTTATTTCAACATTTGTTGGCCGTAATGGTTGCTGTTGTGCTCTACTATTATTCTTCCTGATACTTCGCAGTATTACTGCTCCATGACATTTAGCTTGTTTATTTGGAACGATTCCAGGTGGAACAGCTATTTCATCGTTGCCAACAATGGTCATGTTAGAACAAGAAGCTGGTTTAACTGACGTATCCGACAAGCAAAACTTTGTAATTAATAGCTTTTCACCGAAGAGTTCGCCCAGATGAGGTTCTACCGTATCCGTGCTTTCAACTTCCGCTTCTAAATAATCGATTTCCTAAAAAAACCATTGCTTCAAAGAAATCGCTGCAGCATTGCTTGCTGTCGTTAAGTAATATATTTTATCAAGTGTAGGATTAAAATAATATTGAGGCACCTGGAAATTGTCATCTCATCCATTCCGTTACTTCCAAAACCTAAGGTATTCTTACATCATAATGTGCAAGACTCTGGAGACTTTCGTATCACTGTGGATTTACTAACATCTATAATAAATTCAACAATTGATGTTTAGAAAATCCAAAAAACTTCAAAAAGAACACTAAAAGCTTATTTGCAAGAGCTTGATTAATTACCTGAATTTCTTCAGATCCATTGCAATCCAAACGCCATATAAGCGGTACTTCAAGATCTACAAATTCCATATAGAAAATATAAGGTATTTCTGAATAGCTCTAATGTGAAGAAAATCAACTACCTGTTAGAATGATATTTGCAGTAGAATAAAATATCAGTTTGCAAAAAAGGCTTGATGTTGCCTTTCTTTCTGGAGGTATAATTTTTGATGTGGTCGAAAGGACCTGGACCCTGAGGTGCTCTTGCTGTGACGCCACGTACTGTCGCAGCAGAGGTCTCAGGGAGGAGGTCATAAGCTTTCTTCGGATTTGGGATACTTAAGTGTAAAATAATAATCAAGAAGAAGAAGAAGGATCAAGAAGAATTTCGAACTTGAAATGCTCGATTGAGCAATAACATCATTGTGGATGAATGACCTAAAAGTTATTAGGAATAAATTTTAATATGTCAATGAGTGGGAGGACTTGAAAAAGATGTAGGTATCATCATGGATGTAATAGTAATATAATTTAACAATGACTTGTGTGTGTGTGTGTCTGTGTCAAAAAAAAAATAATACATGCCAAAATATTACAATTAGTATGTAAAAATTTGCAAAAGTTTCTAATGTTAAAAAAAAAAGGAAGAAAATGGTAGAAAATTGCACTATTCCAGTAATAAAAAAAAAAAATTAGTCGACTAATACACGACATTCTCTTACAAACTATCCATTCTCCTTTCATATCCATTTCTTATCGAATCAATATGATATCATTATAAATTGATTCATTTAAATCAATTTAATGATGAAATTATCTAGATAAATTTTCTAGGTAAAAAAAAGGAAAACCTAAAAAGCAATCATTTCCTGTAAGGTGTTTACTCATAGTTAGTTCTAAACTTTCAAAAATACTTCAAGAAATTGATATAGTGATTTATATGAATTGTTTTTAAGAAATCTTAATAGCGCTCTCTCTCTTCTATGTTCACTTTATTATATCTCTCCATCTAGGATATTTAATTGCAGAAGTAATTGACGTTCATACTATTTACTACTACTTCTACTACTTGTTTGATACGGCATTCAACGTGAGGTTACCAGCATATCGAAATCGGAAACAATGAAGATTGTAAGAGGACGAAAAGACCTCGAAGCACCATCGACTGGTTCATGCGATGCTGCCGACAGTGATTCGTAGGGTATGGTGTCTCACACACACATACACACATACACACATACACACATACACATACACACATACACACATACATACATACACACATATACACACACACATACATACATACACATACATACACACACATACACATGTATATACACTCAGTAAAAATGTAGCCCAAGAAAAGAATAGCAGGGCAGTTGTGGGAAATGTGAGCAGCACGCTCAGTTTTTCATTTATGCCTAAAAATTTTTTGGGGCTGGCACGCCAGGAACGGAACGAGGACCGATGGGGTAGCGCCCGGCACCGGCAAATAGCTCACAGCAAATGACCCATCGACGACGTCGCCCCCCTCCTTAAAGCCGTCGTCTACCGACAATCGACAAGATCGTCGCCACCTGGTACGACGTATTCGACCCAGACATTTTTCTTCCTCTTCTATATATACACCAACAAATAGCGAAGCCTAAACGAAAACTACTAAAATACATCTATACATACATATATACATACACATACACACACGCATACACATACACATACACATACACATACACATACACATACACATACACATACTACACAGGATGGCACCCTCCGATACTCCCTATCAACTAAACATTGGATCCTTTTTTAAAGAATTTTTAAACATTGAAAGACAATCATCATCATCATCATCATGCAGGATATATTTTTCTTCCTCTTCTAATCCTACTACTACTTACTACTTCCTACTATATCTCATTTTATCCAGACTTCACGTTTTAGTTCAAATCTCTTTTTTTTTTTTTTTTCCCATCCTTTTTGCCTATCGTACGCATTCCCCAGAAAAATGAATAGTTTCCGGTGATATAATCCATCATCATCTTTTATTCTTTACCAACTATATAATCTATTCTCTATTCTCTCTCAACACAAAAATTCTCCTCCTAGTTGAAATTTCTTCTTATAATCTAAATGAATCACACAAGAAAATATTACCCTATCCTATACTTCTTTCCTGAAATTAATAATTTTGAATAATTTACTAAAAATAATTATGTGAAAAAAAAAAATGAGCATAAATTTAAAGCATAAAATTAAACATTAAATAGAAATCAAAAATTACACATCCGAATATAATTGCACGTTCAATCATTTATCACATCAAACACGTATCACTTATAAAGTTATAAATTTTAAACAAATATTATGGTGTCAAGTATACACGTATTGTTAGATTACCCATATTCACTTACAAGTTATAAACCTCATCCACCTTCTGATCATAGCCATTTTTATGAGAACAAAGAACTAAGATTTCTTTGTCTTTCTTTTTTTATAGATCATTGATACACGTATACACCCACAAACAATGTATAAATGTACGTGCGTTATACGAACAAATTTTACACATCACATCATTACAATTACGGCACGTGCATTCACACGTATTTGATAAGAGTTCGTAATGAGAAACACAATGAAATGTGTGGAAAAGTTTAAAAAAATTTAGACGACAACTCTACGCTACGGCAACGTTACGGCAATTAACATACACATATATACATGCACACATATACACGTAAACATACACGTACTGGCATACATTGAAAAAAATAAGAGAATTTAAAAAAAAATTCATAGCAATGCTTACTTATGACAAACGAAAGATGCATATTTCAACGTTTTCATTCTACGGAGAAATTGTTTAAGATGAATGAAAGAAAAGAATTCTTTCACATTTACAATTTTAATGATTTACTTAAATATATGAATAAATAATTTTAAATGAGTAAATGACTTAATTCATTATTTTTTCGACGACTAATACTGGAAATAACAAAAACAAAAGATATCCGTTCAACTCATACTCTACATTTAAATTTATACAAACTTAGACACTATCAACATGTTGTTGTCTAATTCGAAATCTTCACTATAGCCTGAAATTACTTCGTAGAATATGAAGAAAAGTAAATAATGACTAGCCTGGTTAAGAGGTAAGATTCTTTCTTGTGAATAGTGACTAAGCCTGGTTAAAAGGTAAGATTCTTTCTTGTGAATAGTAACTAGCCTGGTAAAAAAGGTAAGATTCTTTCTTGCTAACAAGAAGACCTGTTTTGGGTATTGATAAAATGTCAACTTGTTCCAACAATTCATCTTATTTCTTCTAGTCTTATTACACCAAAAGAGACAGACTATTGTCAAATGATTGTTCCATTCCGTCAATCACTCATATCTATTTACGGAAAAATCTAACTTGTTAGTTTATTCAGTAAAAGAAATAGCCTAAAATATCATTTTTCTTAAAGCATCTTAGAAAAATCGTTGCACAGAGATATTTAAACTAAGTCAACTTATAAATAAAATAAACGACTGCTTTTTTTTCAGGGATTGGTTGCTTCTAAGTTGATTTGACCTATTAGGCATAATATATTTTAGAAACTTTTCAAATCTATTAATTGATCGATTTTTACTACTTATTAACAAACGATGCCTTTGGTAATTTTTCTATGAGCTAATACAATTAATATATTTACTGCTTATTTAGAAGTTTTCTTGTTAAATAAAAATATGAAACGCTTCATATCTTCGAGAAATTTACTATTAATTAGTTACAGTCATTGAGGTGTACTGAACTTGGCCATTCAACATATCATCTCATCAATTATTTGCAACCTATGTATACTTATATCTATTTTAGATTATAACAGTATTGTATCTAATTTAATTTCTTTATAACTTTAATTAAAATCTTAAATTCTTAATTCTGTGCTATTTCGGGTGGAACTCATATGCTCTAATAACTTTTATTAAATCGAAAGTTTTCAACAATATTTTAGATTATCCTTCAGAGAATTAAATAACCCGCTGCAAATTTGACTTATTTATGACACTGAACCATACTAAAAAAAAAAGTAATGAGATCGTTTGACCTTTGACTGACCCTGACAAATTGAATCATAGATAGTTCAAATAGAAACCTTGAAGGGAACAAATTGAATAAATGAATTTACTTTCTTCTTATGAATTTGAACTATGAGAATACTGATTGCACAATTTGTATTAAACAAAGAAGCTCGAAGTTGTACTGTTTCTGGGAGGATAGAACAAATTACTGAAAGTTTGCCCTTAAGGCATTAACCATTGTCTTTCTTTCAAGTTACCAACAACTATGAACTTTATCTTACTTCTGAAATTCAATTTTTTCCAATGGGTGGTTTAAAAAAAAAAACGAAAAAGAAAGAAACAATGAAATTGCTTGCTGACGTAACGTTTGAAGTGAGTGAGGCTGACTCATCGAGAAGCTAAATCAGGCCAAATTTAAGAGAGCAAAATAAACCGATCTATCCAGTGGAACAACGGCAAACAACGAATGACGGAAATATAACAGAAGGAACGTCTATGAGTCATCCTCATGTTAAGATCATTGCTTATAGACCAGGAGGAGGAAAAAGGAGCAAAAAAGAATATTATAATGTGCAGAATGAAGATCGAGAATTGTGGATGTCAGGATGAGAATCGAGAATTGTAGGTGCAGGATGAGGATCGAGAATTGTGGATGCAGGATGAAGGTGAAGATCGAGAATTCCGGATGAAGATCGAGAATTGTTGGTGCAGGATGAGGATCGAGAATTGTGGATGTCACGAGAATTGTGGGATATCAGAAGGAAAATCGAGAATTGCATATGTCAAGATGAAGATCCTTCAACTGATTTTTCATCAGTCCTTTGCTCAAAGGGAAGTTATTTTAGGTAGATCAAAATCAAAGAATTACTACGTTGGATCGGTAAATGAATTAGATGAATTATGAATGAATGGGTTATTGGGTATGAGTTGAATGGAAATAAAATGAAAGATTTAAAAAATCTTAAAAGATGGAATGGAGAGCGAACATTTTTGTTAAAACGGAACATAAAGACAATTGAGATGAACTCACCTGAATTGCCAAGAAAATGATACTAAATCACCTTTCTTATATAAGGCAGTAGAGTGGGCAGTGAAAAAATGAGAAAAGTAGGAGGAGAAAGTGCTCGTCGCCTGTTCCTATTTCTTTTTCAGGTCACTTCGTCATCATCTCACTAACAACATTTCGTGTCTCCTGCTTTAAAATCAGATGTTTTCCCTATTGGATAAAATTTGTTCATCTTTCAGACAACAATTCCTTCATAAAAGGAGATCTTTAATTGAGGAAAAAAGTAACAGAGAGAGAGAGAGAGAAAGAGAGAATGTATTCTTATTTCGGGGATAAATAAAATTTCATCAATTGCTTATGAACCGATCGCTAATGCCACCGAGAGATTTTCTAAATTTCACCAATTGTTGCCACCAATTGCTGCTTATGGACCGCTAATATCATTGGGAGATCTTATGGAGGACCGCTAATATCACTGGGAGATCTTGTAGATCGCTAATATCACTGGGAGATTTTATGGACCGGTAATATCACTGGGAGATCTTATGGACCGCTAATATCACTGGGAGATCTTATGGACCGCTAATATCACTGGGAAATCTTATACGGACTGCTAATATCACTGAGGAGATCTTATGGACCGCTAATATCACTGAGATCTTATGGAGCGCTAATATCACTGAGATCTTATGGAGCGCTAATATCACTGGGAGATCTTATATGGACCGGTAATATCACTGGGAGATTTTCCTGATCTAATTTTGCTCAGAGTTAATACGATTTGAATGAAAAAATGAATAAAAATGACAGCGATTGCTCTCGGGAAGAAGCAACAAAAGATTCCAGCGGCCGGGGTAAACTCTCCCACTGTTCTTACCCATAATAAATTTATTTTTGCACATGTAATGTATGTATGTATGTATGTATGTGTGTGTCTGTCTGTGTCTGTGTGTCTGTATGTCTATGTTCTGGGGTAGAGAGTGAAGAATAAGGAATGGTGTCGGGGTAGAAAGAGTGGGAGAAATGAAGAGAGGAGGAGGAAGTAAGAGAAAGAAAAGACAGCTGGCAGTGGCTGTCGCGGAATGAGATCGACCACCGAAGGAGTCAAATGAAAGCACATCCGTTCCTCAATTCTATTCACCGCGGCAGAACACCGTTCAAAGCAACCAGCCGACGATCGAACATCACTGATAGCGCGCCATTGCAATAACCGCCAACATATAAATTCTCTCTCTCTCTCTCTTTCTCTCTTTCTCTCTCTTCCTCTCACTCTCTCTATTTCTCTTTTTCTCTTTCTCTCTCCGTGTTCTATTTGATTGAAGAAATCATTGGTGTGTTTGGATAATTTTTTTTTTTTTTTACACAAAAGTTCCTCTGTTACTTACCCACCCACTCACCTACCCACCTATCCACCTACCCACCCCTTACCCACCTACCCACCCACCTACCCACCTATCCATCTACCCACCTACCTACTACTCACCTACCCACTACCCACCTACCCACCTACCCACTTACCCACCCACTCATCTATATTTGCCCGACTCAATCTATCTTTTCAAAATTTTTTTTTTCAATCTCCCTTAGAAAATATTGTTGAGGCATCAGACAATTGTGCTTGGCTAAAAGCAAAATATCGGCTTTAAGGGACTTTTCCCTAATCGAACACATACATACATATACGATATATATCCCTAATAATGATGATAACACAATGATGATAGGCTTGTAAATTGTGCCAGGCAAAGGCATTCTTCGATCAAAAGGGCAACAATGCCTACTATTCCTTTTGGATATCTCAAAAATTTCATTTCTCACTCTAACTGTTCTTCATTGAAATCTGTTCACTCTCTCTCTCTCTCTCTCTTCAATAAAAATTATCTATCCTTTTCGTTGCTCCAAAAAAAAAAAAAAAAATGGTAGATGGATGAACAGAAATTTGAAGTTGAATTTGTCCCTTTCCCTCCTCAATCCTTTAGGCCTCCTTTAGGCTTGCTCCCTTTAACTCTTTCGTTGTTCTGTCGTAAATTTCTAATGGTTGGTACCTTTGGCACTACATTATCTATTCTTTTTGTTGCTCCAAAAAAAAAAATGATAGATGGACAGAAATCTAAAAAAGCTAATGTCCCTTTCTCTCCGCAGTCCTTTAGGCCTTCATTAGGCCTGTCTTCTTTAACTGTCTCGTTGTTCTCTCGTAAGTTTTTAGTGGTTAATAGCTTTGGCACAATTCTTATTTTACTGACTCATCCAATATCTCTGATGCATTTGGCATCGTTCCCCGATAAAAAAAATTTGAACAAAACAAAAATTCACTCAATTAGTCAAAAATACAAGGATAATTGGAAGTAACAAAACTAAGTGGTGTCGTAAAATGTATGTGTGTATGACACACAATTACTGTATAAACTGATACCACCTATCATTCCTCCATTAGATGTGAGAGCGATCATGATGCTATGCGCGGTCTTCTGAGACATACCACATTCATTCACCCTTGACATCTTAGCGTAGACGGGGGGACATTCTGGGTGACATCTAATTTGTACGATGAAAAGATAGATTCATTCGTTCCGCTTATATCACTACCTTTTTTTTCCCCCCTCCCCGTCATCTTAGGTGAGAAATTCAACGGTAATAATGACTGTTTGATATCACACCTGGACAAGAAATAATGACTGGTTAGTACCACACCTGGACAAGAAATAAGAGCTGACAAGAAACTAAATTATTGATATCTCTATTAATGTATTATCATTGTTATTATCTACTTCCGTTACAACCATTATGAGCAGAAGAACATACATACCTTTAAAAAGTTTTAGTGAGATTCTGCTGAAAATTTTAGATGAAATTTTCCAAATGAAGAAACTGATAATGAAATAAATGATAATGAATGTTATTGACATTCATTATGATCAGAATTAAATTTCCGAAAAAAAGTGGCAAAATTCAAATTTTAATTTAAATAATTCGTTTGGAAGCAATAATCTACATGTTTTTTCATTGTATTCGCTATATTAAATAAACTTTCAGTAATAAGTGATAAAGGTATAAAAATTTATTGACATTTTCTATTTTCTATTATACCAGCTATAGAGATATTCGATTATAAAATGAAAAAGTTTGCTTCGCCTATATCGAAAAATCTGAATTCATTGAGCAAACAGAATTTGTTGTTAAAGAAAAGACATATGAAAGTTTCCTAAGTTTGCAATCAATCAGATAAGCAAATTAGTAATAGAATGAAGAGTTCGTCCCGAGATAATCATATTTCTAAATTCACATGGAACATCTGCGATATAAAAAACGCATCGGGAGATCGAATTGAATGAAGATGATGAATCCCAAGTAGAATTAACATATGATAGAAATCTGGAAGAATTCATCATCTGGACAAATTATTTGCAGGAAATTATCATAACGGAATAGCATATTACTAAATAATTCAGGTGAAGAAGAAAAAGAATCCTATTTGCAAATTGAGATCAAAACACAGGTACTTTTCAATCTACCACAGACTATTTCGACGTTTCTGTAACATATAGAAGAAATTCAAAATTTTCAAGAAATAAAGGAATTTTTGTGGAGCAAATCCATTCATAATTTTTTTACATTTTAAAAATTTGTTTTATTCCAAAAAAAAAATCATCCATTCCTTACCATCGCTTAGAATTTTGTAAATGATCGGTAATTGTTTCTCGTCATCCTTGCAATGATGACTGTTTAATTTCTCCTTGACAGTATTAATCAGTCTGATCTCTTTTAGTTTTGCCTTTATTTGTGCGATCCCAAGTATTGTGAACAATATACGGTTAATGTATGTGCATACCTAAATTCATTAATGTAGAAAAAAAAGTATGCAGCAAGTTTTGAACAGAAATTTTCACATGCATCTAATTGGTATTTTGCTATTTAAATTCATGTGTGATACTTTTTAATTTTGAGATAAGAAGAAAGAGCTAGCAGAAGTTTCTGAATTTACTACTTAGATTTGCACATAGCATTATGCAAAGTTGAAATAATTTCACTTCAATTTTCTTGCTAATTTCAACAAAGATTCTCGACATATCCTATAGACATTTCGAAATCAAAAATGATCAGGAAGAACAATTAAATATTCAGTATGGATATTAAATCTAATTTATCACCCGATCGTTTAATTTTAATTACAATCCCCTTTTCTTTCATTCTTATTTTTATCAATTTATAAGAGTATTTTCAACATTTCTTCTTTTTTACACTCTTTTAATCACTACTCACTTCACTGTCTTGTCCCGAATCCATCACAGTATATGAGAATGTAAAAATGAAGGGATAAATGACATAAATGAGAAAGATCCACCGCCATGTACTAACATCAAAGTTTTAAAAGTTCTATTTTAATTCGACGACATTTTGCGGAAATTTCAACAAAAAGTTTTTGTTGGAAATTTTTGGCATAAAAAAATTGATCAAATGGACATATATGTTTCTAAATATTCACTATAATGCTTGAAATTTCAGGAAAGTAATTAAAATGTAATGAAATTAATAAGATTTTCTTAATTATGTTACCTGCAACTTATGATCAGATATCAAATTCGCTATTGTTGTAGTAAAAATTGTGGCCACTCTTGAAATTGCTGATATACCGGACGGATCTGAGCACAAATTTAACAATAATGCACAGCCATAATCAAGTTCTGTTGGACTCAGTTTGCCACCGAGATATATTGATAACCATTTAACCATACCTAATTTTATCAGTTCCTTTTGCACCGAAGATCTAAAACATCCACAGGGAAGAAAAATTAAAGATTGTCATGAGATAGTTGCTATTTTCTAACCGATGAAAGATGCAGCTGTAAAAATTTTAGTTTCAAGTTGAGGTAATTTAAAATATATAGCTGTTGAAATATATAGCTTAGTTTGACCTTGAAGATGCTCAAGATTCCCTTATCATCATTGCTATCTCATTACTTAAAAGTAATTTAAATTAGAATATGCGAAGAGCATTTAACTTTTGATTACGTAGTTTTTTTCACGAATTTTAATTAAAAAAAACCTTATACTAAGTTTTTGAAGTGCTGCAAGCACATGTTCACCAGCATAATGTTGTAATTTTTTGGTCTTTAGAGCCGTCGTTAATGTTGCAATTAATTCTTTTCCCTGATTATTAGCCAAGAGATAATTGCGGCCAAGACTAAACGATGCGATCGAATTTAGTAAGCGACACAGTTCTTCTTTCGCATCATTTCCGTTATCACCTTGTGATGTAATCGCATTCACCACACTCTGTAAATGATAATGGAAAGGAATTCATGCAACACATCCATCTACGGAAAAAAACACAACATCTAAATTTATGTAAGAATAGCAGGTACTGCACTCTTCGGGATATTGACTGCCCAAATATAACATTATATTTTATTAATAAATTATGCAAAACTAAAACACAAACTTTATTTTTTCGATTATTAAGGAAAAATAAAGCGAAAAAGTTCTCACAAAATAAATATGCTTGATATTAACAAGTTTTTCTTAAATGCAAATTAAACTAAAATTTATTACATAGAATTCCTGAAAAAATTTTTTACATTTTTTAAATGTTTTAATAATAATAAATCGTTAGCTGCATAAACCGCTAGTACACGTCCAGCACTTTCAATTGGTGTTCGTGTTATGCGCTGAAAAAAAAAAAAGAAAAATCACTTTAAGCAATATTTTAATACTATGGGTAAAATATTTAACATATATCGTATTTGATATATATCTTGTATCGTATTCTTGAAATAGTCCCGAACTTTCAACGTTCAAAATTATAAACTTTACGTATGTGGAGAAGAAAAAGCCGCAATGAACATTCATTTCGCTGTGTGAAATTACAATTGCTTATACTTGAAGTAGAGCAAAATTTTGGTTGTTTTAAAATACATTCTTTAAAACATTTTTTAATAATGCTTACTTGACGTAAAGCTTGCAACAAAAGACAGCTAAGCCTTCCTGAAGCACTTTTAATCAAGCAATTTCCGATTTTGGTATAATTGAGCCTTCCAATCACATCATCCATTATTATCACCTCTTCTTGTTTCATCTCTTCCCTGTATTTATTACTGTACTTGGAATTTTTCACTTCTTTCATTCAACTTACTCATTTACTTATTTATTTATCTATTTGGTTTGAGAAGAAATTCAAATCGGCACAAATTTACAATAGTTTAAGTATAAAACAATTCATTTTGTTTTCATTTTTACAACAAAAAAAAATTTGATAAACCAGCATATAGCAAATGCAATTCAATACGAGGTAAATTAATAGTCGAAATAAAGATGTTAATTATTTCCTACTTACAATAAAGTGAGCTAAGATTGGAAAATGAACCTCATAAAAATTAAGCAAAGGCATTTCATAAGCTCTATTGTAACTTCCTATTTTGTTAATAAAAATGAATTTGCATAATTTTATCAATAGAAAATCCTCATTGCTAAATTCTCTACCTTAATATTTCTTACAACCCTGTTTTATGCTTTGACAATACCAAGCCTTTCTTTTTAAGAAAGAAAAAGAGAAACAAACAATTTGATAAGCGATTGCGATCGGACAATTGGCATCAGATTTTCAACTGAATCATCATTTTCCATTATCGTATTCCTCTTTTTCACATTTGCATTCGATTTTCCAGGCTTATCACATTTTTTATCCTAAAATTGTTAAAATTTGTCAACCTTAAGTAATCAAAATTTGCAATAAATTCAAGTTAAGCCTATAAAGAAAAAGTTGCGTGATTCTCTTAGCGTTACTTTACTTATAGTAATAATACTTTCTTCCATATGTTTTTCGGCATCCGCTATTGCATTTACAAAGCGCGTTTTCATTTTCATAATATATGCAGATGATAGATGAATTATCTGCAATGAAATCCTTTAAATAATCGTATTATGCGAGAAATGTAGTACATCAACAATCCTTTAGTAATTTAAAATATTTAAGACATCAATTAAACAAATAACGCACTCCCATTTCTTGTTTTGCTTGTTCCACGTAATCAAACACTTCTTTGACAATATCAACAATCTGATTGTAATCATATTGTAATTTGCGATACTTTTTTTCTAACAATTCATTATACTGTATTCGGTAAGCTTTCTAAAAAAAAAAAAAACAAAATAATAATATAACATAAAAATTTTTTGTTCAAAATCTAAATTACCATTCAATTAAAGCAATTATAATATAGGTATATTAAATAATTATAAAATTAGCAAAAATAAATTTCTGTATTCTGAGATAAAAATGTTAAAAAAGAAAATATAGACAATAATATACTTTTGATTATTACATTATTTTTGAATTGAAATAATTAAAGCAAATATAGAATATGAATAAGAAATGTTTCAATAAACGAACCATCCATTTTTGAAGTAAAACATTTTCAGCTTCGTTGATATTTGTTGTGTAATTTGCCAAAAATACACTTAAATTTTCAAAAAGACTTTCGACCCACTTCTTCTGTAATTGAACAACAGTAACAAAAGATTGAAAAGCATAAATAATATAAATAAAACTAATGCAGATACAGCACATGAAAAGATGGAAAATTTTCTACTTCATTAAATTTTTCCCTTATAAATTTAAATTTGGATGAACAAATTTGACACTCAGCGTTGACAGTGCATTGTCTAGAAATCAATGTATTTTGCATAAAATGGAATCTTAAGTCGTACTTGAATTAGGTCTCTAAAGATAGGATGTTTTTCAGGTTCAGCAACATACGGTAGTGCAAAGTACTGAACAAGCTGAACGTCAGCACTATATCTGATACCACCTCCATTCTCCAGCAATTTCTTCAATCGTCCTATTCTCTTTTGATATTCTTCCTTATCCTAAAAAATTTAAAATTTATCGTCTTAATAATTTATGATTTATCATTTTATTGTTTTGTTTCTATTGCTGATTCTTTTAAACCTAAAAGAAACTTCATGCACTCGTGCTTCTTGTTAATCAATATCCGTCTCAGCTTTCTTGAAAATGGTATTGATTCTTTTACAGCAAAAAAAATGGAAAAAATAGAATTAAAAAGCAGGTTAGAAATGATAAAAAGCAGGTTAGAAATGATAATAATACACTAACTGGTGGTGATTTACGAAGTGGAAATGTTGCGAAGTACAAATGGATATTGAATTCCAACGAAATTACTTCTGCAGATTTCCTGCATTCTTCAATAAATAACTCGTTCCAACACTTAAAAAATTGTCCATATTCGTCGTTCTTCAAATGAGACAATAATCTTCTCTGTAAATGACAAGAAATAAAAGAGTATTGATGTTAAAATTTTACATGGAATATAGCCAAGTAGCAGTAATAGTAGGCTTGATATTATACGACATATTATTATTGACAACCTTTTTAAGCTTATTGTTAAAGCTATTATAGGACACAAAAAATTTTGAACAAAAAGATCGATTTTGAAGACCACCAAGTCATTGCTAAAATTAGCAGAAAAACTTGGTCTGAATAATGAATGAAAGAGAATCACCTGAAAATGAAACATCGAAATCTACCCGAGATCAATAAGTAATAATAACAATTAATTGACGTTTGTATTAATGACTATTTAAAATATTCCACTACTTGTTAGGTGACTAGATATTCACAAAATGTTACAATCCAACTTCAGCATTGGCGTAGTCTAATTTTAGGAAGATTGTATGCGGCATGCAATTATTTTTTAGTAGCAAAGTAACGGTAGCAAAAAAATATTTCAAATTATAGTTTCTAAGAAAATATTTCTGCTCTGTGAGGGACCAATGAAAAGCTTTTATTATTCATAAAAGAGCTATGAGATAGAATAGAGAAATAACTAATGAAATATTAATTGTTGAGGAAAAAACATTCAAATAAGAAAATGTAACCAAATGATACCTGACATACGACATTAGCAAGCCCATCTTTCACTCCAAATTTTGTTTCCATAATAGCAAAAATAAATACATTCAGTGCATATCTGATCAGTTCAATTAATGAATCAATCTGAAAATGCAAATAGATTTATTTATATGCTCTGATTTATTTCACATCAAACTGAGTCAAATATGCAATGGTAGAATTAAAGTAAGAAAAGTGGAGCAAAACGGAAGCTTTAAGCTATAAATTATGTGCACCGTTCATGCACGCTTTTGATAATTTTCATTTCCTTAATTAAACAAATTTGTTATAATTCTCTCTGCCTCCATTTCCTCTCCTGTCACATATGTATATATATATATATGATGGAGATAAATAAAGAAGTATAGATATTTTAGGTTGCTATAGCAATGTTTATAAAGCAACATAATAATATTTCTACTATATGATTAAAAAATATCGATTTAGTTCAAGTAAAATCAATTTAATTCATTTTATTGCGAATAAATTTGATCGAGTTCAGTTTGATTTAATTCAATGCAATCATTACTGCATTCGAGCTATTTATAAGTCTAGTCAAAAATATAAATATATATATATGCCATTAATCTATTTGTTGACTTTTCCATTAATAAGAATTAAAATTATAATTAATGAAAGGTCATTAATGACAACAAATTTATTTAGTGTCATTCTTTGGTGAATTTCTTAAGTATCAACTAAGGAGAATTTTGATTAATGAAAATTGCAGTTTTTTCGTTTCATTTATAATCTTATTTGTCCAATAGATGCCCTTTATTCTAAGGTTATAATAGAGTGTTATAATAGCATGTTATAATGGAGTGTTATAATGGCAAAAATATCATCATCCTGGATATCTAATAGCATACCAGAACTAAATCATTGAATATTTTTGCTTGAATTTGATCTTTGAAGCTTATTTTACAGATAATGCACATAACACTCCACAAACATTTATTTACACACGGCCACTTGTTTGAAACTATTTTTGATTCTTAACTCCTGTCACAATTACATGCGTTTTTCATAGAATATTGAGGTGATTTTCTGTTTTCATTTTTTGAATTTTGGAGCATAAATTATTCTTATTTCTGCCAGAAATCAAAGGCTTGATGTGATAGCTTCGCTTCAATATATAATAATCATTTCTTCTTGTTTAAGAATATCATAAATACACAAAGCGTAAAGCTTCAATACGTCCTTTTTCATATGTCTGATAAAGATGTCACTGTTACAAAAAATTTCTTCTACGTCAATCAAGAATCTAAATGTTGCATGCTACGACTGAATATTTGCACTTAGCACTAATGAATCAGCCTAAAGTTTCCTGAATGAAATTGACGGTGGTATCTAACAACCATTTCAAGTTTAAGGCATC
Organism: Mansonella perstans; assembly: GCA_037074765.1. Taxonomy (NCBI): domain Eukaryota; kingdom Metazoa; phylum Nematoda; class Chromadorea; order Rhabditida; family Onchocercidae; genus Mansonella; species Mansonella perstans. The sequence continues at coordinate 813,090 of JBAMDO010000576.1, forward strand.
ATTATTGTATTAATAAGATTTGCAAAAATGTTGAATTCTTTAAACTTCTTAAACTGATTTGAAGAACTAAATGTAAGACATCTAATAAAGAACTCCTCAGGCTATTAATTTCTAAATGAATTATGGCAATAAATTATAAAATTATTTAATTATGTTCAGCAAATGCAATCATAGTTAACAGTGATATCAAAATGAATTATGGTATTTCCAAGAACACGTGACCTTAAGTCATGCAGTTCAAATTACTATTGTAGATTGAGGATAAGTTGCTCTCTTGTTTTTTAATCATACAGATTGATCATATTTTTAATTGCTAAATGACTAATATCTATTCCTGCTAAATTAATGAAATGCTCACTTATTAGTAAATATCAATTATTTAAATTTAGCAACAATAAATGAGCACTGATTTTTGATATTTTTAAAATCACTTCATTATTTGATCACGCCCTTTCTTTTTTAGCACGATTTTCAAGGACTTACAGTTTTAAACAAAACTTTTATTTAATTTTTGCTTTCCAAATTTACATTTAATTATAATAAGATCAGATTTTTAAGCTTAGGTTACTTATAAGAAAATTAGTTTACTGAGAAGTTTTAAATTACAGCTAAGATTTTCACTTGTACTTGAACTTGATAATAACTAAACGAACTTAGTTTCCACCGAAATGCGATTGTAAATATGCATTCAAATCCTGAAAATGCTTATTAAATGATTATTACTGTTAATCACATGGAAAAGTAAGTAACGAATATTATATTACAGCTAAGAAATCTGTCACTGTAATTCGAACAGTGAGGTGATAATGATGATCTATCATTATCATTACTGATTAATTATATTTTTACAATGCATCATTAAGGTCTTCATGAATGTATAAAATGGAGGAGAGGATAAAAAGTTGTTGAAAATTACCCGCCCCTATTTTTCGAGAATAGCATCAAAGAATTGAATACTAAAAAGATATACATTCCAAGATTAATAATGTAAACATTCAGCATATGACTTCAACGATTACTTAAACAATTAATTAACCAAATATTTGTTTTTCACTATTCCGAACACCGATTTTTGTTATGTACTTTCAAGACACTTTTTTTGATTTCAAAATTTCATTTCTTTATCTGTGATTAATTTCCAGACGAATAAACCAGTCGTAATAGAAAAAATAAAAGGAAATTAGCCAGATTTGCTTCAGCACGAAAAAACGAAGAAATGAAATGACCACAGCTTCCTTGATTGACCATTAATGTAAATGTCAAAGATTGTAAACTGCATAGAAATGAAAAAAAGAAAATTCCAGTAAATTATCCAGTAGTAGAATTCGAGTAAGAATTTTAATGATATACGGCTTCTTATCCTCTAATTTGCCCAACATAAAACTAAATTCATCTTCTGACAATGTATAAGCATACCGCTAACTGGTTCGGATAAAATCAAAGACTGATACATTTTCTCTCCAACCATTAATCAGTAAACATAATATTTACTTTAAAAATTGTAGATTGAAACGAAGAATACAACAGGGACTTAACTCCCATTCCTCGTTACCTGAGTCCATACCAGTGAACTTCTTAGACACTTCAGCTACTGATGATAGCACCTTGGAACAGAATGGGAGAAAAATTCCATCATTTCTGTAAAATGCAAGAAGTAAACCCAACTATCCAAGTAAAGCAGCAAGTAGGAGGCTACACAACTTGGCGCAAAATTTTGTTAAAATTGGAAAGAAATAACTTCAATTTTAAAAGTCTTGTGCGATGCGAATGAAATTCCTTCTAATTTTTTTCAAGATTCTAAAGGGAAATCGTAATTCGGCACCAGAAAAATCGAACAACTAAGCATCGATCAACTGGAATGTGTCCTTCTCGCAGAAGCTTTGAAAACCTTCGAAAACCGCAGAAACCCCGCAAAAGGACCTCAGCAGTCCAACATTGATTAAAAACCGATCGATGATATATGCATCAGTTATGTCATGCAAAAATAAACAATCCATTCAGATAAACCCAGGATGACTTCGCTTTACGATTTATCGGAGGCGGGCCAGCACCATCCATCTTATAAAAATACTAGTTTTTCAATTTTTCAACAGTACTATCTCCTTAATTCATACTTTCCATAAAAAAAACATTTATATTTACATTCTTGACAGAAAAACATTCTTCCACGAAATTATTCATTTATTTTTTTTCCAATGCAACTCATTGGATAATAATGAAAAAATTCAATATTGAAAAAATGAGTGATAAAAACCAGAAGACCATCGCAAAAAAAGATGAAATCTGTTGAACTAAACAAGTATGTCCATCAAAAGATTGCATATGCTGACGTTGACGATATTTATAACAATAAGGTAGAAAAAAGATGACTTATTCATCTGATGACAGCTTTAATGTTTATTTCCAAACTAAAAACTTCACAAATTCACAAACTGGTAAAGACCACATTCTACAACATTCATTAACAGATTAATTGCTTTCACCTACTTCCTTTTCTTTGTGATATTTTCTTCGATTAATACGTCTGTCAAGCTCATCCAATGTTATGGGACCACCGATGGGTTCAAATAAATGACGATTTTCTTGACGTAATTCCTGCGCTTTTTCTGAAAGCCTTCAAATTAACCGATTTATTTATACAGACAAGACTTTTTGAGATAATTTCTCTGCTCATAATCTACTGTTGGCATCTTAAATACTGTAGAATGCAATGAAAACGAACAAACATAAAAGTTTGATAAAGCAAAACTTATGAGTTATTCCACTTAGAAATCGTTCGAGAATTACTTAATTATAATTTAAGCGCACATGAACCAGAGATTAAACTGGAGGTCGATTAAAATGACATTCAAACAGTTGGCCACATCAGCTTTTGGGCTATGTCTGATGGTTTTAACTAATTAGGCAATACTTATCAATGTTAGATATGCACAATAACAAGACATATTCGATATAATCAAGGCTACTGAATACGAGAGCTACCTTTTATGGTATCAATCCTTATGTCCCTCTGCTGGTCGAAATTATGGAAAAGAGCAACAATAAGTGGAACAGCTGGTAGAACGAAGAGATGCGGCTGCTTCATTTTCTGACTTATTAATAGCAATGAGATGGTTAGCAACGCAGTCAAATGTTCGTTAGCAATAATTTTTCGTGTACTCGCTAACTGAAACAATTGTTCGCTATTGTAACTATAGAATATAACACAACATTACAGTCAAATAATGAGATATTTGACAGTAATTTAACCTTCATTTAGCAATACTATCTAGTTTTTAGTATCGTAAACCCAATTGCAAAGTCGTTTTTCCCATTTTTTCAAAAAATGATTTCATTGGAGAGATGTCTAGTGAATTTTGATTTCCAAATAGTATCTCGTATACTGTTTTTTATGGCTTGAAAAAGTGGGAAAAATGACTATACTATTGAATAATTAAATTGGAAAATATGAATATATATTAGTTAGACTATAAAAAACACAGATTTATAAAGGAAAGAAACAAACCTCTAGGGCTCTTTTATGCTCGAACAAAACATTTTGCAGAGCTATCTGTTCTATTGCCTGAAGAATAATTTCTGCTAAAACTACAATAGAATTTACTTTATAAAAAAAAAAAAAAAAAAAAAAAAAAAAACATAAATAAAGATCATAAATTTGAAAACTTTAGGATTTCAATGTGCATACGTATAATTATTTTAATGTGATTACATATAATTAGATCAAAATTTAAAATAAAATTCAAAGCTCGACATACTAAATAAAGATTGAACTAAATAATTTAGGTGTAACCTGTTTATCATAATAATTTTGCAACTCCGCATTACTTGACCACAATGCTCCCATTAAGAACATAAACAAAACAAGCACAATCGTTAAATAGTTTCAATCTGAAAATTTTCGCTACAAATTAAATTTGCTGTTTGTTATTTGATACTATATAGATTAATTTATAGTGCCTTTTACAACTGCAGGAATTATAAGAACCCTCAAAAACGCAAAAAATATTACACAACAAATTGAGCGGTCTTCTTAAAAATACTATTTTTTAAAATACAATAAAACAGGAGAAAACCTTAATTATCCAAACATTCAGCATATAAATTATTCAACAATTTCGTAAGCGTATGCCAAATATCATCAACAGCACGTAAAAGGTCACCCAGCTATTGAAATATTTATTTAAATCATCATTGGCTAGCTGTCGGCAAAAGTAGTAGAGAACCTAAAGGAACAATAATTTCTTCTTCAGACATTTAGTCCTCTTCGCCTACAAAATTTCAACTGGCAGGAAATCCATGAGATATGATTCCATTAAGACTGGAAACTAATAGGACAGGTAAAACGACAGGTGAAGTTCCAATGTTTTATTAGAATTTGAAAAACCACAAAGATTCGGACAAAGAAATAAAATAAGCATATTTTCCAATTAAATTAAGCAAAAATTGTGTCCTACATTTCTAAGATTCCTAATTGTTTTCGATTCATTGATTATTAGGATTCAATATATCAGTATGTTGCAGTTTAAACTTATGAAAACTGATTCAAGTTAGTTTACGAATATTCCGAAATGCTTTTTGGTGAATTAATTACTCACAGAAGTGATATACTGCCAAAGTCTCAATTTTCTTTATAAAATTTCGAAAAATATAGAAATAACAACCATTGATCCTTTTGATTCTACGTAAATCAATTCAGTGTTTGGAAACATAACAAACACTTATTCCACATCTTTTTGCAATTCCCTAAGACGTTGCTTCACGTCAGTTACCAAAACATGCGGCTCATGCTCTGCCAGTCTTTTTCGATACAACAAATCCGCTCGTCCTGGAAACAAACTGTGAAATTCAGTAGAACCATATTTCTTATTGTATTCATAAATTAGATAAAATAATGCACAGTAATCATTTTAGCACTCTCCACACTTCCACATTCAATTCCAGTCATAAGAAATTTTCAAAAAGTCTTCGATCTTTGATTCATTACGATTTTGAACAAAATCAGTTGGAAAAAAAAAAATCACTTTTGATTCTTTCTGTTCTTCGTCCAAAAGAAGCGTCAGTTTCATATGCTATATAAGCACACGTTACTGCAGCTGGTATCAAGTGAAGCAGATTTTTATGCCGATAGGTAGAAAGACCAGAGATAAGAGTTACTGCAAGACTTCCAACAACTTTGTAAGGATATGCATATTGCAATTTGGCGAGCTAAAATGCGATGATTTTCAAATCAAAGAAAAGTTCAAACTACACAAAAAATAGGACACTCTTTCAAGTCAAGACTCAAACTGTCAACACTTGTAGTGCTTCAAGACGACCACTTACCACGGGCTTAATTAGTCCATAGAATATTCTAGCTCTTGTATTTCTATATATAAATCCCTTGCTAGTTCATTGTTTACCGGAGCTCCTTAATAAAAAATGAGCAGCATGTATAACGTAAGTCATATACTTCTAATAATATGAGAAATGCTAATTCATGACGATGTATGTAACTAAAAATAGTTATATACCATGTAAACTGGCAAGATTTATTTCCTATATATCATTAATCTTCAAATATTCTAGCAGTTAATGATATCTGTAATGGCTTCTTATCTCAAGGAAGCATTCTATATTGATAGTATTACCAGCAGACTTACCTCGAATGCTCTTTTCCTCTCATCCAAAGCTTCGTGAAAGGCTATTTCACGTTCAAACTGAAATAAATTTTTTTCAACAAAGTGTAAATAGTTTTCAATATTCATAAAAACATGATTAACATGATTGTTACCTTTTAGTGAGAATACTCTTTAGTGACAACACTTTAGTAAGAATTTAGTCGGTCTATCCAAACAAATTTAATCAGTTCAAGAAAATTCCAATAATTAAAACTTGACTAAGAAGAATTTAACAGTAACCATCAGTGTTAACAGCATTATAACGTTGCAGCACATTGATGAAAGTCAGCTAATATTAATGGCTAAATAAAAGATGACAGAACAGATTATGCTGCAACAAAAAGTAAAGAAAGAAAAAAAAGTAGAACTTCAAATTTAATTTAAGCTAAACTGAAGAGAACAGAGAAATAGCAAAACATAGAAGTAAGCAATTCAATTTCAACAATTTAAACAATCATTAACAACTAGGAATAATAAATATGATACTATCTTTCAATTCCTTTAATTTAATTATGTTAGAATACATAAATAATTTCAATCATATTAAATTTAAATAGTATTTAAAAGAAATTCAAACTTTTATCATTTATTAAAGGATAAAACGTAAAGTGAGGAATGTGAGGAACAAAAAATATGAATAATAACTACAAGATAAAGTTAAAAGACAGTAAATATTGTGTTATAAAAAAACAATAAAGAAAAAATTGTATTTTAATGGAGAGAGTAAATAAAGAACCTTTTGATTCTCAAATAATTGAATGGTATTTACCATCGATTTGTCAATCATTCCACTTCTACAATATCATATGAAATTGAAATTAACCTGAAATAAATATAATATTAAGGTTAGATCGATAGAATATATCAATTTACTCATTGTATTATATATACTTTGAAAAATTTCAAGAGAGAAAAAATACTAGTGAAGATTTATGAATGGAAAAGTTTCGTGCATCCTGCCAAACTATCAAATATTCATTGTAAGCACGAACAATTCGAACCAAATAAAATTCGTGTTGACACAGCGCTACGATTGGTTACTTAAATAGAATGTATTTTGTGTAGTTTTGGGTGGCATACGAATTAACGTAAGTTTCTATTTTAAATTATACATTTGATAAAAGTGTTTGCTTATATTATAATAAAATTATACTTATTTTTTTTTGATAAATTTAACTCTAAAATTGAAATATTTAAGTTTTAATATATTGTTGAGATTTTTATTAAAATTTCGAGAAAATTAGTATAAGTATTTGAATAACTTTAAACATCCATCATAAAGTTGATTTTCTCTACAGATTACAACTAGAAATTTGTATAAGGAAATAATTTGCAAAAAAATTTGATGCCGTCGGAAGAAGCGACACATCGAAGTCCAGCAGCAGAACTTGAAGAATTAGATGCAAAAAAATTACGTCAGGATTGCATAAACATTATGCCGAATGGAAATTCAAATGAGGTTTGCAATAATTTTTTAATTCCTAATAATTGACAGTTTTAAACTTTCTTATTAATCAAACTATTTTAATTGTAAATTTTTGAATTTAACTATATGCTGAACAGAATAGGCTCAGTTATGTTATTTTAATTTAACAATTAATAATTGTTAATTCAATAGCTTAATCATTTTTTATTCTTATTCATAGTTTATTGTTCATGCTAGAATTTGGATTGGAGAATTAAAAGATATATACTGAATGAAAATTTCGTTTATTTTTTAGCGAAATTTAAAATGTTCTTTTGTTTGCTTAAAATTAGCCATGCTTGAAAAAATATGCCTTGAAAATTTTGATATCCAATTTTAATGAGCCCTTAAAAAATATTCAGTTAGTGAATTGAGTAGATTACTCTTAACTTCTGGAGAAATCATTGTGGATTGAGATACAGTATTCAGTAAGAGTGGTGATTACGATACGTACTGATTGTTGTATGTGCTTAATTAGCACTATAAGTGGAAGAGTTTAGATGTTTACAGATTTAAATGCTATTTACAATATCGAATAATTTAATGATGATTTATGCTTGGAAAATGATCTTGTATTGTTGAGAGTAATCTGAATAATTTTGATGATTTAGACATGTATCCATTATTCTTTTATGCAACATTGCATGAATGAAGATTAGTTTGAAAATAGACCAAGGTAGATTGGATAAATGTTAGACATAAAAGATACTTAGTGATTTTTATTTGTATTGTTTGATTTGAGAAGCTTTTTGGGAAGTGCACAAAAGATGACAAGATGGTAAATAATTAATGGATATGAGATGGGACAAAATAAAAATAGGATGGAAATGAATCTATCATACCTATTTTTAATACTCAGTCGTATTTTTATTGAGTATTTAAAATTTTAGAGATAAAAAATGATTAATTTCTTGTAAAGGCATTATTCAATAAAGATCATATTGAATTTTATTAGTATAATCAATTTAGGATGGAGAAGCTTACAAATTGGATCGCCTTCGGAATCTTATTAGTCGGATTTTCAGCAGTGAAAATAGCAATTGTTTGAAATCTTTGTTGGAATCAACTGATGCATCAACTTTTAATAGTGATGGTATGCCCTGTTGTTACGACTATGGTTAACATCAAATAATAGCTTATGAAGTTAAAATAGAGTGAAATTGAAACAAAGACGATGTGCATAACATATTGATTACATATTTAATATAATGCCGATTGATATCCAGCGAAACTTATTTATCATAAACGATAAGCGTGTGCAAGATGAATTTGAAAACATGATCAGTACTTAGTGTACATTTATTTTCAATAGCATTGGTAGTGATGTGTGAAGGGCAGTAACCATTTGAAAAATGAGGACATGACTGCTTGGTTTTTTTTTTTTTTTTTCCATTAATCATACATTATTTCAAAGAAGAATAAATTTTTAGTTGACCTATCAGTCGTAATTGATGATATTTTCATGCGAGCACTGTGTAGCATGCAGCAAAACAAGTAAGTGCTCTTATATGGTCCGTCTATTCTATTCGAAGCTTTCAATTCGATCAAAAATATGATTAGAATTAATCACTATTAATCTTTCCAGTAATGTGCCATTAATGATTATAAACTTGCAGTATGCAAACCATGAATACTGGTAGAATATTGGGAAAACAACTCGGCGAACCGTTACTTGATTTACCTCTAATTTTGCCAGAAATGGCTTTGCGCTATCTTATTACAACAAACGAAAAATTGATTACTGAAGGACATAATCAGGTTTGTGCTGTATAATCTCATAATCTGCTGTGTAATCCTTATTGAAATTATTTGTAATCTAATCAGGAATATGCTTTTAAGTTTTAAGCAGTTTTATGAGACCCATTAACATATTAACTTTTTATTTTTTTATAATGGAATCGACAGTTAAAAAATACAACTTTTAAAGGACAAAAGATAAAATTTTAATTGCAGTTTTTGATGAATTACGAGCTTTCTGTGATTCCAGTTATTCAAAAAAGACTGTTCACTCAAACATCGTTTCTTCTTCGTGGCTTTTATGGTGAAAAGTAGTGTTTTATTTTCGTGTTATTCACTGAGGAGTAATTTATTTATTATTTATCTATGGAATTTGTTTTTATTTCTGTAACTTTTGCATTTCTTTAACAATTCTGGAATTTGAATCCGCTGCAGATTCACAGCAGAAGACATGATAGCAGCCTTTGTTCGAATGTTTTATCAGCAGGAAATACCGGAAAGTTTTGCTTGCAACTTGATAACTTATTGTACGGACGAAGATATGGATCATAGTGCATTTGCTGAGGTGTATTTCACCCTTCTGTTACATATAATCTAGAAATTTCGCTTCGCTACATATTTAAATTTAATGCAGTTAACAATATGGATTTAGACAAACATTAATAATCAGTCATATGAGACATACAGATAAATCATGAGATATATGTAGGAATATAATGTATAGGTTAGTATAATGTATTTGCCGTGAAATCCGTCTGTGTCATCATCAGAACAACTAAATAATATCGAAGTACTCAGGAATATATTTTGAAAACTTTAAGCTGGAAAAATGTTTTTGCATCATTCATCCTATTAGATTGGTGAGTGGGCTGATCCACGTTTCTTATACCAACTATTTGAACATGTAAATAGAAAATCCGATCTTACTTCAAAAACTGTTGCAGATTTTCAATCCCATTTTGGATTGTGCACAAAAATCGATGAGTTGCCAGCAAATGTCGGCTAAATGTAACAGGGAAATAGCAGTTTATCCGTATTCCCTGCTAAAATTCCTTGTAGATGTCAAAACTTCATCTAATAAGAGGCCTATTGCGGATTTAGTTAGTTTCTTACTCTTTTAGTACTTCTTAATCACACTGGATTCCAAATATATGATCTTTGAATCTGTAGATTCTTTATATGTATTTAATTGTTTTATTCAGTTCTGTTAAATCTACTCAAGCAGTATGGCCAGTTAATTAAATTAGCTGCTCCTTAGAACTAGTCACATCAGCTGAATAGTCGTGATTTGTTATCTTTTATAGCTGGTTTCGCGATCAGATTTCATATCGGAAGTACACAGCGTTCTTGAAGGTCATGATTTCGCGAGACTGTGTTATTTGGGACCATTCTTTGAATACAGCACAGCTCCCGCTGATAATGGAAGCGTAAGAATAAACTTTGGATTCACTACTATAATTTATTGAAGCAATTCGATATACCTGTTTTCAGCTGTCTGTTTACATGCCATTTTTCGACTGCACTCAACTTCCTGAAGATGAACAAAAACCGATGTTGTATAACGTTTACCAAAATGACTTAACGCTTGTTAGGGTACGTTTTTGAGCGTGACATTAATTTTTCTGTTTAATTAATTGTGGCAGAATCCATATACTGGTCGCATTAATTCAATGTAATATGCAAAGCAACAAATGCTGGAATGCGGTTTATATAATTAAGAAATTTTAAGACACGATAATTGCCAAAACATATTGTTCTGATAGCTAGTTAATAATACCCTAAAATGGTCATGATGAATATTTAATATGGGAAGTCCGTAAAAACTCTGCACGTCTTACTGACCAATAAGTTTTTGTGATTATTCTTTTGAATAGTTTAAAACCGATTTCATTTTTAGCGTCATTTGCATCAAATATTGCATCAGTTGTTAGCAAACACTTCGAGCCGTAACAGAACGTTGGATTTCATTGCTCGCGTATTGTCTCTCAATATTAAGAAAAGACAGATGAATGTAAGCTCGCTTACAGCATAAAATTGCTTTTTGGTTCTTTGTTTTTTAATCAGTAACTTTAATGGTTAATTATTGCAACCTTATTGAAAGACTCATTTAAGACCACTAGTCTAATACTTTTTACCTTTTTACCACCCACTAACATTTGCAGTAATTTTGGCGAGAAGTTCTGTTAAAGAGATTTATACTTGATTTGTTGAAGCATTTTGTTGATTCTGCTATTAATGTTGTGCTATTTATTTCAGCCAGATCATTCAAAGTTGTCATCAGATGGCTTCATGCTAAATTTCTTTGATGTAATGCTGAGTTTGGCTGAGAAAGTGACATTTGACAAGGTAATTTTTGCTCTACCCATTCTGAATTTTGAACTTACGGTATTTTTTTGTCCTGCAACCTATTATTTCTCTGAATTTTGAAGGTTAACACTTATTACATATTCCATCCGAAATGCAGAATTGATTTTTCGGATGAAACAAGATTAAAATTGGACTTGGAACAAGCAAAAGCCTTCGCAAAAACGATAGGTATCTTTTTCTCAAATTCTGAAAACACTAAGTTGAATATGCTTAGAATGCTTGAATATTTTAGTTTTGATTATATATTTCATTTTTCATCAATAGATGGACCGTTACGGTATTGTGCTTCTTATATGTTTTAAAGCACCACATTTTAAAAGTGTTACTGTAGGTTGAACTAATAAGGTTGGCCATTTTAGAAGAAAAATTTCATGTCACTTTTAGACGTTAATTTTGAAATCAAATTCCCCACGGAATGTTTCTTCCTGACAGTACAATCACAACACCTATCGCTATCAGCTGCCATTGGACAATTAAAATATTTGAAAAGAAATTTGCACGAAATTGAACTCGGTCTAACTGAACTTAAAGTACAATTACGCAGATTACTGACAATACAAATAAGAGAAAAAGCATTACTTGAAGCAAAGCTGGAACGGGCTAACGTTTTCCATACAGTACGTTTTCAATTCGCTTCTTGAATTTCAATTTAAACGTGGTATGATTTGATATTTGGCAGGTTTTTACGTTTGAAAGGTTAAGCAGAGTTAATTGATAGTTTGCATGTATTAGTGGAACAATTAATTTTTGTCCAGTTTAGGATCTTAGATTCTTAACCTCAACTACGATCTTAGGTTTTATCACATTAACATTTTTAAATACAACTTCGAAAATGCAGGAATCTCACGAGCAGTTTTATGTATCAAATTGTGAGTCTTATTCATATCATTTTTCAGAGACTCATTCGGAGCATTATGTGTTTAGAAGCGGCTTTATACGATCCAGTTTTTCTCCATCGAGCTTTGGAATTCTGTAGCCGTCAGCTTACTTTCCTTATCAACATTATTAATCCCAACTTGTTAGTTATCCGAAACAACTAAATTTCTTAGTAATGTGAACGACAAAACAACAAAAGATTTCTTTTTACTCGTTTTTTTATTTTCCTTGCAATGTTTTTTATTTAATTTGCAAGGTAAAATGTAAGTATCATAGAATCCATTTCTGCTATCTCTTTTTAGCATTAATGATGGTTTACTTCCTCCTGTAGCACCAGATCTGTTCGGAGCTATGCCAGAATTCTTTTTGGAAAACTCTCTCGACTTCATTGTCTTTCTACTGAAGTTAGTACCGTTATCTTTGAGTTGAAAACTTGTTCAACTAATTATTTTTTTTCGGCTACATGGAGTTTTTATTTGGCGGAATTCATGGATTAGAATGGTATTCAATAATAGCCTGATAGCCTGATTTATATTGCAGGAATAATCCAGTTATACTTCTGGAAAGCCGGCTTGACTTACCTCAACAGCTACTTGTATTTATTTGCAGCACTCATTATTTTAACAATAAATTTCTTGCAGCAAAGGTTTATTTGTTTTTCATCCATATATATTAAGAAACAAACAATGCTATTTAGTAATATCTAATCTGCGCAAAAAAAGCGTGACTCCGTAATATCATCTTTTTTTGTTGTATTCATGAATGAACCTTTGGATCTTCTCAAAGAAAAATTAAATAAGAGGTTTACGGTTGAGATATGAATTACTAAACAGAATTCACAAGAAAAGAAGTAAACTACCAACTTCCTTCTAAGATTATCGCACACATTAAAACTGACAGTCAGAACTGCGTGAAGACAGTCCGATATAATTGACGTCGAATCTCACTAGCATCGATTATATTACATTTGAAATTCGAATAATCTTGTTGTAAATCTATAAAATGAAATTTTTAGATAGTGGAAGTTCTGTTTATGGTTTGTCCTGCAATTTTACCTGCTGCGTATCAATTCCATCTTTCTGTTATCAATTCTCCACTGGCTATTGACCGACTTTTTCCTAGTCTTGTTAAATTTTATGCAGGTATTATAGAAATCTGAATTCATTTTTTTTTTTATTTTTTAGTTTTATTGTATTCTAAATATTCGCAGATGTGGAGTCAACAGGAGCAAGCACGGAATTCTATGATAAATTCAACATCAGACGGTCAATTCAAGTTATATTTCGCTCTCTTTGGGAAAGTACAATTTATAGAAGTAATATTACGGCTTATGCAAGGTAGATTTTCCCATTTATTAAAAGTTTTCTGCAGCAAGATAGATTTTTTTGGAAACTTCAATCTAATAAAAGTAAAAACTTCAAGCTTTTTCACTCCACATCGAAATTTTTCGTAAAAATCAAAACATAGTGGTTTATGATGCTTTAATTAATGGTTGTGATTTTTGTCTCTTTTAAATTCATTACTCTGATTTTAATGCTTTGCTTTACTGAAGTCAAAAAATATTACTGTTATTAATAAAATATTGTATTAATTATGAAGATCTACTTAGAACACTGGATATATTTATTGTGTTTCAGAGAATGCTCACCAAATTTCATTCGTTTCGTTAATATGGTTATTAATGATGCAACTTATTTATTGGATGAATCATTGCTTGCATTGAAAAAAATACACGATATTGAAACACTGAAGGAAAGCAACGAATGGTCTAATCTCGGAAATGAAGAACGTCAAATGAAAGAAGATGCATTGTTAGAAGCAAAGCGAGGTGTACGGAACTGGTTGATACTTGGGCGTGATACATTGGATCTCTTCACATATTTAACTGCAGATGCACCTGAACCATTCTATGAACCGGTTTGATTTTGCAATGCAATTTTTAGTACTGATATTAGGAAGCTTTAATCAGTTTTCTTGAACTGTGCAGATGTAAATGGTATTTTAATTTTTAGTCTTACACTTTTCTATTTTTAATTCTAAATTTTTAATAGTTTTTTTTTGTTAGGACTTATGGTATACTTACATAACAGAGTATTTTCATATTTTAAGAAGTTAATAAAGTTTTAGTTGCTCGGTGAACGATTGGCTTCAATGTTGGATTATAATGTATCACAACTATGTGGTCCAAAATGTACAGAACTGAAAGTACGTGACGCAGTACGTCGATTTCTGTGGGAGCCACGAGCTTTACTACAGCAGATAGTAAATGTGTACTTGAATTTGTCGTCAGAGAAATTTGCAGAATGCATCGCTAATGATGAGGTGATTGTTGAATTTAGTTTAAGCTATTAAATTTCTAATTACTCACTTCAACCTGTCTTTTTTTTTTTTTTTTTTTTTTTTTCATAAAACAAGTTAAGAACAAAGAGATTGCTTGATTAAGAAAAATGAAGTCGATGGAACACTGCAGATGTTTATTTATTTTTGTTATTAATGTTGTAGTAAATTAAAAATATTATCTGAAGATCGAATCGGCTGTCTCTTTTTACTTCACTTACCGGATGCAATGCAGATTATGCTTATAAAAATATATTCATTGTTTAAGCAAATACTTTCAGCGTTCGTATTCGCCCGATGTCTTTTCTATGGTGCTTTCGCGGTTAACCGCTAATAACATTGTACCTATAAATGAGATTGAACTTTTAAAAAATCTTGCTGACATGACGCAGCGAATCTGGAAGCAGAAAGCTCAAAATGAAGAAGACTTTGGAGATGATGTTCCGGATGATTTCAGAGGTAATTTTATTTTAGGTTGCCACCCACTAAACGTTAGCATAATCGATCTTTATAATTAAAATGAACGTTTTCATTTTTAGGTTACTTTAGGTTTGCTTATGTTTTACGTATTGATATGTATGTTTTTTCACACATCTATGCTATGCAGTTTTGTCACTCTCTGCCACTGAGATAATTAGAATTAAGTTTTTTTTTTTGAACATTGGTCATCTCGCTTAGCTGATTGCAGATCCGGTAATGAACACACTAATGACGGATCCTGTAGTTCTGCCATCGGGACATAAAATGGATAGGAAACATATTATGCGTCACTTGCTCAGCTCCCAAACCGATCCATTCACTCGGCAACCCTTAAGCGAAACTCAGCTCGTATCTGGTAATTTTGCTAATTCTTTTTTTTTGCTACTTGAGTTTTCTTAATCATCTTGAAAAATGTGTAGGATTATTAAGATGAGAAGTAATATCTCCGATAATTGAATTAGTAATTCATGTTGTTCGTGATAAGGCAGACTATTTTGATTTATTTCGATTTACTACTCTCAGATGGCCCATAGTCCAGTACGGATCTTATTAATGTTAAGGTGAAGCCATGTTGTAAGTACATGCTCAGTCTTTATTATTAATTCTGAACATATGAATTCTCACAATTCCAGATGATGCTTTAAAAACAAAAATTCGAGCATGGATAAAGGAAAAGCTGGCGTCAAAATCAAAATGAAAAAATTTGAATTGAAGTTTCGACAACATATTAACAGATCGCTATGTATAACTGATAAAGTGCTTTCAATTTATAATTCTGTCTGTATTGTTTTTCATCTTTGTCTGATTTATAATTGCAGTTTTCTATAGGTTTTACAGTCAATTTATAGGATTACTAGAAACTAGTATGGAGGAAGTGAATTGATAAAAACAATGAAGAGGTCAAAGATCATAATGTAGTTTGTGATAACGAACTGATCTTGTCCTCGTCTACATTTCTTCCTTGTTTTTATATTCCACTTAAAGTTGATTAATTTTATTTTTGTGATTGAATCACAAAATGTCGCTCTTTTTTAAAAAAGCGAATCATAGTCCTTCGGGCTAATGTCGTTTTACTAGGCTTAATTTTTCCGGATTCAAGATCCATACCTTCTTTCAATACGGATAATGAAAAATATGATAGGAAAGTATTTCAATTATTACTTGAAATCTTGAACATTTACTTTTTTACAAATAAATATGTTTTATATACTCAATTATTCGATTTGTTTATTTTTGCTTAAATTTTGTCATGCATATAAATTTTCCTTTGAATTTCTTTCATAATGAAGAGTGAGCATTCAAAATGCAAACTTACTTGCTTTACAAAAAAAAAAAAAGAAACATTCGTTTTTAACGATGAGTTAGTTGCTCAATTTCTCATTTTAAAATTTCTACTCTTAGTAAAAAAGTGGTAAGAGAAGTTGTTGTGCTTTTCTTTTATTTTTATATTTTTTTTTTATAGGGTTGGTCTTGTCAATCAGTCTCACTAGGTTGCTTGTATCTTTTGAGGATGATCGTAGTTCTGTCCTGAAATAGTGTTTCTTTATCCTGTTATGGACTTCTACGTTCTTTCTAGCACATTTCTATGAGGATTTTAACATTTTTTGGTTCAAAATATGCAGTAAATCAGGATTTCGATGAGCAATACTTTCACAAATTATTTTCAAAAAATAGCGTTTTCGCAAATAAATTGTTCCACATATGATTAAGAAGAGAAATGATGAGAAGTTGCGAGTAACAATTCATAATTTCAGTGATATGAGAATTTCCAGACATTCTGGTTTATATCATAAAAGTTCCCAGTTAAAGCACTTTTATCTAGTTTTCTATCTCATTAAGAATTGCCCATCGATCTTTGTCGAAGATTTTTTGGCATTTTCATGGGTTAGTAAAAAATACTGTTGCAAGGAGCGGTATAAGAGGTCGTGGTGTTTTTTTATTTCTGGTTAGTGAATTAATTTGCTGCCAATACTTGTAGAGTGTAGAAAACTTATTTTAATTTAAAATGTAAAAGATGGGGAATAATATTGATTTCAAATCTCAAAAATCCTAAATGTTATTCAGCATGAATGCCTTTCTCAACGAATTTAATTGAAATGACCCAAGGATTGTTATGATCATTACATGGTGTATTTCTTTTATCCATTATTTCATTGCTACTAATCCTACAAATTTAATTGTTAGAAATTGATAATAGTTGCAGCAATATTTTTCTTCTAAAATTAAATAAAACTAGTTGAAACAGAAATTAATTTTTTTTAGCTTCACAGAAATGTTCGGGAAATCTCAATTCAAATTTTGAAAAAAATCAATTAAATTTCACGTTTTTTTTTCTTTTTTTTTTACTTTTTTTATAAAGAAATGACATTTCCATGTAGGTGAATTATCCCATTACCTAGTATGTCCGTATCCTAGGATATCCCATTAATCCAGTATGTTCCATATCCTAAGATATCCCATTACCTAGTATGTTACGTATCCTAGGATATCCCATTATCCAATATGTTCCATATCCTAAGATATCCCATTACTTAGTATATTCCGTATCCCACGATATCCCATCACCCAGTATGTTCCGTATCCTAGGATTTTTGACTAAGACTAATCGATGTTTCACATCCAATTTCATTCTTTTTTTTGTTGTTAAATTATCAACAGCAGAGCAAATCACATTCACAGCTGACAATTAATCTTTGCTCTCATTATATATTTTCCCTTGCAAAAAAAATTCCACACTCAATTGTTAACATTTCAAATAAGTTTACTGTTTAGTGTGTCAAAATCAGTTTGGTTTCGATTTATTTGCCAGGTATGAAAGGTTATAGTTGTTAAGTATCAATAAGTTCCAATAAAATTTCCAATCAATTTTTCATCACCAAAATTTCCACAATACTACTATGTAAGGCAATCAATCATTCATTTTTATGTTGAACTCAGAAAAACTGAGCTGTTACTTTCTGATAGCAATCCATATGACCCCATCGTTTTGACCCATTCAAAGAGTTGTCCACTTTTGTAACAGGTGATATGAAGTTGTCCACTTTTGTAACAGGTGATATGGAGTTGTCCACTTTTGTAACAGGTGATATGGAGTTGTCCACTTTTGTAACAGGTGATATGGAGTTGTCCACTTCGATCTTTGTCGGTTCCTGAACATATAGAAATATGGTGAATTTGGGATACCTTTGCATTTTTGTTGTTGGTATATCGTTGTTGTTTTTGGAAACAGAACTTCTTATGGTTGATTCCATTTCTTTTATAGCAGTATTGATATTGGATAGCAAAGGATTTGAATCTTTAGAATCACAAAGGATCTATATAGTCTTAGACATTGATGATTATTTAGACAAAGATATAGTTTTATGAATACATCGAGAAAGAATTACATATTGTAAATTTTGGGAGCATAAGTTTAATCGTTATAACAGATACTTTATTTACTATTTATAATGATTTGAGATGTGAAAAAAAAAATTCAAACACTATCACTTATCATAATATTACACAGTTATAATCAATACATTATTAGTGTTTATTAATCAAATGATGACGTTGTTAGATTTACTTTAGATAATCAATTTAAACTGATAACTAAATCTGTAAGTTAAATTATACTTTTTCGTATAATGATAAAAATTTCTTGCTGCATAATTTTGAACTTATTGCATATATGTATATTGATAGAAATTTTTTACCACATAATTTTTGAACTTATTTTTCTATTGCAGCGACAACTTAAGAGAAATTAATTTGGTATACTAATTATGATTAACGTTTTTTCCAGTATAATCAAATCATCAAAGGTAAGAATTATTAAATAAAGCTTTTTTTTTTTTTTTTTTTATTTCTATATAAATTTCTAAAATGAATAAATGGAGAAATACTTCAACAATTTCAGTTATTTCTTTTATAATTCGTGATAGCACTACAGAAGATGGTCATCAAGTTGTATTTTTTCCAGTTTTTTGTTCAATATCAACAATCACTGGCAGCATTTTCTATCCGTTTAGCTAGTAATGAAGCGAATTTTCAAACGAAACCGTACAAACTACACCGATTGGAATCTGGACCATCAACGGATGTTTCAGTTACACGGAATGATGCTTTGGATTATTATCGTAAAATGATGGTGCGTCACTGCTAACTGCACGTTATATTACTTCTGCTTTCTATTTTTCCTAGACATATTTTTGATTTTATCTGCTAATTTTACAATAATTATTCACTGAAAGCAACATATTACAGGTAATTCGACGTATGGAAACAGCAGCGGGAAATCTTTATAAGCAGAGACTTGTCCGTGGTTTCTGTCATTTATATACAGGACAGGTGATAAATTTTAAGTGGTTATAGTCGGACAAGTTTAGTATTCCTTAAGCTCTTCGTGCAACTATCAAAATATATATCTGAACTAATCGATTTGTAGTTCAAGTTTTTTCATCTTATCTGTTCACATTTATTAAAGGATGCTTAATTTAACATATTTCATTATTAGGAAGCAATCGCAGTGGGACTCTGTGCATCGAAAGACGATGAAGACGTTATAATTACTTCATACCGTTGTCATGCATTTACCTATTTAACTGGATCGAATGTTGCACAGATTTTGTCGGAATTAACAGGTTAATAAAGAACAGCATATTTGTACAGCTTTTAAAGTAAATTTTGATGAACATCATATCTCAGAAGGATCCGAAGCAGAGAGACTAACAAGCTATAAATTAAATAAATTTTGCAAATTTAGTTTACAGTAAAATTAAAGGAATATTCATTTTTTAGGTCGACGTACTGGTAATGTGTATGGAAAAGGTGGCTCTATGCATATGTATAATAAAAATTTCTTCGGTGGTAACGGCATTGTTGGTGCACAGCAAGCACTTGGCGCTGGGCTAGCATTTGCTCTAAAATATAATAAGAAAAACAATGTTTCATATACTATATATGGTGATGGTGGAGCAAACCAAGGACAATTATTTGAAGGTTAAATTTCTTTTCGTAATCTTCGAAATTTCACTACTCTTTGTATGATAAGAGATCAGTAGTGAAGAAATTCCAAATCAAATTATCTAAATTTGTCGGATTCGTACTTATTCAATCCATCAATGCATTATCGTCAGATAACTGGTAGAAATCTATAGTCGTAAAGTAGAGGAGGAGATTCTTCGCTTTTTACACAAGCAAAAATCTTAAATATTCCTCATAGGAATACGGAACTGATAGAGATAAGTGAACTTATGCAAGATGTTCAAGCATGTTCAGGTAGAAATGAGAGGACTTTTTGGCTTCTTTCCCAAAACAATAATGCATTCTTTCAGTTATAAATATGTGTGCATTATGGGATCTACCATGCATATTTATTTGCGAAAACAATGGATATGGTATGGGTACACCAGTTGATCGTTCATCTGCTGTAACAGACTATTACACACGTGGTGATTATATACCAGGTGTTTGGGTATGTTTAATAACGATCGTTTTAGAAAGTTAGTTGCAATTTATCCTCAAGTAACCAATTGTGTTTCGAAACAATTTTAGGCTGATGGTATGGATGTTCTTGCCGTTCGGGAAGCAATTCGATGGTCAAGGGAATACTCCGGTTCTGGAAAGGGACCTCTTATGCTAGAATTTGCTACCTATCGATATTCTGGCCATTCTATGTCTGATCCGGGAACGAGGTTAGCATACTTAATTGGGAAATTTTAGAGGTTCTAGATAATATGAAAAAAAAATGTTGATTTTTGTTCGTAATCGTAGCGCACGATATATATTTTTAGTTATCGAACTCGAGACGAAGTACAGGAAGTACGCAAAACTCGCGATCCAATTACAAGTTTCAAAGATAAAATCATTGCTGCTGGATTGGTTTCTGAGGAAGAATTGAAAAATATCGATAAAGAAGTTAAGAAAGAGGTTGTCTCTAAATTCGAAAAATAAATTGCATAGTTTTTGAGCTTTTCGATGAAAATTTGTTTTTTTCAAATTGTTCGAGAATTCCATCATTAGCATCAGGAAATGCCCTTTTTTGTAATTCATTGTGTACTACTAGGCCATATTTTTTGTATTTCAAAAAAGAAAGCTTGTAAAGCGGCTGTCAAAACATTTTACCTAATCTATTTTCCATAATTATACTGCTGACTTTCAAGCTTGATAGGCATGGAGTAACGATGGAAACTTATTATTGCTGAATGAAGAGGAATTGCTTTTTTTTGAATTCAAAATGAGGAAAATGTGGAAGTTGATAACAAGTATTAAACTTGCTGTAAATGTAACATTAGCTTAATTTATTCCCTTAAATTGAGATTTGTATTGTTGTTGTTTCAGATTGAAGCAGCCATAAATGTTGCGAGTACTGAGCCTCCCCTTCCACTCGATTCTCTTTATTCTGATATCTATCACAACACGTCTCCTCAGTTCGTACGTGGTGTCACTGTGGATGCAAGTGTCGTACAAAAGTATTGCAGAACTGAAGATTTATTGAAATCATCAGCTTAATTACAACTATTTCTTCTTTTATGCTTTGTAAGAATTTTTTAAAAGAAAACCATGATATATTATTATCGAGATATCTTTCCACTTCCTGACTCATTTTTAATTCCGAAATATTGCTGACTGGATCTAAATATTTATCCCAGTCTTCTTGGTAATATACATTTCGTCTTATTGGCAAACCCAGTATATTGCTCTAAGGCAGGTATATTTTCTCAAGCAGGTTTTTTTGCAAATTTTAAATGTGAAGATGCTTGAAGTTGTGAATTTTTTACTCGAGAAAGTTAATAAATTATTGCAGTCTTTTCTATAGTTTCAGTCTTTTCTATATATAAATGTTAAATTTAAAAAAAAAAAAGAAAAAAACAAATTTAAAACAAACCGGAACCGGAATCTTGATTTGAGGCAAATCCTGGTGGTGCACATCCATCAAAAATTACTGGTGTGATTATGACAATAATAATTGACTGTTGCTGTAATATTGCCATCAATAATATTTTGTCGTTTAAATTATTTAGGCCACTAGTTTTTAACCAAGTTTTTTTGATTCGTTTGTTACTGAACTTTTATTGGACATTTATTTATGTAAATAAAAATAAATTTAAAAATTAAACGAGACAATCGAAAAATAGGGTGACAAAAAAATAATAGCAAAAACTAAATGGACAGTTAGTTCGTTTTACAAAAGCAGATCTGTGTGACAATAAAAAGGATTTTTGATTATCCAAGTAGCAGTAGTAGTTTTTTTTTTTTTTTTGTATTGGGAGAGGTAATACCTGTTCATTCGAATAATTCTTAATCTCACTCGTGTTTGTAATTTAAAAGATCCGAAAAATATGAGCATATAACATTGATCTTAGCGAAAAATTCTTTTACACTTACCAATTTATCGCAATTGATCAGAATCCGAACTTCATTCAAAGGAGCAGACTGATTTGCTAAACTGTTTTTCAACAGTGCGATATCGAAGAGCAACAGTGAATCAAATCGATCGGATGAAAATATTCAAATATCATCAGTAATATATCATCCAGTAAATCGTTTATTGTAATGAATATTTCCTGAGTAAGTTATCAGCACTCCACTCTTGGACATTTCTATCGATATTCCTCGGATTATTATACCTGAATAGGTATTATCTATCCCAATAAATCGTTTCCAACATATATATATATCTATTGGTAAAAAGGAAAAGAAGGCGGTAACTATCAGGAATTTGGAAATGAGCAGGTACTTTAATTCAAAACACATGTCTTTTTACTCCCTTAAAAAAATTCATTTTTACTTCCTTCAAAAAATTCATCCAAGAAAACACTCCTCTCATAAATTAGTCCACATTAATCATATCTTTTTCATTTTTCCCTTCAGATTAGTTTAAAAAAAATTTTGGGTAATCGTTTCTTCCAGATAGAATTTTCGAAAAATCATTCGAATTGATTATCTATTATATAAAATAAATTGAGTCCTGAAAAGAATTAACTTCAAACATAGGTTTATCACTCATTTCATTTATGGATACCCAGTTTTATTTATGCAACTTCTTTAAAAGTTCAACTTGATATATCAGTTTAAAAAAAAAAAAAAAAAAACCGATAGGAGAAATGCAGTGGAATGGAAAATGATAAAATGCTTTTTCAAATCATAGCATTTTCAATTTCAATGCATTTTTTCATGTTTGCAATAATACTAAAAATATTCGAAAATTTCCATATCACTTTGTAGTCATAAATGTAGTGCAGCAACACATCGAGGAGATTATTTGAAAGTTCTTGGCAACGAATAACGACTTGCAGTAACCGAACATTGCAGTAACATGTCTGTACTCATTTTAATTCACTTTACGCTTTTATGGCTTGAAATTATTATTAAATCTAGCAAAATAATTTAGCATGGCAATCTAACGTGATACAGCTGCCTTATCTAATACAAGGAACTATTCCGCACCTTTTGACAGAAAAAATTACGGAAGACAGCGCAGAAACATTTTGCTTTCGTAAGAGAACTTTCAGATTTCGGTTGAGTTCAAAGCCATCTTAACTAAGATAGAGATCATGTCAGATTTTTGCAAATATGAAATAAATTTGTTTATCCGGAATATAAGAAGCTGCTTTTCGGAATATATACTTGAATTCATCTTTTGTCTTTTATCAGTCCAACTGCTCAGTTCTTTTCTTATGCATATACACAATATTTATAACCCATAAAGTGTTTAATAATAATAATAGCATTAATAATAATAAATAGGAAGCGAAAAGCCAACGAAAAACAACCATGGATCAAAAAAAGTAATCCTCAAAAATTCCAGTATAAATTTTGAAAAATTGTTAGTAGGAACAGTAAACAATGGTACTTCGAAAATTAGCAATCCTATGATTCAAAAACAAAAAGGAAAAAACAAGATTTAGAACAATAAAGGTAGTTATTACAAAGCAAGCGATCATCATAAGATACTACTCCACATTAACCCCACCAATATAAAGGACATCGTATAAACATGCGCACCAATTTTAAACGCAGTAAAACTTCAAACCAACAAACCTTATCCATGTCGCTTGATTCGATAAACTGTAACTTAAGATTACTTACTGCATGACAGAAGCCAATGCAACCTTATCACACTCAAATTAGTATGAAATAATTGTAAACATATAAAATGCTGTTGTCAAAATGAAAACATTGCGACAAATTCGATACTTCGAAATTTTCAAATGTATCCAAACTTGGATGGTAAAAATTTCTTCCAAAAAAAAAAATTATGTAAAAGTGAAATTGGCCTTGAAGTGCTGCTACTACTAAGCGCGCACTAAGTATGTCTCATTATTCAAAACGAAGAAAGTAGCTAAAATTTTTAAAAATGAGATGATGGTTAATCTAATTGATCAATTTATAATTACTAGCTGAATACCACTTCAAGACCAAAACAAGCGAACTAAAAAACAGTAGAAAATCATTGTAACACTGATTATAAAGTGAGCATACCTGCATAATAAGAACTGGTAAATTGTAAAGGCACAACAAGGCAAGAATCATGATTACCAGAACGTTTCACTTTCATAGCAAAACATTCAGGGTTAATGGAAAAGAAAAAAGAAAAGAAAAAGGCGATACTACGGCACAACCATGAACTGAAATTTGAAAGAAAAGCTTGCATCGCTTTTTAACTGAAAAATGTCAGATTTTCAAACCAACTGAAAACTTATTAAGGCTTTGGAAAGAATGATAGAAGTTATGAATGTGCAAAACAAATAAGAATAGGAAATAAAACAGCACACATATTGTTGGGTTGCATTGTTATCATCATCCCCTTCCTCCTTCTCCCTCCCCCTTCCTCTCTCCCAATATGTAGGATAGTAACCTATTACTGTAAATATTGCGCTTTATCGACTTCTTTTCATTTTAAGGCTTAAAAACGTCGTAGGCCACTCCAAGCACCTGCAGCTGCAGCAGTCGCTTGCGCAGCACCCATTGCTGGAAATTGCTCTTCAGACTGCACATCCAGTTGCCATGGAGCTCCCTTAATTTCCACCTCAACACGAGGCGGCGGTAACTGCTCTGTGATACGGTGAGACACGTACTGACGACGTTCCTTAAACTTTCACTTTGTAAAATCATATAAATAAAAAGAGAAACTCTCTTAATTATAAAAAATTTGGCTATGGATAATTGGATAATATTCATATTTATTCCACTTATCTAAACTCATGGGTAGGTTTCACTGTGTAAAATGAGCATTTTTTTTTTTTTTTTTATAACATATTGCGAAAAAATAAAAAGCTAATATGGTTTCACACTTAAATAACCTATTCAGAGGAAAATGCTTTCATTTCTTTGCTTAATTTTTGCTTAATAAATTGAAACACACGATAAAGCTTAACTAAATGCGATCCACCAAAGTAAAAAGAAATTTCTTAAACGTGAATTTCGTTTTATTCAGTAAATTAAAATCCAGAAAAACGAATGGAAATTTTGTGATAAAAAAATTACTTGTATTTGCTAACTCCTATTAAACTAAAAAACGCAACATCTACTTTTTATGATGCAATTTCAAAACCTGCAAAAATTCCTCCTCTTCTCGACGCAATTGTTCAATACAATCGTATACCGCATCTTCATCTTTGCCCGCAACTACAACTAGATTCGGATCTGGATCGCTGCTCCTTGGCAGACGGATTTCCACTTTAAACTCATCCATTACCTGAATCTCCAACAGCAGCATGTCTTCATGGAAAAATTTTTCTTTTAGTTAAATTATTTATAAAAAATAAATTTTCTTAAAAGTTCTATATCCCGTAGTATCTTGAAAAATTCATTAATATTTCAAATAGACAACTAATCGGTTGAAAGCACATTTACTTACTGCTAAGTGACCTTTTTAGGATATGAAAAATTCTTGTAGATAAAACTTTTAAAATGAAAATGCTGTAGTCAGCTTCTTGAAGATCAACTTTTTTGTATATAGTTCTGATTTTGGGCGGTGAACAGAGATTCTTATAACATGCTGATTTTCAGCTCATGTGGCACTCACCTTTTTCAGATTACGGCCTTTCTGGCCTATTAAACGAGGATGAAAAGTTGCATCTAAAAAGATTTCTTGGGTGAAAAGAGACTGTGCTTCACCAATCATCGCTTCCATTTCTTCTTTACATGCGTTACAATTCGCCTCATAGCCTAAAACTAACAGCATTTTAAATCCAACAGTTGTCAACGTTCTTTCACCTTGAACTCTAAATTTTAGAAAACATTTCAAATTTTAGGAGAACTTGGAAATCCTTTCGCTGACTGGTAAAAATTCTGCTTTACAACAACATTTTTTGAAAGATGCGAAGGATCAGCCAGTAATAAATTATTAATTAAGGAAGTACCGGTAAGCGTAATTGTGTCTGGCGGGTCGTCGCTGGATCGAGGAAAAGCAATTAGAACATCATGTTTGGCACGCAATTCATTTACAACTTTACCACGTGGGCCAATCAATCGGACGTGGTACTCTGACGGGACATCAAAGGTAAGCTTGAAGGAGCGCAGACGCTAAAAATTTTAAAACCTTATTTTGCGTTTCATCAAGATACTTGTACTACAAGAAAAGATGAAATGCTCAGAAGGATCAAAAAAGTGTACGTAAACATAGATGGATGTGAATATCGTTCAAATTATTGAATCCCCTAAAAAATTTCGTGAAAAATCAGAAATTTATTTCTTGTCTCGTCAGACTCATTAGAAGACTCCTTTCACGATTCGTAATCTTATCTGCCAGAAAAATAAATGCCAAGGTACACATGCCAATAACAATGCTCCTTTCTCTTTTTTTGGCAAGTGAATGGCATAGAAAAAGGAATTGAATGATAAAAAATAAATGAGCAGTACCCGAATTTCTGCTGCTTCTTCAAATTCAACAACACGCTTTAAAATGTCAGCCACTGCAGACTCTACATTCTCCGTTGTTCCAGTTATTATTATTTCATCTAAGTGTGTATCTTCCGGTGGTATCGAAATAGTGACATCATGCGCTTGCATCAAAGAACGTATTGTTTCACCATTTCTACCGATCAGAAAGCGGTGATGTTCGAACGCAACATTCACCTAAATCTTTCTTTCAGTGTTATCTTATAGATCCATGTGGCTACAAGGAAAACAAATAAGTATCCAAAGAACGACACTGTACTGAAAATTGAAACTTAGTTCATCATCCTAGCCCTAAAGTAAATCATTAACCCTATATGGTGGACAAGATAAAAAGCGAAGTCCCGTAACATTAATAGAAACTTTCGAAAGACAGTTATTAAAACACATAAAACTGACTATTCTGGTGACAGGTACTAGAGCTTTAAGTGCTTCAGCCGCTTCTTTACACCGTACCTCTCGTCCGCTAATAATAATAGTATCAAGTAATGATGGCCCATCATCTATATTTCTTTCATTTTCATTTTGGGCATTTTCTGAAAAAACAATCGAAAAAATAAAAACATGAAACAAGAAAAAAGAAATCCAATCAAGCTACTATTTGTACAAATAAAAATGTCGTTGACTAGCAGATGAGAAAGTACTTATAGATTGGGAATAATAAATCCGTTTAAACTTTCTCCACAAAAGAACTTTATGTTATAGGCTGATGATTACTTTCCCCACATATTTCCATAAGTTATTCCTTCCTGATAAAACAACAGAAAACCCTATGAACTCACAATACAAGTGAAACTGAGACTGAATAAGCAAATTTCATGTAAGAGTATGTAGCCTACCCCGCAGTCTTCGATCCGGAAATTTAATTTGAACATTATACTTCGACTGAAGCTCTTGGATTTTTTGACCACGATTTGAAAGCAAAGCACGATGATGTTCACCTGGAATCTCGACTTTCAAAGTTATCTGTGATTCCTGCAACAAAAGAAAGACTTCTAGACAATATCGAGCTAAAATGTTTATTCATTAACAATCAACAGGACAAAAAGAGAAAACTAACGGATAAAAGCATGAAGATAGGTAACTGCATGATTTCAAGGCAAGACCCAAAACACAAAATACATAACCTTCTTAGTATGATCCCCTTTATGGAGCAAAATAAACTCACATGTGTTAACTGTCTTTGGTGAAATATTTAATAGAGTTTTAAACTGACCAAATCTTCTACAATTTCTTCAATTCGAGCTTTTGCACATTCTACACATTGTTTACTTCCTTTTAATGTCACCCTGCTATCATTTGTACCAGCACGAGGGAACGAAATCATCACACCGCCATTCTGATCCTGGATTTCACGCAGTACTGCGGCACCTCGGATGACGAAATATCGATGATGTTTGGGATCGACCTCCATTTTAGCTTCTACATTCTCATTCTGGAAAGTTTTCAGTAAAATATTTCTGGCAAACTTTTGATATAAAATGTAAAGCAATATCATTTATAGAATTCTTTTCGTTTCAAACTGCATAGCAGAATGAAATTTATGTTCGATTCAATCTTCTCATCCAACGGAAAATATAAAGACAAAATAATTTCCAAAATACTATGATTAACAAACTGCCAAATGTTTACCGATAAAAGTGGGTGATTTGAAGCACCAGAATCAAAACACCTGGTAGATTCAGTTGTAACGTGGTTGGCATCGTTATTTCATTGAAATAACTACACTGCATTTACCTACGTCAGATGCATTATCCTCGGGTGCTACAATTCCTAACCGTTATATGCAGATGAAGAACTTATTTCATAGTGATGCAGCCGAATAATGAAGTCGTATTTTTCCACCACAGAAATCAAAATATGTGCAGAGAGATCGTAAAAACAATAAAAGTAAAAAGCTCTTACCAACTCCGTTATCATAGCCTCAAGCTGTTTCTTTACTTCTATTACATCCGCTTTCTTGCCAACAATATGGATGATATCTTTGTCGGTGTCAGTGTCGCGTGGAAATAATATACGGACATCGGAATACATTTCGCGGATCTAAACACAACATCATCCTAAATAATGTGAAAAACTTCTTCAATAATTTTTTTATTATGCTACTATGCTACATAACCTTTTATCGATGTTCTCAGAACTTTTCTATAATCTCTAAAGATGCTGAAATTATGAATTCTCACTTATACCAAATCATTCTTGTGTTTTGATTATCCACATCATCATAATATACTATGTCATAAGATTACCACAACGTCGAAGCGATAAAACGGAAAGATAAATTGTTTACATATAGCGGTGATATATGTAAATAACACTAGTTTATATTTAAAAACATGCAAATCGCCGAAATTGAGAGCTAATTACACTCATCTACTTTTGTAAATTATTCTTGTAAGTCGCATCTGAAACGAAACCTTTTTAATTCGTGAACCACCTCTTCCAATAATAAATCTGTGGAATTCGGGCTTTGCTAAGACGAAATCTTCAAAGCTCGAAAATTCCTGATCCTTTGCTAAAGCCAACAACATTTTTTCGGCGCGCGCAACATCATCCTTCGGACCACGAATAGTGACCTATATAGGAAATGAAGAATATGACAGAAAAATAAAAAAAAATTGAGTCCTTTGTAAAGATTATCTACGGTACTGCAACCTCAAATGAAATATATTTGAGCTCAACTTTCGGAATTAGACAAAATATAACTTTGGGTTACTTCAGCAAAAATATCTAGTTTCCAGAAAACAATTTTTATTTCTTCTTTTTTCTTTCAGCTTCTTTATTAAGATGTAGTACCTAATAAAAAGATACGAAGCTATTAAGTGCAAGACGCATGAAAAACCTTATCCGAAGCAGTCTTTTCGGGCGGAAATTTGATGTTTACACCGCCACATTCATCCTGGATGTCGAGTATAAGCCGTCGATTTCCACCAAGAAGACGAGAATGAATTTTTTGAGGAATATCCACTTCTACTGTTATAATATTACCCTTAAATAACGGCGATGTGAAGAAGGAATCTTACAAAGATTATATATATCTCTAAATTTTTTTTTATTAACATCGATCAGACATTAAAAAAAGTTATTAATTTTAATTTTTTGAGTTCCAAGCAAAACTTCAGCCAAAATAAACTTGATCCTATCATTGGAAAAAGTGATTGGAGCGGTCCTGAGTAAACATTCTACTTGAAAGTATGACATACAATGCTATTTTAATTATCTCCAATCTTACCAGTTCATTTTGGATTTTGATTAACTGTTCAACAGCTTTCTCCACATTTGATTTTTTTCCCGTAATTGTAATTTTATCTTCACCACTCTCACCACCAGGCAGATCAATTCGTGTTTGAGTCTCTTCACGAATTTTCCTGATGTTGGCACCACTTTTACCAATGATATGTTTGTGAAACTCTTTGAAAATAGGGACTGTCATTTGAAAATTACTTTCCAGCTGAAATATAACAAACTTTTCTCACTTTATTCTGAAGAAATAATGACTACTAAATGAAACTGGATCTGAATTAAAACTGTACATCTAAACTAATTAAAAAATCTGAATACTATGGAACAGATCCACTAGGATTCAAATAAACTGATACTCACCAGCTCTTTGTTCATCGCAGTCAACTGCTTATACGCGTTATCAACTTCAGTTCTGTCGCCCCTCAGACTAATAATATCCGACTTTTTTCCAGGGTCCGGAAACGAGAAAATAACCGATGGAAATTGTTCACGAAGTTTCTGCACAGTTTCACCTTTAGCACCAATTAATTGTTTATGAAAACGTTGCTCGATAAGTATATCGCGAGTTTTTTCATTTGCCTGGAAAAAAAGAAAGTGCAATACATATACTGTCAGTTCCCTAACTGACATTTATCACACTATAGAAAATATGTTACAAATCTGTCACTGACTGAATTTTGCAAAGGAATATTTATTATATATGTTATGCCGCATTAACCACAACTATAGAAAATAAAGATTATGAAAAATAACGAAGATCTATAATTTGAAGATCTATAATCTGCTAAAGCCATGTATACACCATGTATACATTATACATTTTCTTTGCTATTCGGTGCATTCTATGGGTTCTGCAACAATAACCTCTTCTGTTAGTATATTATTAGCCTCAATAGGTGGAAATAAATTTCTGGAATTCTGAAGAAGCCATAAAAACCAAAGCTTATGTTATATTCAAAAATATGAAAATCATTCATTAAGTAGAAATCGACATTCACTATACAAAATGACATTGTAAAACATACGATTCTCTTGACGATTTCGGTTATCTCTTCAATGGCCCTCTTTACGCCTTCTTTATTACCTTCAACTTTGATTTCATCCGAATTTGTTTGTTCATTCGGAATACTTATCTGAACTCCAGTTGCATCTTTGATTTTGGAAACTGAAGTAAGGTATCTGATAAACAATTTTCTGTTAATTAAGTCTGATCGAAAGAAGGAAATTATATTATTTTACGAACGCACAATTTTATACTTATAACGTTTAAGGAATCTTCATATTCAACAAAGTTCTAAAACAATGAAACAGATTTCGACCTCTGCACAGATATAATCACATTGTAAAAATTTTGCTGTTTAAAACTACGCATGAGCTACAAGAGTTGATAAAATTATCAACTAGAGGAATAGTTGACTAGAGGAATATTAAACAGTTACTTATTTCGTATCATTTAATCTGCGTTAATTCAGACTATAAAAACGGATCATGTGAAAAAAGACGAACTCAGAGATCCCCCTCTGCCGATAACATGACGATGAAGCGATGGGCTGACTTTAATGGTTTCTGAAGACATTTCTTCGGTCAGACGCTTGATTTCGCAAAGTAATGACATTTGCGCCTTTTTTACTTCTTCCGGCGCCCCTTCCAGATAGATCAAACCATCTTGTTCAAATCCAATTTGAACTTTATCTTTGTTTGGAACTAAAGTCTGAAAATAAAAATGTGGTAAGGAAGCACACAGATAAATAAAATCTTTTGATGAAAGCTATATTTAACTTGCTCAGCCTAACGAAATTTCTTAGCTTTTCAAATTCTAAGAACTGTGAAATGATTAAAGGCAATAAAGCAAAAAAATATTTGCTGTTCCTAAATCTTCCTGTTCATATCTGCCTTGGAAAAAATACTGAACACATTGGATGAAATTACATCAATCAAGATTGATACCTCTAGCGTGATTCCTTTTGGACCTATGAGAAATTTGTGCATCCACGATTCACAAGTAATCTCTGCCGTAATGACACTACTTGCTTTAGCATAAACCATTGCCAATGCTTCACCTAATTTGGCTGGATCACCACGTAGAGTTATAGTGTCGGAATCCTCCTCCTCTGGAGGTACTTCAACACTTACACCAGTTGACTTCAATATTTCAGCTAATCCACGCCTTTGAGGTCCAACAACATAACGATGTTGTGCTCGCGCTACCTAAAAATATTTCCCAAACAGATCACCATAAAACCCGATTCGGACTAATAGACACTGAATCTTAATGTTATATAACTAAATGCACCAAGAAAACTTAAGTTAGAAGAAAAATATTATGATATATGCTGGCTGGAAGTTTGAGCCAGAACAAATTTGAGTTCGAAAATTAGAAATATCAGCAAGTATAAAATGAAGGAAGAGAAATCTAGCTTTTATTAAAAAAAATTAGAGTCCTAATACTTCTCTGTAAAGTACTGCGTCGCTAATAATAGCATGATCGTAAATCTGATAAGCAAAAAAAGAATCACTTCTTAAAAGTAGCTACCTCGCAGGTTACTGGTTTCGCTATTGTTTTCATGTTCTCATATATTTGCCGAACAGCTGCAGCGGCGCGATGAACACCCTCCTTCTCACCAGTAATGACAATTGCTTCACTGGATGCAGTAGCTGGTGGGATATTAATTTTGGCACCTGTCTTAGAGGCTAATTCATCGATCGTTTCATTGAAAGGTCCACGGATGAACGGATAATAAACCCTTGGAATCATCAAATGTTCTTGCGCCAATTTCGACTAAAATCAATTTCTTAATATAATTCTAAATGATATTACAAGAAGGGAAGACAGAAAAACATCACGAAATATAACTCATGATATATAAAATTTGCAAAGACTTCAAGGTCAAAAATGACTACAATCTAGCTGCAACAAAATTCTGCTCTTCGGAGTTAATCAAAATCAGAGTTACTGAGATAACAATGACTACAATGAAAATGCAGTAATAAGTAACAGCGATGACATGGCAGTAACAATAAAAATGATAATAATAACAGTAATGAAAAAAATAAAAGTGACAACGGTGGTAGAAGTGATAATGACGACAATTAATATTAAAATAACAATGAAATGATAAAAATAATAAATGACAAATAATAATAATAACCAAAAACAACAGTAAAAGAACAAAAATATTAATGTCAAATCCTACCTGTTTATCGCTTACGAGTTGAATTTCATGCACTGCTTTTTCGATGCCATCACGTGGACCAATTATTTTGATGATATCGCTCGGTGAATCACGACCTGGTATCATTATTCGACAGTCCGTATCTTGCTCCAACTGTCGCAGCTTAATACCTTCTCTTCCTAAAGTAAAACAACAGCAAAAATTACGCAGTTATTATTGAAGTAATAGTACCTCAACTCAAGCTGATTTAAGAGGATAACTGATAGAAGGAGTTTTTGTGAGAGTAACCGTACTTTTAAAATTTATAGATAAACATGTTAAACGAAAATATTTTTTAATAATGAGTAAATAATACTAATTAGCAAAAACTATTGCGAACAAACCGATTAATACACGATGGTGTTCTTTTGGTATTGCAATTTCACGAGCCGCTTGGGTCTTTAATTTGCGTGCAATATGTGAACGTGCTTCTTCAACCCGTTGACGTTTCCCAGTAATTAAAAGCGTTAATGAATGATCTTTAGCTTCACAAATTTCAATCTGCGTCCCAGTTGCTACAGCTATTTCGTTGCATTTTTGCTGTTCTTCGTTAGTATTTCCGAAATTTCTACTACCAGTTCTTGAGGCACGTTCATCACCAGAGAGATGGTAAACCTGAAAACATCTAATAGAATAGACGGACTGCGTTGCAAAGTTTAGAAAAGTCGTTTAATTTCAGCAGGGAGAAAGAATTACTAGAACAAACTTCTTCTGGCGTTACGAAGGGTTTAACCGACTTTAAACTATTTTTTGTAATTTCGATTTATCTACTGGTAGTATCTGGGACAGTTCAGGTGATAAGGATTTGTTCTATCATTTTTTGACAAGTTAATCTTCTGAGGGCAACAACATGCACTGAGAGCGATGAATCCAAATCTCAAGCAAGACTTATCACTATTTTCGGTTAACTTGAAAAATTCTATATTAATTATTGCATAATCCATCTATATTATTAATCTCTCTATTATTTAGAATATTTTACATCGATCGCACGTTCTCAGAGAGCAACATTTTGCTTTTTCCTATCTTATTTACACCTGTAAACATATTTTTCCCAGGCCCTTGGCAATATCAATCGTTGCTATTTCTATTATTGTTTACTTGAATAAATCAAAATGAAACATTTCCTTTCTTTTTTTTTGCCTTGTAAACTTGAGTCCAAAAATATGAAGTGAGCAACAAAATGATGAGTCTCATCGTAACTAATAGGATAAAAAAAGATTACGGTTAATGAGACAAAAAACTACCTGAGTGGTTCTTTCAGAACGGACAGCAGGAGGCTTACTCCACACACCACCAAGCAGCTGTGAAGCGCATGCATTCGGTTTGTCCGGTAGTTCCGGAAAATCCGTGCTATAGTCAAGAACGCTGACACCCGTTTCGGAATGATTCATTTCACTTGTCTCTACAGTACCACCATTTTGCAATAGTGTGTAATGACGTGCAGCATCTGCAGCTACATTCAGTGATCCTGAAAATTTTAATCAGGAACTAAAGACCGCAGCAGCATTAAGACCATTTAATATGTTACAAAACAACCAAACAGTTCGCAATTAACAGACCAAAGTTCAAAGCATTATCGAAGATAAGCTTGTTTCGATTTTCCATCAACACTTTTTCCACCAACATAAACAGTTGCACAAGCAACCAAACTACAGCCCTACAGTTACCTGTTCCATTTCCCATGAACAATTTTGTCATATAAATTGACAGATTTTTTTTCCTGTCTAATGTATTATGAGATAAAAAATATATGAGAAAAAACTTCACATGCAACTCATATTCTATCATGAATCATCACTTCTAAAAAAAAAAAAATCCGTTTGGTTATAAAGTAACTGCTAATAATTCCATCATAAATAGTATTAACTTCAGAATAAATTGCAGATTCAAAGTTTTATAAAGAGCAACAAAAAATAGAAGTAAAACTACTAATAAATGAAAGAAATAACGAGAACCATGAAGAGTTTTTAAATAAACGTCAATTAACTGACAAGTACTAACCTTCTTTTGCTTTACTAGATGATTCAGTGGATTGCTCTTGCTCATAATTTACAATCTTTTCCATATTTCATGAGAAAATTTTCCACTATATTGTTTCAGCAAATTTTCAACGGTGATCAGGTTGCGTGTTCCGTTGGCTTTCGGCTTCGTTTTCAGTACTGCAATTTCAGCAGTACTGATCCGATTCACTTAGTTATCATTATAATAACGACAATAATGTGTGGGAAAATAAATATTTATGTAGAATGGACATATGAAGAGAAAATTCTTATTATAATCGTTTCTCAAGAATGAGTTTTGATTTTCCAAAGAAATTATAAGCAAAAGTAATCCAAACAATAATTTTGGATTGTTCGTTTTTATAAATTCTCACCATTTTATACGATATAAACTTTTCAAAAAAACCATAAGAATTCAAACAAATAAACCTACCAAATTGCTTGAGAAAGACTTTTGAGTAGCACCTGATAAGAAGATGCAACTCAAAACTGCAAGTGTACTGCTTTTATCTGAAACCATTCGGCAGGCCTGATTACATTTACAATTGCACTAAACATAAACAGCGATCGAAGGATTTACTTTATGATTATATTGATTATAGATTAGACTATTTATCTGTAAACAAACAAAATGGAAAGACCTTTGCCTAATCGATCAAATGATTTAAATTGTAAATACAAATCCTTTAGTGATAGCGTTGATACAATTCTTACACATCTTTCCCCTACTTACAATTGCTACCTATATAATCACTTCGTTTTAGCATTAGTTATTTAGCAGTTCAATTTATTACATTTTCTTCTTCTCTTCTGGCAAATACCGGAAATAGAAAGAAATAGCATTAGTTCTAAATGCAAGAAACAAATTTATTCATTAATGTAATTTTAGACATGGAGAAAAAAAAAGATAAAGTTATTTCAACAAAAAGTTCGGTAAATTTGCCAATCAAAAAAAAAACCCATACCAACCAAATCCCCCTAAACTGTAAAAGGTACACGTCGACTTCTAGGAAAATAATTTCACCGCTAAATCAACCACACAAAATTAACGCAGCCAGTTTGTTAATGTTCACAGTGTAGTTTATGAGCTAATTTGACAACATTTACGTCTCTCTAGCAATAAGAAATTGATGCGAAAAGCGAGCATCTAATAAAGTTAACAATATCTAGTGCTGTTTTTTGTAAATTAAATGTAAAAAAAAAAAAAATTAAAATAAATTAAATTTTTGTAAATTAAAGTAAATTAAATTTTTATAAATTAAAGTAAATTAAATTTTTGTAAATTAAATTTTTATAAATTAAATATTAAAATAAACATAATTTGGACAAAATGATTGATATGTTAAAAGTAAAAAAGATTTGTGATTGTGGTAACAATTAAAAGGATGAGTAAAGTTTTGACCTCTCTCTCTCTCTCTCTCTCTCTTTCTCTCTCTAATTAATTTTCATCTACATTGATTGATTGTTCTATTAAAGGTTACGCGCTCCATTTCTATGCTTACTTTTTTCATTCTCAATGATAAAAAATGAAGAGAGAAAAATGTAGTATGATATATATCATTGGCTAAAAAAAAAATACCAATATATTAATAATAGAAAAATGATAACTTTTACAACAATTTTTAACCAATTTTTTTTAAATGTATAATTTTTTTTTTTGAAGTAAAAAAAAAAAGAATCAATAGCTCATTGAACATAAACTCAACAAAGCAAACATTAATAGAGCAACGGTATGTAGATTGGTAAGAAATGATCGTTGATTTATTCCTACAGGTCTACATTTTACAATGAATGGTCGTCTATTGATAGGGTCGGCATTTTTCCATCATCAATCACATACAGACCTATCTCTTTCTCTCTCTCTCTCTCTCTCTCTCTCTCTCTGAGAGGACATAATACAGTGAGCAAAATGATTGAAAAGATTGAGCAACTTTGATTGAGCAAAATAATGTATAAATAAATTTATGCTACACTCATACTTTTTGGATTATTTTATGAATTTATTGATTCAACAAATGAATAGGTCATTCAGTTAACCTAATCTTATCATTTATCATTATCGTTATCACTAGCACTATCATTATCGCTATCAATAACGATAATATTATTTGTTATTATCTAATTGCTCTCTTCTCATTCTTTTCGATTATTTTTACGCATAATAAAATTGCAATCTATTAGATTATAAAGAAAAACTAGTGCTAGACGGAGGTAGAATAAAATATACCATAATCGATTTCTTGCTGAATATTCCGTATCAGAATTTTTATATTCAGTATCGGAATTTTTTTAGCAAAATTAAAAATCAGAAATTATTGGGAGAATGCTTCTTCATACTATGAATCACTAGATGTTTTTTGCTTTTGGATAGTTCGAATTTTTAAACTATCCTACAGAAGTTAGTTTGAATATTTTTATTTATTTCAGGATATATGTGTGGATTCATCGGTAGTTGTTTCGTTGTATAAGCAAGAAATCTGAGTGTAATATCTCGAGTGTAATTATAACCCTGAAATGTGTGAAGACTGTCCTCAATTCAACTTCTGCTCTAACCATTCTAGGATAATTGTCATTTTTTTATTTAGCATTTATTTGATTCGAAATGTTAAATGTTGCTAATTTTGGTACTTATCATCACTTTTTTCAAAACTTCTATGATTACATTTTGTATAGTTACGACTACTCTCTTCACTAATCTCTTTACTATTTCTTTTGATGCAATTATGATGGATGAATATTTCTGTATGCTTCGATTACTATTTGATGTTTCTTTTCCATATAATTTTATTTGTTTGTGAAATATTTTAGACGAATTTTTTGATCCATTTGAAATTGTGGTGGAAATAATTTTTTATATGAGTAAACTAAATTGTCATTTGCTATCTTTGTTAATTTAGCGCTTTTCGCATATGAGAAAGGCATGCATGCCTTACTTTTATTTCCAAATTTTTCTTAAAATAACCATTTTCTTTTACTTCATCAGAACAATAAAGAAATTGCAACAGAGTAGAACTGACAAGTCTTAAATAACATGGCCAGAATTGACAAGTTTTAAATAACATGGCCAGAACTGACAAGTCTTAAATAATATGGCCAGAACTGACAAGTCTTAAATAATACACGGCCCCCTATTCAAAAAAGTATCTTATGGGTACGAAACGAATTATTGCTGAATCACTTATTTCATGACAGAAATACGACAGCAAAAATCTGTGATAAAAATATCTTGTTGAGAAAAAAAAAAAAAAAAAACGTTCCATTGTGATTCTCTTTATTCTCAATAAAATCCGAAATTTGGAATTATGACAATGTATCAAATTGTCCTTATGATTTAATTCAAATATAAACGATGATTGTATTGTATCTCGTGTGTTACAAATAGAAAAAAATGGATTAAAATTGTAAGTTTGAAATTTGCGAAGTTTGTGCATTGAGCAAAACAAATATTCAACAAAAAAAAACAACGATAACTATATATACATTTGCAAATGCACTGAATATGATATTACTAAGGTAAAGAATGTAGAAGATAGTGGAATAATTCATTAAGAGTGTTGTGATAGAAATATTTTGTTGAAAATATTGTGAGAATAATATTCGATGTTAAAGTCATAATGTTAAAACAAATAACAGGATAATGCAATATAGGATAATTGCAATCACAACGCTCACATCCTTATCAATGCAATCTTTAATTTTATGGCTGCATTAAATTTTGTTGTCAATTTTGAAAAATCGAATTTTTACGTTGTGCTAAATTCACATATGGAACTGGTATTTAAATATGACATTACTGAGATAGGAGAGTAATTAATTTTAATTTTATTGCTTTCATTCTCTTATTTTTGTTCTATTTTTTTCTCTCATACGTAACAAAAGGAAGTCACTTAGCGTTACGTAAGTCACGTTAACCGTACTATGATTATAAAGATTATAAATGACTGAATGAAAAAATAGCAAATATCAGTTGTTAATTTTTATGAATTTAACTTATATGCTAGATAATTATTTCAATATCCCTAATACCAGTATTTTACAAATTTTTTTTGTGATGCAATTTATTACAACGCCTATTCTCTAAGTAATCACCAAAACAATGGCGCTATATTAACTTCTCTTTTTTAGTTTGATAATGCGTTTAAACGTGAGCAATACGTTGGGAATACTTCGAAGTGATGTCGATGTACAACATTCATTGTTTTCGGCATTGTTTTCTGTAACAGTAGTTATTGTAACATACATACTTCATGTCGAGCAATGGAAGTTTGAGTACATAGCCTTTTTACTATCAATTCCAACATCAGTGTTGATGTGCGGTTGGCGTGCACGTTGGAATGCAGCGCAGGCATCTCTTCTTGGTGGTGCCTTCACGTTATCTCTACTTTGCGCTTATTCAACAAGTAATTTGTATTTATCAATATTCGCATGGTATATCGCATGTATGGCAGCATTTCACTATGGGGAATTCCTGATGACAGCTTTAACAAATCGATCACATTTAAATTTTTCATCCTATCTTCTGGATCATTCACTTGCATATTGGGCGGCTGCTCTGATGAGTTGGATGGAATATGCAGTGGAAGTACGTTTCCTACCGTTTTTGAAAAATACTGGTGTAAGTTATATCGGATTTGTACTGATTATATTCGGTGAAGTTTTACGAAAACTTGCAATGATTCATGCAAACGGTGGTTTCACACATATGATTGCAATCGAGAAACGTCCAAGGCATAAATTGGTCACTAATGGTATATATGGTTTCATTCGGCATCCAGGATATCTCGGTTGGCTGATGTGGTGCTTGGGCACCCAGGTAATGCTCTGCAACCCAATGTGTTTGATTCTTTATTTACTAATTGTATGGAATTTTTTCAACGAAAGAATATATTGGGAAGAGCGCTATCTGACTTCTTTTTTTGGTACTGAATATATTCAGTACCGAAATAACGTACCTCTTGGGATACCTTTCATTAAAGGTTATGAATCATGGCCATTGAGGTAGCTTCGTGTTTGATGATATGGTAATGTTTGTTAACATAATTTCCATGCAGTTTATTTCATGGAATTAGCAGCTTAATAATTGAAACTAAACTGACAGAAGCATATGCAGTTGGATATTTGTGGGAGATTCTTTTATGCTTCATCTTCTGTTATCTGTGACAGATATGAGCATTCTAACTATTGCTCTTGAATAAGAGCATTTGGTAGTTATAACTGGACAGCAAGTACTGTATCTTATTGTCATGTATGAAGTTACTGTTCACTGTATTTACAAGATTCCACATCAGGATGAAATGGAATGCTGAGATTTTGGAAGTTGGCTGAAATTATTTTGATTATAATTCTTCTTTTAAGATCGATATAAATGAAGTTGCTAACACTTCGCAAAAAAATTTTTTTTTTGATAGTTTGTTTTCTATGAGAAATGCTTGCTACTTTCATCAGTTATTTTAATATACTAAACATCTTATCATAAATTAATGTTAGTATTAAAATTAATGAAGCTTTAAAAGAGAACTTACGAGTGACTTCATTAGTCTTTACTCATTGAATAAATTTTAATAATATTATTTAATATTGCTTTACTGGGATAAGTCATGTATAAAGTTCTTGTTACACCATCTTATTATATGTTCCTAAGTTATAATATTATATTTATAGCATACCGCATCATACAACAATTAATGCAGTTTTTCGCATTATCGTTCGTTAATACCATAATTTATTCTTTTTGTTGTATTCATTAATGTATTTCCGTTTCACTTTGTTTTAAATTTTGGCATCACTTTGCTGGCATAAGCTTATAACGAGTTAGGCTGGAGAATTAAATTTGATTTAAAGATTTTGCTTGTTTAATTGTTATGCGCGATTATTGCAAAACTCGGCAAGTATCATATTTCAAACGATTTGGTGAGCTAGGTTTTTTGGTTGTTGAAATATTATTACCAATATTTTCAAGAAATTTCATGTTTCTCATCGAATTTTTTCCTGAATTTTATGCTTTCAAAAGACTTGGCAATATCTTGTTTTGTAGCACTTTGCTAAAGAAATATATGAATTAGTAATGCGAATGTAGATGAGATGTTTTGTTATAGTGTTATAATTATCGCGTAATAAAATTTCAAGATGAACAAGCAGAATCCATCAGTTGATTATGAAGATTTGGAATCAGAATTTGACTATGCAAATGATGCTGGAAACAATATCGATGGAAGAAAACGGGATGATGAATTATGGAAGAAAGTAAAATTTGGAGAAATTGCATTGCCAGATCGAAAGAAAGCACGAAGCATATTTGATGAAGAACAATCCGGTTTTGAGAGGTACTGAGTGCAGTTCGGGATTTTTTTTTTACCAAGAAGCAGGTAGGAAAGAGCAAGGAAGATAGAATAACAAGAACTTCCATTTTTTTTTTTGATGGCTAAACATGTAAGGCTGTTGTAGTTCTGCATTTTAACACTGATACCGTTTTGGAAAATAACTATACTTTTCTCTGGTTTTCAGGCGAAAACAACGGTTAATGACATTAGACGTGTATACACGGCACAAAGAACTGATAAATCAGTATTATCTTTGTTACCCAGGTGCAACAACGAAACTACAGAGAGATACATCCAAAGATCGCACCGATTTTGATGTCCTTAAAGATAATCACAGATTTCTTTGGAATGACGATGAGGTTTCATTTGAATTGCGTGAAATATATTAGTTCTAAAAGCAATTAATTGTTGTTAGATCTAGTAAAGGTATAATGAATGATTATACTCGTTGTCCTCAAAATTTTATGTTTGAGTAAATTCCACTCATTCTTTTCCAGTTAATGAAAGCAGCCGAGGGATCATGGGAAGCTCGTTTAGCCAAACGATATTATGATAAACTTTTCAAGGAATATTGTATTGCGGATCTTTCGCAGTATAGAAAAAATAGGTAACCATTTGTAGGTTATATTTCGTGACATTAGAATTTCGAAATAAATTTTCACATTTACATTTTTATAAAAAATTTACGGAAAAGAAATTTTCCGACGCTTGCCATACAGTTTGTTGCTTATTACTTTCTTGATTTCTAGATTTCAGTTAGTTTCAGAATAGCTATGAGATGGCGAACTGAAAGAGAAGTAAGATCGGGAAAGGGCCAATTTGAATGTGGCAGTAAAAGGTGCAAAGAAAAAGATGACCTAACCAGTTGGGAGGTATGTCGTGTGAAGTCTCTCTTAATGTGGATAAAATTTAAATTTCAGCCAATATCTTTTTGTTATCTTTGGCGTTGCCGATTAAGTTTTTGTTATGACTGATATCATTTAAGCTTCAAAGGAAAACATTCGAATACTTTTCGGATTGGAAGTATGTCATTAAACAAATCCTTTAGGAACAAAATAAAGTTTTGAATGAACCGTTTCATTTCCGGTTAACTTTGCGTATATGGAAAATAGCGTAAAGAAAAATGCTCTTGTCAAGTTACGGCTATGCCCTGAATGTTCGGAAATGCTCAATTATCATTCTCAGAAAAAGAAGCTGGAAAAGAAAGACAAACATAGGTACAAAAGGAGATTGTAAGTTTTTCATGATGGAACAATATATGCTATATCATTGATAATGTCTGCAATTTTTTAAAATTCCAAGCATTTAAAATTATGTTTTAATCTTTAAATTTCGATACTTATTACAGTAGTTCCGTGTATTGGTGTATGTATGTCAAATGGTTTTTTTTTCGTAAGAAAAGAAGTATAATCAAGTATTGATGAAAAAAACTTTATTATTTGATCATTTGTCAAACTTGATTTCACGAACGATAACTACTATTCAGATCTAATGTTAGAAGCCAAAAAGAAGAAGTTGCGGAACAGGCAAGCGCTTCAGAGATTCAGAAGTCTACAGTTTCGAAAGAGACATCCAAAGAAGTGGAACAGTGTGAAAAGTTGGAGAAAGATAATTTAATGGAAATTTGGAGGAAGTCACCGAAGCATGTTGATTCGGAGAAAATTGCTGAGCAAGAACTTGATGATTTTTTGGATGACTTATTGCTGTAATTTCGTGGGTCGATGTATATATGTTTAATGTTTTTCGGAAACAAAGAAATCAATTAGGAAACTGAATTAATTGATTTTGTACTTTAACGATAGTTGGACGGTATTTCTATTTCAAATAAATCCAGCCATTTATAAAGGTTCCCGCACTGTATCATGCCGAAATAGAATCAGTGAAGGGATTCACGTATTTTACGAAGCGAAAATAGATTATTTTTTGCATGGTTTATTTGATTCTATGGTGAGAGGAATCAAGGTGACCACTATGTTAAGAATAAACAGTGGTACTGCAATACGATTAGAATTTAATTCCAAACAGATAGTTCGTCGATCTAATTTTTTGATTAGAAATAAATCGAGTATATGATGGCACTTATTCTTTTTAAAACCATTTAATTAACAGTTGATGAATTATAAATCTTTGAGAAGTAACATATTGGTAACTTGCTCTGGTGGCAAATACAAAAGAATCGGTAACGATTCACTAACAACATAACTTTCATTCATGATGTTACATTTTGTTCAACCTCTTCCCCGGTTTATTATTTCTTGCTATTTTATTGTTCATGGTGATAGAGAAGTTTAGTTCAAAAGCAGTTTTTTTTGGGAGGGTGTAACCTTTAATATGAAATCATCCTGCACTGATAAAATATAAGGAGGAGTGTGCATTGATACCTGAGTTGATGTCGATGATGGTGTGAATGAAAAAATGGAAAGTTTTGATGACAGAATATGTGCGCCATGACTATGTTCACTTAATCCCAAATTTTACATAGCTTCCGCAGTATATAGTTTGAATTTTTCTTCCATACACTGAAATAAGCAATGCATAGGTTCTTTTTTAAAAAGCTTATCATTAGAACAAATTTCAATTGATGCAAACTGCAAATATTTATTTAACCAGAATTGATAAAATAAGAGATATGTTTTTTGCATGTGTATAAGCTCACTTACACTGCAACGTTCTAACTCAAAAAAATTTATAAATTAGATTTTAACTGTGAAATACTTATAACTTACTGTTTTAACTGATCCGAATCTTTCCGTACAAAACAATAATAAGTAATGATTGCAAGCTAAATCGTTTATTGTTCACTTGCTTGTCCAAGGTTTTAATAAGTGGAAAGTTATTATAAATGTTATAAAGTGACTATAAAAACTCACTCCGAAGTACTAGTTGCACCACCGATACCATAACAATTGTAATTCACTATTCCACAAAAAGTAGGATAAAGAATAATCTGAAGGAAAAACTAAAATCGAAATAAAGGCTTTTTAAATCTTAATAGACGTTTTATGCAAATGAGAAAGCGGAGAAGGCAGGTTAAAATAGGCAAATTTTGCATACTAGAAATGACTATCATTAATTTCTTAACTCGAGAAACTGAACATGCTGATTGTATCTCGAAAGACATTGCAAGGTGAGATTTGGAAATGTTCTGCTCATGTCAAAGACTAATTTACTTTTGTTGCACTCTACGAAATCATATATCATCATCGAATCACTGAAATACTCCGTTATTGACTAACTTGATTTATTTTGAAAAAAAAATTGAAAAAATTCAACCTAAATTG
The DNA here is from genome assembly GCA_037074765.1 of Mansonella perstans. Lineage (NCBI taxonomy): Eukaryota > Metazoa > Nematoda > Chromadorea > Rhabditida > Onchocercidae > Mansonella > Mansonella perstans. The sequence goes on from JBAMDO010000576.1 coordinate 857,951, forward strand.
AAAAAATTCAACCTAAATTTTAGCTCCTTACATTGAGTTACTTCGTTGAGCTGGATGCACGTAGTTTACGAGTTATGCTTGATTCGTGCGACATGATTAGCTCTTTCCATGCGATTAACCGGAATTAATTAATTTTTTTGGAAATCACACATAAAGAATCATTTCACATTATTGGCAGTATGTACAGCTTCATCGTTGTTCACAGCTGCATAATTCTGCTTAGTTTAAATTTTTATTGTTGACCGCTGTGTGCATATTATTTTATCACTGCTGAATGTTTTCTCAATTTACATATTTTTGGAATAAGATAACACCCTATCATCTAACTTCAGCAAATATAACATTAAAACTCGTGGAAAAATCGTTTTTTTTTGTTATAATAGGTGATAAGATGAAGCTTTTATTGTTTAAATGCATTTAAGTGATTGTTGAAAATGCAGTAAATACGGAATAGCTATATCCTAAATCCAGTGTACACGTGATAATGCCACTTAATTGGAGCTCACATGCCAAAATTTGATATCGTTGAAGATACATGCTGAATCATTTCAGCTGGAGAAAACAAAGAAATTCTCGAGATAAGACAAATTGACAAGATTTTATTGCGGGATAAATTAGTAGCTTCGTTTTACCTTGTCAATAATTATGTAATAAATATAGCTGAAATGCACCTTGCTTGATAAGATGCAATTAAACACTTCGATTTATTCATTTTCATTTATGCGTGATACATAATAATAACCTTCATCAAAATGAAAGCGGCAAAAGAATTTGTCTTTTTTGAGTTTAATTCGAAAAGCTTTTGTCAATGGCTATGTCTCCTCTGGCTCAGATCCACATCACTGGGCAAAATGATGGTCACATTTTGGTCATTTTCACCTTTCATCGGATGCTATAAAAAATAGATTCCTTACATAGCATGACCTTTCAACAATTACCGTGCTAGCGCTGTCAGCGCCATAAAGTTACTCCATTTTTATTATCCCATACAGTTAGTGGAAATTCTCCTTCACCTTAAATTATAACAAACAATACCATAAACATTAAACTGACCGTTTTAACGTAAAAATAGGCAACAATAGCAAGGAAAAAGAGATAAGCAATAGCAAGGAACATTCACCGCCTCTTCCGCTTAGGCAGTCATAAAATGTATTCATTGTAACAATTAGTTTCCTTTCATTACATTTATAAGCGTTTTGCATTATTGGTCGATGGCGCATGTGTGTGTGTGTGTGTATTTATTTATCTATTATATTTGCATATTTTTGATAGTTAAATCTTTCAAAAATATTTTTGAACAAGTTAGTAATAGCTTCCTCAGCAAAACTTCTACCTGAAAGCCAATGTGGTTTCAAAATCAACAAGCGACATGGCATCCGTTTCCAGACAATTGCAACTCTTGCAAGTGTAAGGAACAGGATAGATTCGAAACTGTGAATGGAACTGTGGCATATCTTGGAACGATTAGGATTTCCCCTGAAGTTCCTCGAAATAATCATCTCGTTGCGTGAGAATCAACGTAGCTAAGTAAGATATAGCGATACTTGCATTCTTTGAACTCTTTTCATTAAACAAGGAATTAAATAAGGTTGCTTTCTCATACCGTTCTATTTATAACTCCTTTAGCATGATAGTCCAAATGATACAGCTAATGTCATTGTACACTTACGTCAATATTGTACCAATGTAAATATGCGAAACCTAGAAATGCTACTAAGATCTTAAATCACCTAATCCATGAGCTACTTTTCACTAATTATGCTATTTTTGTTGCTGACACAGAAGTATCTTTGCAGTGCTGAACATGATGAATATCCTGACTTTCAGAAGCTGGCAAGATTTCGTCCTGGAAGTTTGCTTGAAGAAGATAGCAGTTCTCCGCTAGCCTGTATCATAGAAAGATTTACTCATTCCTATAATATCATAGACGAATCAGAGCTTAAGTCAGTTCGGCATTCAACGATTTAGGAAGTACCATTTCCTTGGACCTTTTGATCGACGAAGAAATGACAGCAAATTAGTAGGACACACAAAGACACTTTCGGTTAAACTCTGTTATAAAAGAGTGCGTTAATAAATATTTGTGCAATAAATATTTGCAAAAAAGCACTAAGATAACTAATTATCTATAGAGCCAACTTATCGTTCACTTTTTTACTGGATTTGATCCCTTGCAAATTCCAAACATTCATCACCTACGCAACTTATATTACTGTTCTTAAACATAGGGAAATTATTAATATTGAAGTTAAACTGTTAGTGACTTAATTGCATTGGGCAGAGTACGTCTGCAGGAGAAAGAGGAAGTCTTCCTAAGATCGTACTGCATGATGAACTGGTCAGTGGTCAGGAGACATTGCGACATACCATCCATAAGGCTGCTACCTCCTTTGAGAGCGTACCTAGAATCAGTCTAATAGAGAAAAGACAGTTCAAAAACAATGTTGCTTCATTAGTATCGCCTTATTAGAGACTAATTGTGCCTTTGCAACCGGACTTTCCTACCTCCATTAGCGCATTTGCACCAAGCGCATCTTGTATGATGCATTATGAAATATAAATTAAATTTTTCTTCGAAAAGAATAATAAATTCAAAATTTCTTATATATATATCAACGAACGTGTTTTTTGATCTATTATCCTTCATTCTATGAGGTTATTATTCTGCCTCATTGTGATGAAAATTAAACAAATCATTCGAATTATTGAGGGCGAAAACTAATCATTTTAAATAAAACGTATTTCAAACATTCATTTTCTTATAAAGCCAAGCTGAATTCTCAAGATAAATTGACCAGTTCATATACTCTACCATCAAGTTAAATATTGTCAAACAAAATTTTTTTTGTTTGATTGGAACATTGTTGATCAATGAATAATGTGAGTAATGTCTGACTAGAACTTACGCCTGGAAAAGAACTGCTTTATTCTTGGTCTCAATGCACTCGATAGCGAGCATTCTCTCTGCTGATGAAAGGAGTAGGATTTTTACGTGCTTCTTCACGTACTTCACCAAGATTTGAAAATAAAAGAGCAGTTGTCGAGACTCAGCTTCCTCGTGATCGTTATTCAAGTTGTAAGGTGTATATTTTAGAAGCAAATAAGCAAAGTCCAAAGCTCTGATTTCTTAATTCTTAATAAAATATTAGTTTGCCATATGATTAAGAATTTCTCATGAACAACAGCTGATGCTGGAGAGAATAGATAATAGATTCTATTTCAGATCTATTTCACTTCAAACTAAACTAACAAGAACTTTTTTATGGTTGTGGACAATGATTATACATTTACTGTAATTGAAGAATTAATAATTATTTTCTGGAGAAAAAATAAATTTTATAATAATGCTTTTTTTAATAGTTCTGTACCGTATGCTCACCAGGATATTTTGCAGAATAACATTTTATACCTTGAAATAATTCATAAAATAAAGCGAGATGATGAAGCGACTTCTTTTGCTTTTGAACATCCCGTATGTATAAATATTTTCGGAGAATGGAACTTAGATACAATTCAATTATTGGTTCAAACATTGGTTTTCTGGATTCCACGTAATGTCAGAGTATCGTCCGCAGCAGTTCAATAGACTGGTAGTGATATTTAGATGATCTACTGATTCCATGAATGGTTGCATAAAACAGGGTGGAACGAATCGAATAGTTGCAATTGCCTTGATTGCCATCAGTGCACTTATTATCGATGCAATTATCGTTATTACTACAATGTAAAATACATCAAGTAATTGCTGACTTATCAAATACGTTAACTAGTAGATTAAGCCGTTTTATTTGTTCAGTAAATTATTCGAATTATTGTCTATTCAATAGAATCTTTTATTTGTTCAATCAATTTTCCATAGTTTACTGAAACATCCCAATAAATTGTCTATCTGTAATGGAAATAACGTGAATTATTTCTTTGGTTATTCACTGCATTAATTAACGTGACTTACCGTTCAAAAATATGTACCAATACATTACGTGACGCGGTGTCCTTTCATAAATTCTGCAAATAAATAAGAGGTAGTAACTTTCCTGAGTAAATGACATTGCATTTGTTGCGCTAAAATCACTTCATATATTAAAAGAACTTCATATGTAGCAAAATACTTCAAACAAGCCGGAGTGGTCCTTGTCCACAATTTATGGGCTCAAACACGTATGATCCACAATTAATGTCAAGTTAATGTCAAGGTTTCCTGAGATAAAAAGAATTAACGTGTGAAATCCATGACATAGATTATGACACTTTTGTACTATATGAATATAATGCATTAGTGCACGAGAGAAAATTCAATCCATAGGTCAAACACCTACTAGAGAAGATAAATTGGAGCTGATTATTTGGGCACAACTAACTCTTTCAATGTGGGTATCATCCATTCTTTTGTTTTTTCATTGTACCGCTGGGATTTGAGAGAAAGACCAAATAACGTTGGTAATATAATACAGGTAAACGGAATAGTTGTGCTCCCAAAAAAATCCATAATTGAACCGAAATTCGGAACTGACAAGGCGATAAGCAATATCAACGCCAAAACTCCGCTACGAATGACGACACGTTGCCAGCACATCTCTATGAAACCAATTTCAGAAAAATTTGAAACTTGAGTTAAAATTTTTTTGATACAAAATAAAATCGGTTTTTAACTCATCCATTGAATTGTTTTAATGCCATCCAGAACTTCAGACTTTTAGCAAATCTTTTTCGTTATCTTAAGACAAAATGAACGCACTGTGTGGTACATGAAAAATATCTTCAAACTGTTGATTGATCGGATTGATGGTTAAAGTAATAGTTAGCACGCAGTGGAATGCGACTGACAAATCAGCTAGATATCGAATCCAAGTTGTTTGGAGGGAATCAATCACTGATTCCCGCATGCTCTGACCGTAGACAGCATAGGAATAGATCGATAGCGGCATATACAGAAAACCGGTCCCTAAAAATAATGTTAAAGATTAGATGAATAGCATCCACTTTTTTCAAACTTGCTTCATTTTTTGTGTGGTACTATGAAACCAAATCTCATTATATAAGGCTAAATCGATGAAAACAAATACTTATTTAACAACGTTTGAGTGCAGCATTTCGAATACAATCATTTTTCCAGCTATCCCTCACATAAAATAATTCCAATGTTTTTGAAATAAGCGAGGAGACATTGTTTCTTTTTCATATCAGACCCTTTAGATATTAAATTTTCCAGAATGGCAAAATATAAGCAGAAGACTAACAAATAAATCCAAGTATGATCGATTTCGTGAATTCTCGTGGTTCACGCATATCATGCTGTATCGTTGGAAATACATGATGACCGCTGTAGGCAAACACGAAAGTGCCAAGACTGTAGAGGGATTGAAATGAGGGTGATTTATAGACAGCTTCTGATATGCATGAGCTATGATCTAGACTAACACCAAATAAAATTAGTCCAACTGCAGCAACGGTACAAACGACCGATAAGGCTACAGCAAGCCTGAAATTAAATTGTCAACTTATTATGTGGAAAGTAAATTGATTGATTTCTGAGTAAAACTTGACAGTATAATGATTGCGAATTTGTTCGACCCGAATGTATTTGATCCTCTTCACTTCAGAGATTTTTTCAAGCATACATTTAGAATTTTTGATAACTCTTCTGAGAAATTAAAAAGGAAAAAAGAACTTTTTTATGTTGGAAATGATGAAATTAAATATATGTCATTTCAAAGCTTACTTGACAGATCAGATGTCATTCAGAGTATCTCTGGCAGATTTAAAGAAAAGGAAAATAAACTTTTTACAAAACATTCATTTATTTATTTTTTCATTTTATTTCATTTTTATTTCATTTCCTTCATTTTTTTAGATTCACTAAATAATTTTGTTGAAGAGTCACTTTAAAATACGATCTTTTGTGTCGATTTTTAGTCAGTGGGATATATTGTGATGGAATAAGATTTCAGAAATTCTTCCTGCTGTATATTCAACCAGAAACGACAATTGTTGCACAGCATAGTGAAGAAAAATATTACTGCTAATTGCTACAATGGACTGGATGGCAATACTGACTATTTGTGTGAAATTATTTTACGAAATTCCAAAAAAAAAGATGTGATTTTTCGAACAAACCAAAAATCAGCTGGCGATCGGAGGAAAGTAATCGGCGAGATTAATATTACAAGAATTATTAGTAATAGACAGAAATCTATTCTAATACCGAAATAGATTAGAACTTTGTGCAATATACTTGATGAGAGAATAACATATGCAATTGTGACACCGAACAACGTCATATTAACACAGAAAGCCGTGAAAGCCCTGAAATTTAAATTTTCGATTTTTGAAATGTGCAAAATTAAGAGATCTTGATTAGCCAATGTATATGAGATTGAGTTTAAAAAATGATCAGAACTGCAATTTCTACAGTGTAATGTTTCTCTGGCATTGTTTATGTGATTTGCAAATAAAGTGATGAAATTGTAATAAGGCAAGATTGAAATTAATATGCAAATTAACGAAACAATAGCTCATCTGAATATTCGACTAAATCAAATTACTCTGTGCGTAGCGCAATTTGAAAAACGATGAAGTATATAACTTGCCTCATTTTAGGTCCGAAACTACGCATGCCGATTTCTGGATACGGTTGGCGACAATGTGAGTTGTAGATAGCCCATCGATCTCTCATTATAATCCATGTCTCGGATAAGAGATAAGCAGTGTTCGTAAAAAATATAGCAATCAATCCCATAAATACACAACCAAGAAACATACCTGAAACAAGGATCATTTAACTGAAGATAAAATATATGTACCAACTAAAATTCATGAGGTTTTAGATATTAAACTAGGACGGATGACCAATGATCGAATTTAAGAGAAATAAAAGAGGAGAAGCAGTGTTTCCTTGATGTATGATGCTGAACTATTTATTACTTAGCCTAATTTTCACTCTCAATTCAAGCAATTTTCCACATCTACATAATCTGTTATAATCAAAAATTTTAGCAACAAAACCTGTTTCATGAAATCCTGCTGGCAGAGCCACTATACCTCCACCAACCAAATCTCCAGCAACCATAATGGATGCGACAAACCAACCATAACCTCGTTTCGGAACTTTTATTGTAGATGTGGCACTAGCATCCTTCGTCTTATCTTTTGTTGTTTCAATTTGTTGTTTATTTTGCATTTCAATGTCAGAAATGAACGTCTTGGTAGCTTTTTGTGTTGGTCCTTTGCCGATAGTAGTTCTAATATCTGCTTGTGTTCGTATATTGTTAAAATCGCCCACTAATCTGCTCATTTTCAACAATTTCTATCTGCAAAAATTTTATTTGAACTGAAACTTTGCAACTCCAAAACTTTAAAACAAAAATATGGTCATTAATCGTTTCGCTTCATTGCTCACATTGCTCACCCTCAGTAGATGCGAGCAGTAAAATAGATTACAAGTATACCACCTAATTTTCGACAATTAGCGCAATCGCTAAACTATCTTTAATCATACTTTGAGAAGAGTTCATTAAAATCATTTCATCAAGTTAAGAACTTCGCTAACTGCAAATATCAAATTGCATGCAAGAGCACGCACTTTACATAAAAGCAACATTTAAACTAAATTTAATCCGTGCAAACTTTAACCGTACATGCTCATCAAAACATACATATGTTATTCGATGAACTCAAATGGCTTCGATCGGCGCAAATATATGTGTGCTTTATAAGGACAATGCAAGCGAATGACAGAAAAATGTGGAAGACCAGTTTCAAAAGAGCAGATTCAATGACAACTAGTAGAGGACGAAAGTTCATTTTTTAAGAAAAAATGATAATTTCCAAAAAAAAAAAAAAAAAGTGAATTCTTAAGAATAAATTGCATGATGCAATTTTGCGTAATACATTTGTTTTCAAAATGTTTGATTGAACTCATCAATCCAACTTTTCCGGATGTAGAAGAGACAGATACTGTTTAATTTAACCTTTGGTCGAATTACTGTTGTTCAGTTGTTGGACATCTGCACTTTCTGAATATGAATTATTGTCATTGATGAGAAACAAAATAGTATCTGCCCACAGGATGAGACAAATATCTGAGAAGCAAAATAGTATCGTAAGAAAGGAACAATTGCTTTGACCTTGACCTTAATATATTCGAAGGGGATAATCAAAGATTAAAACAATGTATATCATGATAGTAGTTCTTATCAACTAAAAGGATCGAATCGAAGTTCGTTTTGCGTATTTTTCGAAAAAAAAAATTGAATTTCGAAATGGAGAGAATTTAAAAAGATCAAGAAAATGCAGGATGGGTAAGTAAGTTTATCGTTAATCGAATAACTTCAGTATCATTGTTTTAATCATAAAGCTGTATCATGAAGATTCAATTTTACCCAGACATTTTGCGCTAAGACAGTTCATTAAAACTATTGATTAAAACATTTTTTTTTTTTTTTTTCTAATAAGTAATGTCGTTAAGCTTTCTGACAGTTCAATATAGGTATTAAAAGTGATGGTTTCAGAAATGAAATTGGCAATTAAATTTTTTTGACAAAACTTTCAGTTGGTAAAATGAGCAAAGGAATTTCACATTCCACTATTCTATGCCAAAATCACAGATCAAATTAGCTTACACTTTCAGAAAATGTTCACAAATATTCAGAAGCATCTTTTGACATTACCTTATCTCCCTATATGATAACATCCTTTTTAATCAAATTACAAGCACTTTGCAAGCAACTTTAGAACTTAGTGGCATGTCTGTCCTATTTCTTCATTTTTCTCTTTAAATTTCTCTTCTTTCGCTTTCTCACCATAGAATGTTGGCAATGAATTTTTTCTTAAAGATGAATTTGAATAGCAAATCAGTACTGAAAAACTCCTATTTGCATTTAAAATATTAACTGGGTCAGAACTAAAGTTAATAATATCAGAGTTCTCTTTCCTGAGTGCTGATTCGCGTAATTGATCGAACTTGCTGTGATTCTTAAAGCCTTTCTCGTTTTTGAAGAAAAATTTATTTCTTGAAGAAAAAATTTTATAATAAACGATTTATTCACGAACAAAATCCTGGCAGTTCTTTAATATTCGTATTTAAATCTAAACAATTTCGTATTGTACTGTCCTCAAGAGCAAGATGACATTGCTGATTCGTTGGAAGTGATTTTTAAAAAGGACAATGAATGAGTTGCTGAATCAGTTCAGGTATGCTTATCACTAACTATCATTATGATTGGTGAGAAGGTGAATTGATTTGATCAAGGTTAAATAGTGCTCTGTTCGAGGTATTTAGACAGATGTTTATTTAGATAGATTAATGGAAATTTTCATTCAACATTTTAGACGAGCAAAATTCCCACGACATCAAATTTTTAGGAAATTTTATGGAATGTTTTATGTTCGACAAAAAATGAAATTACTTCTACAATTTTTCAAATGTGCAAAAATGCGCAATTGATAATTCAGTGGAATTGCTAAATTTCAATTTAAAGTTCAGCAAATGTCTTACAGTTCTGAGAAAATGTTCTTCCATCGAAACATTACATTTTATCAATGTGAATTTCTTTAAAAAAGCTGAAAAGTTTTTTAGTACAAATATTTGCATTTGGCATATTGTTTTTCCAACTTTCGGCAATATTTTCTTTAAGTTTTTAACCATTTAAAAAAAACAATATATAACAATTTGATTAGTTTAAAACAACGAAGAAATGCCAAACTTTCAGGAAAACTGGTTTTTGCTATTTTCCAGTACAAAGTATTTCCTTTTTTCGATGAAATTTGAAACAAATATTGCAATAAATACAACTCAATTACTGCTAAATAATTTAACTGATATATAGATAAAACCAAAAAAGTTTTATGTAAATGACACTTTAATCGCTTACTTAAACATGAATGATTAAGTTATGCATGTCGTCTAACTCATCGTTCATACTTTCGGATTGCGCTTTTGATATTCTTTGCCGCTTTGCTTGCACTATAACTTCTATAATGTTGTCATAAACAAAGTTTTTGTTTCAGGGAAAGAAAACGAAAGAGAAATATTTTGAAAATTGTTTGAAAAAAAAAAAAATTGAGGGATTCAACGAAGGCAAAAATTAGGAAGCGGAAGAATAGGGCTGAAAATTCTAGAATAAATTTATGAAGTTGTTAGCAGCAGGTAATTAACATGGTGATTAATTACTCAGCAACGATAACAGATAAAGAATGATAAGTGTATTTTGAAGGATAGACGGAAAGGGTAACAATTAATTTTCCATCAAGACAATGTAAACGTTGGGTGATAAGCGCAAAATTTCAATACAATTTAAAATAAATAACTACAGTTATTTTTTATATAACATCATGTTATCGTGTACTTGTCTGATAATTTTATTACAGTCTTATAATTTTATTTGCATGAAAATAACACTTTACGGTAAGGGAACGTAACGTATACATTTTTATGCCACATTAAAGCCAATTCAATACAATGGAGAAATTGATGGATGACTTCTCTTATCAGTCAACTTTTTGGTACCATTACACAAAAGTAAACCTAGCAACCATTAAGACTCATTTTTTTAAAATGATTATCACTCTTCTTCACTTTTAACAGTCTAATTATGAACTTTGTCCAATCGATAAATATATAAAAAAAGTGACTTTGGGCAAAAAAATTTCAATAGACTAAAAACTGATGATATTTCGATAGAGAAGAAGTTTTTTTAAGGAAATATCATAGATACTCTAACTGTAATATATGTTGACGGCAAAAAGTGCAACTATTAACCACTCAAAAAAAATGGTAGAATTGGTGCCGAACAAGTAGTAAAGTAATAAAAGTCAGGAGACGCTAACTATTGAACTAAATTAAACCTCATAATATTTTTTCCTATTTGTGATGGCAAGATTAGAAGACAAGCGCACAATATCACTCAGTAAAGGAAACAGGACAATAATAATGTAATTAAGACTAGGAAATTTAGGGTCATCATAAACATTGGTTTGATGGTAAAAATAAACGAAACAGTAGTAATCTGGCCACCATCCTTTTTTGAACAATTGAATTGCTAATCATTTACTTCACTATCCATTCTGTCTGTTTAAGATGCGAACATTATTCTCTAGGTAATTAATTCGTTAACCGAAAATTCCCTCAAATTATCACCATTATTTTATATCCATTTATTATTTCAAAAAAAAAAATTCACTCTTTTCTAGAACGGTAAACTTGACCAAGCCATACAAGGTGGAGAAGCTATTTCAAGTAATTCATTATTTCTTCATTTAGCTGGGAACTATTACGGTATGTGTTTACTACTTTCTAGCATAAAATTGCAGAAATGTTAGCTCAGAGAAAACATACGGAAAAGACATGCATGTATAATATAGATAAATTAATGCTTTTTTTTGCATTTTCAATTTTATCAAAATGTGTAAATAAAACTTAAGATTTATACGACTTATTTATTGGGAATAGTGGAAAAATTTTTTTTTATAATTGAAAAAAATAAAATTTTTATTTGTAAAATAGATGTGAAGAAATATTCGGGTTCACGAATTATTTTTAATTAGTTGAAATTGTCTTCGAAATCCCTTTTGCTAAATAATCGACTTTTTTTCAGATTTTTAACCTTAAACATTTTATGATTAACAGGAGCAATTTAGAATCATCGATATCTTTCTTAAGAACTGTCTACTAGTGGAGCTCTTGAACGACCTGCTTTCTCATTTCTTTGCAGTGCTGTTAGACTTTGTTAAAAATGTACCGATCCTTTTGTTGATATTGCACGAACAGTTGAAATTAATTAATATTATAGGGATTCAATTTCACCAAACATATGAATTTTTCGATTATATTTACGTTGTTAAATTATCTACAAAAATCCATTCCTAATAGATGCTTGAATCTGTACTTTTTTAGTGGTAGACATCAAAGCGCTTCAGTTTTGTTTTCTGTTTCAAGAATCTTTATATTATTCACATTGTTCTTAGTCACATAAAAATGTCAAAAATCACCTAAAGATAAAGTGTTATTATTCAAACTAACAGATTCCTGATCAATGTTTTACGAGAATGTATGTGCCAAGCGGAGCAGGAGCTATGGTTCGCAAATGAAATAAGAAAAAAATATAAACTTAATTACGCTAAAGGAATAATTCGGCGGAATTTAATCGATTTCCTTACTGTAAAGAGTGAAATCGAGCATAGTTTGTTCGGTGGGAGCAGGAAAGAAATGACAAATGATAAATATGATATTTATCGCATTAAACGCATCAGGCGTAAACAAATTGCCAACTGTGAGATTATTGCAAAAGTTGGTGTTATAATACATTTGAACTTTGAAACTTAATGCGTCATACCAATTCGTCGATGATTGCTTGTTATGGACAATTTGGTCAGTGAAAAAATCATCACAATTATTGTACTGATGAGCGATCTTAGTGAAATTAAAAAACATCATTGGGAGCTTGTATTGCGATAAATGCTTTGACAACAACAATAAAATTCTAATTTTCTTTTTAAGTAATACTGCAACATAATCATTTAGCTATCATATCAGTATAGCAATGTGTTGTCTAAATTTCTTTTGATTAATGTTTGGAAATTTTGATTCAGATTCCTTATATACAATTTCAATATTTTTAATATAGAATGAGAACCCAATTAGTATTTAACGCTTAGATTTTCATTTAAAAATTTTCACGCATCATTTGTTGAAATATTTTTTAGTGGCAGTAACGATTAAAGTGAAAATGCGGCACTTGTGTGAATTCAAAAGAGAAAAAATTATTCGTTGGAAGAAGCATTAAAAGGATTACTGTATTCAAATTATCTGCATTAAATGACAGAACAAAAGCCACATAAGACAGGCAGTTTTTGATAATTTTTTTTTTTGATGTCTTTTTTAATAAAAATTAAACAAAATGGAAATGTCAGAGATCTGTTCAATTCATAATATAACCACTTTATACTGTGGATTTTACGTCAGAATCTGCGCAACTGCCATTTGCTTCTCGTGAAGGCGATGATCACAGTTTAGAAATGAGGGGAAGTTAATGTTGTTCATTGCAATTTCTGCACTATTATTGAAAAACCTCATTCTCTGCAAAATGCCAAATGGGTTATCGAAATGCACTGATTATCAAAGATATCCATGTTACATTGAATCATCAAGCAATCGTAGTCATCATGAACGTACTTAAGAGTTGCATAAAGCAAAATTGAAGCATATATTAAAATGATATTCTTAGATAATGACAGTCATATTGTATTTTGCTGATATATTCCATGTTTATGTAATGAGAAAAGTCGTGACATCAATTCTGGTATCATGTACGTACTTCTACTTTAAATCTAATACTATTAGTACTGTTTGTTTTGCGAAAACTTTCAACCAATGTTAGTTGTATAGTTAATAAGAATACCACAAAAGACTTATTTTGTTTATTGGAAACCCTGCAGTAACATCACAGTCTTAAAAGAATGGATGAATATCTAACAACAACATTGCAAATTTTGTAAAATAAATTGCCCAAGTAGAACCTGTTATGTTAATATTTTTATTTGTTGTGTATCTAAAATAGCTTATTTCCAATCATTCACACATAATAATCAATATGATGAATCATGTCAGAAAGTTGTCAATCAAAAGATACAAACATTAATGTTCAGATTTAATTACTATTTATACTTTCTAATCACCTTTAGCAGAAGTGAACAAATACTTCTGATTCATGTCCCTTATACCTTTAATATCAATAAGTTTTTTTCAGAATTACACGAGTTGTTTATTGCAGCTGAACTAACCTTTTGATTATCTACCTTTCTGCTCATATATCTAATTTAAAAGCATCGATACCTAATGCTCTTATCATAGTCTCTTTTCCTCTCATTAACAAAATGTCATAAAATGCCATGCTTCTTCACAGAAAATTTAAAACATGAAGTAAACTGAATATTTAAGTTCACTCTGAAAGTGTAAATCTTAAGAATGATAATTGAAAAGGAAGTGTTGAAGGTCGAATCAAGTAAGGTCAAGAAGAGCAAAAACTCTCTTTAATATTCTTTTATTCATACATTTTCATTTTTTTCTAATTTACCGATTCCCGTACCTTTGATCATAGCTGCGCATTGAAACTGAATGGTATCTAGACAGCAAATTCACCTATATTTAAGGTAGCATATGTGACACATTTGTTAGCAGCAGCATATCATCATATCCTCTTTAAATTCATGATGAAGACTCGTTTAATTTATAAGTACTAATAAAATTATTTCCAAAAGATTCAGTTTTGAACAGTTCTTTAATTCAGATTTCAATTGCCAGTTAATTTGAACTTCATTCAGCAGTCCGAAATAATAATTTTTATTTATCACTATTTTTTATCACACATAAAGCCTCTATCAGATTCACGAAGCATACGATTAAGATTTCTTTTCCTTATATGGTTAGGGATTAAAGTTTTTCTTCATCAGTACTAAGCTATACGTCAGATGCAAAGTCTAGGAAGTGCTTCTGCTCTGTAATTTTCCTCATTACGATTGTAAATATGCAACATAAATATGGATATATAGAGCACAAATGTTCATATACTTTTAATGATTTCTCCATTCTTACATTACTAAAGCTCCATCCGTCTTCCTTGTTTCTTTCTTCATCCTGATAAATTTCTTGCATTGCACTGATATGAATAGAAAATTGATTTCTCCTTAATAGTATAATAAGCTGATACATCCGCAGTTGGAGATAAAATGCCTAGTTTATATATACAGTGTTTCTTATTATATATATTATATACAATAGTTTTATATTATATACAACCAGTGCAGTCTCCCTGTACTAACTCATCAGTACTCTTGTATCTGAAATGTTTCATGAATGCAGTAAATCCTTATCAGCCTTAGGGTATTTACGAGAACCACTACAGAACTGTTGTAATATGACCTTATAATTCTCCTTAGAGGACACAGACGAGCATGACTATATGACTACAGTTTGTCTTACCACAAATTTAGGGCGATAATTTTCAAGATTCAATGAAAAAAGACAAATATGGACAAGGTAAATAATCTTATCGAAATTTCAAAGGCAATCTTTCACTGAAAGTTATGTTTGAAGTTTTTTTACGCATGATAGAGTAGATAGAGAATTGGAATATTTCTAAGGTTCTGCATATGCTAAAAGTTCAACAATAACTAATTGATAGTATGACTACTCGATTGACCTGAAACAAAAACAGGCTGTAAAAGTAGGACTTTCTTTGGCGGACAAAGCTTAGCAAAAACACATAGATCACAAGAATGATTTTGGTCATTTGCAAAAAAAAAATCAGATTAAATTACAAATTGTTTCCAATCATGACTCAATTATTTCTTGCAATGATTTATCAAATTATGATTTGTAAACATTCTTCTTAGCTGCAATTCAAAGTAAGAAATTACGTTTTTCAAGTATGCTACTTTACAATACAACCAAACAAAACTAGTGTAACTCACCATTTAAATGATAGTGCATCTCACTTAGAATGATTGAAGAAGCCTGAGGCAACAAGGCTCATTACTTGTGGAGAAGTCTCTCTTCAACAGAATGCATTAGAAGCAATGAGAAGAGACACTGATGCTATTACTGAAATTATTAGCATCAATTGGCTTACTCTTTTATTTTCTATAATATAAACGAGTAATCCTGGAAAACAGTTCTAAAGATTTTATGGGAATATATAGAAAACTATTGCCTATCATAGCTTTCGACATGAACGATAATAATAATTTCATGAACAATAGCTTTTGGATTAGCTGCTATATATTCAAAACCATGATGCTTTTTTTCTTTGTATGGAAAAAAAACATTCAAATCAAAACATTCCTATTCTCGATGCTTTGTTTGGTGAAAAAGAAGGATGCAGGTAAAGTGTTAAATGTTTTAAAATCAGTATAAAAAACAATGAGTGAAATTGCTGAATAGAAAGAAAGAAAAGTTGATAAAATATTGATGATAAATGAAATGATTAATAATCAGTAAATACCTATTAGAAATGGGATTAAATAGGATTATTTATTGTCTTCCTGCTAGAAATAGGATTATCTTTCGGACAAAATGCTTTTTCTTGCTTCACAAACTTTTTAATTTAAAGGGAAATGTAAAAATTTCAAAAGTGAGCATAAATTGTTTGCGTTTAAAATTAGCAATACTATCGATTAGCTACGGTTGCTATTGAATATGGTTAGACTAAATTATGATGCATTATTTTTGTTTTTTTTTTTAGTTTTTTTTTTTTTGTTCTGGTAGGTTTGTTATAAAAAACATGGTTAACTATTTGCCTTATTTTATTTGTTAGTTTTGATTGTTAGGTCGAGAAAATTAATACTTGTTATTACTTGATTTTTTACACTTAGTTTTTTATTATTTTATTTGTTTTTATAACCATGTTTTTTATTTTTTAAATTTCGTTTACTATGATTTTTTATTTTTGATACTATGATTGTTTCTATTTAAATTTCGTTTACTATGATTTTTTATTTGTCTTTTGAATTTATAATTTTTTAAAATGTGCTTTTTGGGAAGTTTTTTGGGAAGTTTTGGGTAGTTTTGGAAGCTTGAAATTTTGGAAATTTTGGGACTTTTTGGGAAGTTTCCTGCTTATTTTCTACATGTGTGATTTATCTAGGGTGCATATTGAGGTTATCTCCCGTTCTCTCTCCATCAATTTGCAATCTATGGGATGTTCATATTGCATTGTGCTGGAGCTCAATCGTCACGGTAAAAAGTACGCGGTAAAATTTGAATTTTGAATGTGTCTGTCTGAACAGGTGGCGTTTATCCGTCTGGCTAACCTGGTACTGGTACATTCCGGGTAGTCCACTGATTTGCTCTTCATTTTTTTCCATTATGTCGAACTTTTTGAGAATGTTTCGTTCGAAAAAGGCAGAAAAGGATAATTTCAGTGCAGAACGTGACGAGGTCAGTGTCATTCTACGTGATTCCCAAAAACTTTTCTTTTTATCTTATTTATCACGTTTGCATGAAAGGAATTAATTTTTGGCATCTTTCAAAAAGCTATATTTTATGAATTAATAACATTAATATGGGCAATTCAACGATTAATTTTGTCCTAACATTCTAATTACATATATAATTGCATGAAACTTTCCAATTTTTGCTAATGCAAAGCAATTTTTGAAATGGATATAGTTGTAGTGGATTTTGGGATGTTTTTAGGAGATGAAGTATCGCAGCAAAGAGAGTTATGGTAGTGGATCGTCGAGACGTGATAAGCGAATTTCTCGAATGCGAAGTATCGATGATTCACAACTAAAACCTACTGCAGCTTATCACACAGTTACCCAACCGAAGCAGTATAAAACTTCGCGATCATGTGTTGGCCGTGACGAATACGACAAATATGACAGATTTCGTCATTCAATCGACTTTCACAATAGAGTTTGTTTGTTGGCAATTATTCACATAAATAATGCTGGGTGTTTTGTCAAAATGATGATGTTAATTCACCCATAAGTAAGTTTCAAAAGTTTGGATGCTTCCCGTATCCCGTACTCGATTTTATATCATGTTACAACCTTGGTTTTTGCCGCTGCGTTTAGTAATAAGCATAATATTTTGTCCTTACCTTATAATTTATTTGTCACGCTATCTGGTATCAGCAAAATACATAGGAAACAATGCACTCTTATTATGTGTTCTAATCATTGGTTTTAATTTATGCCTACAATTTCTCTTTTAGTTCATTCCTTATTGCTGTTATGGATCGTTTATTGTAGGGTAGTGCGAGGTGTGGAAAACGGTCGCTTGTTGAAAATGATCGAGTACATAATCGAGTTTCACTATTTACTAAAAACAATTACGACTCAGAAATCCTGGATTCTGATGATTCATACGACTCACAAAATGGTAGCTGTACGAACAATGATGATACTGTCCAGGTACATTCTTAATATTCGATATCGATTTTATGGTGATAATTCACCTCAACCGGAGAAAAAAACATGAGAACCATGCGTGGAAGAATGACTCATAAATTTGCTTTTGCGAAGTAGGATTGTCGAATATAATGATGCAGTTTCTAGGCTCTAGAGACGAAATTAGATGCCCTTCTTTATCGCCTTCGTCGAGAAGAAGAACGCAAAAATTCATATAAGCAGAAATTGATGTCCGAACGCATAGTGCGGCAGCATGTTGAAAGTAAATTCGTTGAAGATATCCAGCGATTAACTCAACTGGTAGAGATGCTCAAGAATGAGCAAAAATCATATCGGAACAGAATCAGCACTTTGGAAAAAGTAAGCTTTTGATACTATTTGCTACTTTCTTTTTTCGGCTCATGATCATTTGAATAAACAGCGATATGCAGTGTGCCGTATCGAGAACTTTAGTATGGATCACTTCCACAATTCTTTCATTACTAGCAAGATTGTGATGATACTGAGACACTTAGCATTTCTTTTAAATATGCATGTTGCTTCCTCCTTAATTTCATATTTGTTTTTCAGCAACTGAAACAAATTAGTCCAAAACTTGTGAGCAATTTCAAGGGTCCATCACTTTTCTGTTCACCACCATCGACATCAAATGGTCAGTCATCGTTACTTGCAATGACTTGTTCTGCAACTTCCGGTTCTACAGTTCCATTGACAACCACATTACACTGCAGTAAAATAAATGACGGAAGTGTTGACGAAGTGAGGAACTTTCGCATCAACGAAGTACGGCAATTTCCCATCTCAGTGACGAATATAGAAATTTTTGCTACAGACTTTTTTTGAGACAGAGATGAAAAATTTTTTCTCTTATCTCTAATCTCAGATAGAAACGAAGGCCTTTTTCTAGCCTTTTTTCTATTTCAGATTGATTAACTTCCAGTTTTAATAGTATTTCCCCTCAAAATGCTTAGCGGAAAGAAAATAATATGATAAGATGAAAATAAGTGAACTAAGTGAAATTGAAAAAACTAGTTTCATCTATTCTGTTTTGATTCATTTTTCATTTTTTTAAAATATTACATCGTAAATAACTGATTAACAGTCTGATGATCAATTGCTTAATTCTATACTCAATAGGTTACTTCGTCTGTGGAAGCTGAACGACGTACAATATCCGGTAGTTCGTTTTCAACTCGTGAAAATGAGGACTCTGCAACTTTAGAAGAGACATTGCGTGCAATTGATCGTGCAACTGCTGCTGCAGCAACAACATCACATGGATTTGGCGATAAAATGGCAACAACGATGATTCGACGATCGAATAGTGATACGAAACTGGAACAACGTGATATAATGCTTAAATCTACAAATATTTAAGCAGCGACCTAATAAATTTAGCAGCATAACTGATACCAGTATTGTTGCTTTTAGATTAGTTGGAAATTTCAAAAAATGAAAATGATGCTTAGAATTCAAAGATAATGTATTATATTGAGTGACTAAAGGACTGCTCTGGTGAATCAGAATTTTGTGATTGTTTTTGTCTAGCTGTAATTTGTTTTGACTTTCTATTTGATGTAGTTGGCGCTATATGAAAGGAATGGTTGTGCCGCTCTACTTTTTTTGTTTTATCAGGTTTTAATAATTTTTGAATCTGACTATTTTGATATGTTCAATGTATTTGCTCGGATTGTTTTGAATTAGTTAATTTATCAATGTGTGAAACATTCGTTTCAGTGAGAAATTCGAAATAATTTCTTATTATCAGTAGATTCATTAGTTTGTTCTCCGAGCACATCCTTTTAATTGTATAAATTAAAGTCTTTTTGTTGCGCAAACATATATCACATAATTGCAATTTGAATTTAGATATTGAGTATTTTGTTCAATTTTTTTTTACAAAATAAAGCACAAATTCATTGAGTTTTGCATCTTTGAACGCTGCTAATAACATTTGTTTATTTGATGTCTCATAGCAAGTACTTAAATTTTAATACAATGAAATTATGGGTGGTAGTTTATAGGACTAATTTTATGATATGTAAAGTTTCAGGTTTATAATATTTGAAGTCTATGCATTTTGTAACACGATTCTAGTATTACTTTAATCGAAAAGAATCATTCCGTCTCTCAAAATTTTATGGTATGAAACAGCTGCAACGACATCAATGGATGGCTGAGCAATGGGTGAGTGAAGGCGAGATGGATTTCGATGTTGTTTCATTTCTAATTCACAATTTAAATTTTATAAAATTTTTTGCTTTTTTATCGTGGATTTTAACTTGGTTTCCCACTGTTTCTAATACATTTTCATTCAATTTATCTTAAAATTTGATATTGTGATTTTTAATCTTTGCTCCATCACTATATTAGTTATTCTACACTGTCGGAGGAGTATAGAGATTGGTAAGGATGAGAAACACATGACCCATTGGCTAATGTGGAAGCGTTGATGATGGAGATGACCTCTTTTTCCCTCCAAACAATTTAATGCTGGCTAGGTCACAGAGTTACAACGAGTCTCCCTTTTTCCTTTTCTAAATATCAAAGAATCGACCGCTCTTTTCAACTCATTTTCTGTCCCTACTTTCTCATACTAGGTCAATCATTTACATTTACATTTGTTTATATCACTTCCCATCCAAAAAAAAACCTCAATCTTCCTTTATGCTATTTTTTCTTTCATTTTTTTAAAAAAAAAAGATTTGAATTTTAATTCTTTTTAAATTTATTTAATTTTATTTTAAAAATCAAAACTGAAAAAATTAAAGGATCGATTCTATATCACTACAGGATTTTTTTATCTGTTGTATCGAATTAAAAACTTGTTTTTGTAGGAGCCAAAGATTTTTTGACTGATAAAAGCGAAAGCATCTCTTATCGCATTTAATCTTTTGATTAAAACGATATGCTTGCTCATTTCAAATAGTCTTCGATCCTTTTGAATTAAAATTTTAATTGATGTGATTCATTATTGTAGTAAATATGGATTGGTACAGTTTGATTGATTATCTCATTTTATTATGGCTCTTTTCCTCCTGTATCATCTTGTTTCCGTCTCAGTTTTCGTTTTCATCCTGATGTTCCGAAAAATGGCCATTTGACTCATTCAGCGCAAATTTTTTTAGAGGTCATAGAATGATTAAAAGTTGGTTGAAATGGAGAAAAACGAAGAAAGTGATAGCGGTATGTCGTTTTCTCTCGAATTTTTTTCGCCTACGCAACTTTACTCCGTTATGCTCGGTGTTTTAATCCATTTTCTAAATAATTTTTTCTATGGAAAAAAAAAAAGGTGAATTTTATGCGTGTTTAAAAAAAAAAATGTTATATTTGTTAAATGAGTGAATGTGAAATATTTAGGAAGATGAAACTCCCGCAGTCTCCCAAAAGGATGTCCAACCTAATTACTATCTCAACGCTACAGCTGCCTATCATACAGCTACTCGACCGAGAGTACATCGTGGTCCACGTTCATGTCCCGGTTATCTAAACGTTAATCAATGTGATACCCATAGTCATGTTTTGAGTCGCTCGTTACATCCGGATGTAATTATTCCGGGCGAAATGGTAATGATTTCGAATTCAGCCAATTCTGCTCAATTGTTATATTCATTTTTCAATCTTCTTTATTTTGTTACATTCTCCACTTTGTAATGTAAAATTTACTCTGTAACTCAGTTTAAACTGTTCTGATCTGCTTCTAAATGGTACTGAAAATTTTTTTTTTTGAAATCAAATTCAGTTCAAACCTCGTTTTTTTATTTGTAGGCTCATCGGCGTCGTCGACAGCAGCAGCTTTTTCGTCGTGGGAATGCATCTACATCAGAGTACGGCAGTGGCGATCCATCTATATCAACTTTGCGCAATACATATAGTGGTAATTTGGACGATTCAGATTCAGGTTCAGATTCTTGGACTGCGGAATATGAACGAGCACAACACATTCGGGTTAGTTTAGGATGTTAGGAATGTTATGTTGAACAAGTGCCCTTCTGCAGTAGATTTTTTTTTCCTTATTAATCAGTAAGAAAAAAAAAGGAAAATAAATTTGTCTATTGTTCCTCTTCAAGAATATTTCCATTCAAAGTACGCCTTATCAGTATCTGAAAATTTCTAGGAGTTAGAATGTAAACTTCGAGAACAGAGAAAAAAGCTAAAGGACTACAAAGGAAGATGGCGAGCTGAAAGAGATTTGAGGATTGTTAACGAGAGGAGTATGATGGAAGAGGTGGAAAAATATAAATGTGAATTAAAGAAAGAACAACGCGAAAGAAAAACAGCCGAACAACGCTATATCGAAATCATCAGTTATATGAAAACGAAACTTTCGGTAGCATTTTCATTCATTATTTTTTGATTCCACATTTTCAAAATGTCATTTGTGGTCTATGTTACATTACATAAGGATATTTGAATATATTAATCATACTTTGTCGCGATTTGAGATAGTGTAGCAGCAAAGAAAAAAGTTGAAACTCCAAAGACTGACATCACATTCTTTGTTGGCTGATCATACCTATCCATTCGGAATATGGTAGTAGCCGAGGAAACCAGTGCATAAAAGCAAGTGCTTTGAAAATTGGTTACGGTGACCTATTTGCATGATTTTGCCTATATCACTGCTAAGGAATTTATTACGTCTGTTGTCAATAAGTGCTGCAATCTGCTGTGAAAAATGAAGGTTGCTTTGAGATTGCATTCCTTAGTGATTTCTCGTTACTGTAACTGAACTTTAGAGGGATAGATAAAAAGTGAAGGAAGCAGAAAGAAGTTAAATTTAGTAACTGGTTCGCATTCTCGTATAACTTGAGTTTTGCAGTTAAAATTCATTAAATTTCATTAAATTCTGTTAGATTTTAAAAAACCGCAACTTTATTTGAAGCTTCTGGGACAGCAACAAGCGATGGCACAGCGATGTCTACCGCCGTCACTACCAGCTCTTAGTGATTCAACTACCAACTTGCAAAACGGTGCGAAACAGCTCGGAGGTGCTAGTGAATTGTTATATCCTCTGGACGTGAATGCTCCATCGTCAATTTTACGAAGAATCAGTTTCGAGGAAGAATTAGATGAAACGAAGAATTTTCGAGCTGAAGAAGCATATGGTGAATTGGAAACTGCTCGAAGTAGTGGAAATACTACAACGACAACTACAGAGCAATCTGATCGAAATCGTCGATCGGCAACGCTGCTAAGAGAATATGACTCCGATAATGATGATAATGGCTATGAGACCACATTTGAATATCCTGCAAAAACTTTACAAAAAAACGAAGACAATGGTAAGACCAATGGCCTACTGCGTACTTCATTATGACTTCTAAAGCAATTCCAGATGCTATTGATCATGTTATTTGATTTATTGCAAGCTTATTTTCAATTATTATTGATTGCAGTCATAGTGATGTTCCTTCATATTATAATGAAAGCACTACTGATGATGGTATAGTCACTTTTTGATAATAATACAGTAATCGTTTTTTTTGGCAACTTCAATCAGATTTTTTTATCTGGTTTTTTATCTGTTTTATTTTGCTTTTTTTTTTTCAATGGATTATTTTTTGATTCATTTATGTTTCCCATTTCATTCACTGCATTGACTTTTGTCGTAAAAGCACTATAAGAAGTGATATTATGAATAAATAACTGGCATTACTCTTATAGTTAGTTTCATCGAGTCGAAATCAAAAGTTACTTTTGAGTACAATTATTAATGCGTTCATCCTCGTTAATCAGTAAGAATTAGTCAAGTCAAGAATAAATTGTCATTCATCTCTTCCAGATCCATGAATAAACTCATTCCAGAATAATCTTTACGAAAGTCACCAGTATTTTTGCGATTTTATTTTGCAGCGATTATGAAGATTTTTCGATTAGTTCAAGAGAAAGGATTGCTATTCAGTGAATTACGAACAATTTCCATTGCATCTCAACAACGGACACTTGTCCGCAGAGGTATCGATCAGTTGACAATCAATGATATCTACGATTGTTGCATGGAAAGATCAATACGAATAACACATATTTTTAGCAGTCGTGTTAACTGAATATTTAGTCTATATCAGATCATTTCGAGGAACAATAATTAATTGTACTATCAAATCTTATTTACCTATTGCCATTGCTATGAAGTTCTGATTCTCGCTTCAGTTTTTTCGGGTCTCCATGGCTTTCTTATGCAACATCTATCATAATCTGATTTCGCTCAAAGCAGATAATATTTAATATATTTTTAAGCATTTTATTGGTAATCAGCTGACTTAAAACACGCAAAATCTTTGATAGTACGATGGATTACTGCCAAACTAATTACTCATTACCGAAATCAATTATCAATTTTGACATTGACAGTCGTTTTCTACACTGCGGCGTGAAATGAACGATCGCTTAATAAAATCAGAAGAAAATTCGATTTCAGGTTTCAATTTACGCAATCTATTATTTCCAAATACTCTGCAGTGTATTTTCTGTTCATCACGCGTAATCTTTAAGATTAAATTGATGCTGTTGACATCTAATAAAAGGACAATTCAGTACGATCAACTGCCATTAGTCTAGTCGTTTTAAAAATTCTCTAATTTCGAAGTACTAATGGGGAATATGATAGTGTTAAAAAGTACAACAAGCAGCACGAACAGTCTTAAAGAGAAGAATGCACATTGAATGCTGATTAATGCTTTGATTTTCTGATAAATCCTTAGATTAGATTCAGAAGGCGTTACTTTTAATAGTAATTCGTCTGTTGCAAGCATTTCGACTTGAGATGATGTAAAAGCGAAGTTGCTGATGAGATTTCCGATCGTATAGTTTTTAGTCCTGAACAGCTGAAAATATTAACTGATCAGTTGAGAAATTTTAATCAGAGACGAAAAAGTAATTCACTAAGACGGTGTTTGATTAAGCGAAATTATAAAAACTCAAAAATCAACTCTGAGTTTCACACTTCAATTTCTAGTTTTTTTCAACTGATTTTTTTTTTTCACACTTCAATTTCTAATTTTCTCAACTGATTTTTTTTTTCACACTTCAATTTCTAATTTTCTTAACTGACTTTTTTTTTAAAAAACTATTGTTTTTAACTTAGAAAGGGAGGATATCGCTATTAAAACCTCTATCCAGTATTCATTACATTCATTGCTATGGTAATAAATTTGCCTGTAGACCAGAAGCTATTTCGAAACTAGAGCAAGAAAATCTGATTTTAATTTTTCAATTGTCCGAAGCAAAAGAATTTCCAAGATCATATTCTTGAAATACGTAAACACTTACTGCCATGGAAAATTAAGTAAAGTGGTATTCAGGACAGAATTCATGACTGTAAAAAGCACTTTCCCATAAAGTATGGCAAGCTATATATATATATATATATTTTTTTTGAATGGCTATCCAGAATTCTCTTTCTGCTAGAAAAATATACTACAGTTTTTAATGTTGAAAAAATTTTATTTGATAATTCCGTGAAGGTTAAAAATTATATCAAATCTGTAATAATAGCGATACCTGTGCGGAGGGCAACATTGAGCTAACGTATGACATTGTTTCCTCAGTAATCGGGCCAATTTTCTACATACTTTGATATCATTACGCTTCCGCCAAATTCTATTGGAAAATTTGTCGGATTTATGGATGGATTCATCGATTAACTTCGGAAATTTTTGAATAGCTCGTCTGCATAATGTTGGCTAAATTTGACAGTCTCTTATTATATTTTAAACTTACATAGTTGAGCTTACGGAATTGTTTATTAGCTTACTTTGTAATTGCGTTTCGGAAAAAACTGTTACCTGAAATTTTTCACGATTCCATGGATGATAATCGTTGGTTTTCATGATACAATCTCGCTCGAGTTCAGTCCTTCTCAAATGCAAGCCATCAACTGCTGCACGAGCTATATCAAGTCTCAAACACGAACTACTACTACCGCGGTCCAATTTTTCTTCCAGTTTAACGCAGCGGCGCTCTTCAACTTCAAGACGCTGTAGACAGCGTGTGTAAAATTGGCAATAGTTATTCTAAAAATGATGTTAGTACTACTGTTGAAGTATTCAGAAAATGAACAAAAGCTCATATTTGAATGATGAATTCGAGACATCAGAACTTCACGTCGAGACTTTCATTTGATCCGATAAACTGACAAAAACTCCGAAATATCTACAATTAATTTTTTGATCTTGAGAGATTCAAAATTTTATAGCTTGCTTTCTCGTTTAAGTACCTTTCGAATCGTTGCATTAGCTGTTTTTGAAAATTTCGATTGAAATTTATTTCTCGTTGAGATTAAATTTTATATTCGCATATATAAATTTACAATAAGCTAAAAGCCAATTTCTAGTGCAAACGATATTTGTACATGAGCTAATGAATACATAACGACATACCATACTACATAAATTGGGTGTAGATGAAACGACAAGAAGGATCGTCCATTGAAGCCTTCTATTGTGACCGTACATAATAATGATAATTGTAGTAATTCTTTAGCAATTATTCAATTTCAAGTTGTAAAAATTTCTCTGATTGTATCGACAAAGCTATTTAATGCTTTGTTAGAGAGAAGAATCTGGAAGATGAAATGGGAAATTGAAAAACTGTGACAGAATTAGTGTGATTTAAGTGAAATAAGAAATAGGACTGGACGAAGAAAGCAAAATAAGGCCCTAGTGGGAAGTTAAGATTATATACTCGTACTAAGGCTAAATTTGCTAAATTTATGCTTGATTCATTGCCATTACTATTTAGCATCATGCTGCCATTTCAATGCAAGCTGGAGCAATAGTCTGAAATACATTTCTATTGAATAAAGTAGCAGGTCGATATATTGCATTTAACATGCCAGTCAATCTTCCCTGCTTCCTAAGATGTTGCCGTCGTTGTTACCAATATTTTAGGATATATTTCAAAATTGTCGCAAACAATTCGAAGATACTATCAAAAAAGCGACAAGTAAAAGAAGCAAATTTAGCTTTCTGAAGAATGACGTAAAGTCGTTGGACGTTAATGACGTTAAATAATTAAGTAATGATGCATTGAATTTAACTTTGAAAGAAAGGATGAATAAGAAATGAAATTGAAAATAACAGTGATGTTTAATGCATTATTTATTGAGAATTAGCAAAGGCTTAATCTTAGATGATTCTTTGATATTATAATCATTCGCTTACGCTGCATTTCACTTCCGTTTACGTAAGTAAACATACAAAGCTGTATTTATTAATGTATTTATTAAATATTTAAAATATTTATAAAAAAATTTATTAAATTTGTTGTATTTATTTAATTTACATGGTAACTTATGCACTACTTATCAATTGTAAATTTTTGAAGAATTAAGTTTTCAGTTCTTTTCGGATATATGCCACAACTATCCAGAAAGTGGTTTTCTCACAAAATTGATTTTCTCACACAAAAACATTAAGTAATGATAATCTCTATTTGTTCTCTCTTCTCATACCAATTAGAATTTCATTGCTAAAATTTTGAATTTTTTTAATTTTAGATAAATAATTTCAGACAAAATAATTTTAGAAACATTTAGAAAATTTTTTAAGAAAAAGAATTGAAATAAATGAAAATTTTTGAAAGTGAAATGTTACTTTTGAAATATAAAGGAAACTTGCAAAAAAAAAAATGAAGTAACGAATAACTGAATGCTATTGAAAAAAGTGGAAAAGAAGAGATAAATGGAGTGAAAGTGAGATGTAGGCTTCCAAAAATGGTCAGAACTGACCATCCACTATGTCCTTTTCTAAGCCTCATTCTCCATGCCTTCAGTTATTCGGCCTTAATTTGCAGCTTATACCAATTGTGTTATTCGCATTATTGATAGGAAGAGAGCATGGAAAAGATCCTTTTGCTGCAAGCAATGATATGTTAGAGTAAATAGGCAAAGAGAGAAGAAATTATAAAAGTGTAGAAAATTTGAAAAGTTAATCAACTTTTCATTCATACTGAAAAGAGAAAATTTCTAGTTTCTGAAGTTGAAAAGTAAACAAATACGAAGATCATATGATAAGGCTTCTCTTAGGTTCTTCTCTTAGGTTCTTTGTCAGTACGGAGTATAACGCTGGTAGGCGATCAATACATCGTGGAACATAATTGTTGAAAGCAGTATAACGCTGGTAGGTGGTCAATACATCGCGGAACATAATTGTTGAAAGCAGTATAACGCTGGTAGGTGGTCAATACATCGCGGAACATAATTGTTGAAAGCAGTATAACGCTGGTAGGTGGTCAATACATCGCGGAACATAACTGTTGAAAGCAGTATAACGCTGGTAGGTGGTCAATACATCGCGGAACATAATTGTTGAAAGCAGTATAACGCTGGTAGGTGGTCAATACATCGCGGAACATAATTGTTGAAAGCAGTATAACGCTGGTAGGTGGTCAATACATCGCGGAACATAATTGTTGAAAGCAGTATAACGCTGGTAGGTGGTCAATAGATCGCGGAATATAATGTTGAAAGCATGAAGCAGAACAAGGATTCTCTTCAACTCGTATAATTGTAGAGTAGATTGAAGTTCTAATTAATGCTTAGAGTATTCCATGTGATCTTTGTTGTAAATATCACCTAACTATTTACTATACTACTCCATGATGATATACTACTGGTTTCTAGCATATAGCATTATTATATTTTAAAACTATCATTTTTCAAAAATTTAATTTCCATATTTCTTTGAACATCGAATCGATCGCTTTAATTACAATTAAAATTATTGCAATTCATATTCATTAAATAATCTGTAATCTTAAAGAACAAAATAAATAGTTTAAATTTATTAGTAAGAAAAAAATTTCAATTTTAATTCCAAGCTATTTTATTATTTCAATACTTGAACTGTTCTAAATTAGCAAATATCATATCAATGTAAAATTGATATAATGTAAATTTTTTGCATATTTAAGTATATATATATAATGATAAATTTAATTCTTTACCTTAATCATTTAATAGTTTGATTAGATTTCGGTTATTTTGAATTTATCATTTCGATCTTTTCTCTTATTCCACTATTGACGACATTTAATCGACATTTCTATTTTCAATTTTAGTACATTTAGGTGACTTTTGACCTTTGAAATGAATTATGCGTAACATATCGCTGGTTTTCTTTCAATTCTTTTCAAAGTCATTCTCTTTATGCAATCATTATGGATTAGACACTATTATAGTTGCTTGTGTATTTCGATTTTATTTGTAATGGTTATCAGATTTAACTTTAAATTCAACTATTAATGTATTTTAGTAGACATTAAGGAAAAATTGATTAGTGATAATTTAGGTCAAAGGGCATTTTCAAATTAATCTTTAAAGCTTATCACTTTTATTTCAGCATGCTTCAACGTAAGCACTGACAAGTACAAACTGATCTGTTATCAATTCAAATTACTAGTGTTCTTTCGAGCTTATTATTATCAGTTAAAAGACAAAATGACTCAACGAATTCAATGCCTTATTTGTTTGGATGTGCTTCTTTTGAATGAAAGTGCAGCCATACGTTGTGGCCATGTGTTTCATCTAAATTGTGTCTTACAATGGTTCGAGGTAAGCTTTAATTTTAAATTTGTGTTTTAAATTTAAATCTTTTCATCTAATTTTACTTATTTGCATTCACTTTCTGCAAAGTTATAGCTTAGATGTGCTTCTAGCTTAAAGCTTAAGGCTTAGAGTTTTACAAGTTGTAGCTTAAAGTTGTTCGATCTATAATATATGCTTTTCATGCTATTACAAATTGATACTTATGATCTACATTGAAAACATATCTTTCGATGTATGTATAATAATTGTCTGTTCTATTGTCTATTAGTGGTATCCATTTGAAATGTTTTCTGATTTACGATAAGACAATAAATAAATTATATGATAGATAGATAAATTTTCAAAGATCACAAAAAGTGGAAAAATGATTGCCTCATTTTTCTGATTTTTACATAACTCTTCATTCCTTAATTCTCCGACCTCCAATCCGCCTCAAAATAGCATTTCAAATAGATGAATGATTTAAAAGGCAAAGTCATCATGTTGATGGATTATATGTCATAAAGAATAACATCGTTAAAAGTTCTTAATGTTTTATGATTTAATTTCTATGCAGAACAGTTCCACTCTATTCTTTTTCTTCCTTTCTTTCTGATCACATTAAAAAGGAATCATTTCTTGAATATTGCAGAACCGTAAATCATGTCCAGTTTGTCGAAAGAAAGCTACAACAAGAGATCTCATCCGACAGCTCTTTTTTCAAGTGGAAGAGAATAAAAGTTCTAATTTTGATAGCACCGATCCATCTGAAATGAACAATCAGGTTTTCTTTTTGTTCACCTTTTACTAAATTGCAGAGACCTTTTTCTAAAAAATATAGTTTTTGAAAAAAAAAAGCGCATAATTAGCATATGTATCGCATAAATTTGGCTATTTTAACACCGTAGCCAGAGAGGATATAAAAATTTTTCGGTATTTGTAAGCATTCAGACAGAATGATTTGTGACTGCTCTATCACTTCATGTTGGGAAAGGTGGTCATTTTTTGTAGGATGTACAGTACGGAAAGATCCTAATTATCTGAATTGATGCATTATAGTGATTCTCTTATACTACAATATTTACAGCTCTGGACTGCTTTGGATAATCTCGATAAGGCGGAGAAAGCTGCGGCCAAAGCCAAGAATGAAGCTGATGCTTGTTTAGCTACAAATGTTTCACTGGTACTCTTCTGATTATGTCTAAGAATATCTAAGAACACTAATTAAGCTGTAACGGTTCTCATGTTGCTTATATTTTAAGATTGAAGGGAAATTTTGTTTCAGTTGTTTTTCTTGTTCTTCCATATTATTCTTTTCTTAAAACAAAATTTCTAATAAATTGCATTATTTGAAATAGGAGAAAAAGATCATAGAAAGTCACTTTCCGTTATTACTTTTGCTCTCCTTTTCCCATAGCAAGCAAAACTATTAAGTTCGATCAAAACTTTAGACAAATTTTTCGATGGAAATTTTAAATTCAGAAGGAAAAATTGACAAATTTGGAATCGGCTTCTCAACGTAATATGGAACAAATTAAACATCTGGAAAGCATGCTTACGAAACAGTTGGACATGGAGAAAGAATTGGAAAAGTGCAGGAAGCGTCTACAAGCTGCCGCATTGTGAGCACCATCATTCTATCACTTTGAAACATTTTTCAATATTTAGAATATTTGTGGTTATACCATCAATATATCATCAGGATTATCTGGTTTGCACACTTGCATTTGCACTATCCTACTTTAATTGAGACTTCCTGTCAGTTTACCTTCCTGAAAGGATGATTTTGACAAAAGGAAGTTCGTATTTAATTGTTCGTTTAAACACTTTGTTCATATTTAGCTTATGAGAGCCTGTCTGAGTTTACAGTTCGTTTTATCTTTTGCAGTTATGAATTGCTTAGCAATATGAACGATGAACCGGTTACGGAAATCGATAAATATATCGCCAATGAAGAATTAGAAGTAAAAAAATTTATTGCCTTGTTGAGGAGGTAATGCACCTGCACTGTCATATTTTCAAATTGAAAAATTAATGACTAATGGATGTAGGATTTATTATAATAATAGAAAAGAAAAATATCTTTTGTTGTGTTTTATCCTGTGACTTGGTGCAGAGCCTGATGAGATATCCTGCAGTTCTGGACAAGCCACGCAGTTATGCTATTTCACAGTATTTTTGTGGTCTAAAGCCGTTTCGTTGATGAGATCTTTTCTATTTTTTAAGTGGCACAGCTTCGTTCTCCAAATTTTATTCATTTCTTTTGAGCAGGACAAACTCATTGGCTATTTTACTCATCAGAAAAATCTCTTTCAGAAGGCATCACAACTCATCAAAGTAACTTAACTTAAATGTCATATCGTGCATAGTATGCGATATCTGAGAGAGCTAACATATAATTTATTGCAGACAGCTGAAAGACACCTTTAAAATAGTGGAAAAACAAAAAGAAGAATTACAAGAGAAGCGAAAGAAAATCAGTGAGCTACAGAAAAAAGTAACTATACCTTTGTTTTTTCTTTTTCTTACTTCTTTGTTCTTCCATTTCTCTCCTTTTTTACTTAAAATCTTCTAAATAAGTTAGTCATTTAAGGTTGCCCAATATCCTGAAAAATCTCAGGATGCAAAATATCAATTTCTATTGACGTATACTGCTTACGTTTACGTCCATTTATAGTAGGTCTATATACTTGTGGCTCTATTTGTGCTCCTGTATCTTCTTTTTTATTTCAGCCTCCGATTCATTCCATTTCAGCGTTATGATTTTCAGTTAAGTGAACATAAAAATCTCAATGTAGCATTGAAAAAAGAACTTGCTTCAACTAGAGAGGATCCTTCACAGACAATTATGGATGCAGCGCTCGAAGAAGTTATTGCTTTTAGGTTAATTTGATTTTTACGTTTCTGTTATTGTTTACGAAAGCCTGCGTCCGTCTTCTTCAAAATCAAGTTCATTTAGATTTCAAAACAAACATATTATGAACATTCTAAAGAGACGAATTACTGGAAATGTTTAATAAAAAGTAGGCATTGTTGGCAAACGCATTTTTCTTGCAGTCCAGTGCAACATTCGTTTGATGTAGATGAGCGCCAAGTGTTCCCAGCTTCACTCATAGCTTCGGCATACAGAAGTACTTTCGGAAATAATGCTCTAGATGAGGAAATAAGTGGAACGACACCAATTCGAACCAGGTTGGAAATTTCGGTCTTCAGACATGAAGTAGAAAGTTAGAGTGCGCGATCATAAGACGACGCTATCGCATTTATCAGTATTATCCTTTATCGCGATTAGTGCTTCTCACGATATGATAATAGTCGCCAGCAAATAGACCTAGACCTTCACATATATCTATTGAAAAGAGATGTTGATGTCAGTTGTCGAAGTAAGTGTTTAGGTAGCATTCTAACAAGCAGTGAATTATCCGGATCGCTTTTTATGGGAAGTTTAAATTTTTAAAGCAAAAAATTGTGTTAATGATTACAGACAAAACCATGATCTACATATCTTTTTAAAAAGTACTTCTAGTTTTTAACTCTGATTTAATGATGCTGCTGTTTGCTTTTTCAAATTTAAAGTGTCTTGATCGGTTCTCACAATTTATTTAAACTATTAGAATAAATTAGAAGTGATGACTGCAGTAATCATTTCAAATTTATTTTGCAGATCAAACAAAGCTACGAAGAACGAGTTAACAGCGGATATTGATAGCGATATGGAAGAAGTTTTTGTGCCTCCCATTATTCGAAAATGTGCTACTGCCACACGGCCTCGCAAAATTTTGTGTAAAAGAGTTACTGCAAAGCGTAATCAAACGATGAGAAATAGAGGATCTTTAAAAAAGCGAAATTCTTGTTTCCAGAAAAAAAAAGCTCGATGTTTATTGGACCATGATTCGGAAAGTGATACTATTACCATAGATTGAATTATTGATAAATCACTGTACGACGACTTCTATATTAAAAAAAAAAAAAAAAATGTAAATATATAGAGGTCGCTGTATAAACATAGCGTATACCTATCTCATGTGGAATGGAGTTAGGTAATATAATTTACAATTTATGAGGAAACAAGAAGATAAATGAGTAAGGAAATGATTGAGTTCCTGACTTTACAATTGATTATTAATGTATATGTACATACTGTATCTTCAGATTATCGATACTTCGTCAATTTTCAATAAAAAAAATGAAAATCTTCAAACTAGGAAAAGGAAAAAAACATTCATTTCGTGAATGTTATTTCACTGTTGGACGGCTTCCTTTAATTTAAACAACTTTTTTTGGTTCAAATTTTTTCGGTACCATTCAGTAATAAAAAATTAAAAATCAAAATTGAGTTAGTAGAAGAGGAAAATTCATAATTATCTCCTGTGCGAGTACCTTCCATCAGAGCTACATTACTAAGCTTTTTGCTTCAGATATATGCAAAATAGATAAATTTATTTTATGGCATTGATATTTTTATGGAATTTTCAGATTACGTTAATTAATTAACAAGGTATGACAGAATGCTAATTGTAGAAGCAACAGATGCTTTCCAAATGAGCGAAATCACAAATATTATGAAATTACAGTTTTTACAAATACTGTCGTTTTCGCAAATACTGTGAGCATGCTGAAAAAAAAGTGAATTTATAGGGTGCATTAAACGTGACTAGTGTAGTTGATCGATGGTGCAGAATTTTTTTTTTATCACAACTTCAAAAATACTGCAAAAATATTAATCTAAATTTCATTTTTCTAGAATTATTTCTAAATTTCTAAAATTATTCTAAATTTGTGTTGATTTCTTCAGCTACAAGCAAGCATAAAAGGATCACAACGAATCATCTGTAACCATGAAGTAATAATTGAATTACAAGATTCAATTGATACTGCAATGTTTTTCTAACTTTGGTGAAGAATAGGTTTCGTTTGTTTTGCATAGGAAATATTGCTGCTGCAGATGTTCTAATAATCCGATTAAAAGCTGTTGAAAATGGCGATAATATCGTCATCAATGATACATCAACAAAAATATCAATAAAGAAGCGAGTCCTATGTTTTACGTCTGGCCACATTTCCATTAATTTTTTAGTAGATGAAATTCCATAAACAAGAATAAACTACAACAAGCTCTTCACTTCTTTTGATTTTTTGAGATAGCAATTCAAAAATTTTTTTTCTAAACTTGATAGAAGGAGATCCACATTCGATCATTCTTGTACGTAAGAATCAGATGTTGCGCAGTATATGCAGTGCTCTTGGAATGCAATAATCAATTTGTGGTCTCATTTTGGCAAATATAATAAAAAAAAATGACAAATAGTCTCATTTTGGAATTTCTGATCTTTTTTATCTTTATTTTCTTTATAATCCCATATTCATGGGAATAGTAAAAACGTGGCGATATGCAAATATTCGACAAGAACATTCAGACATTCAATATAGAATGTATTCACAGAAAGAAACGACCGACCTGTAATCGCAAAAGTTAATAAAACATCAGAAGAACTTCAATGAAGAAAGTGATGATCCAATGATTTGGATCAAAAGTTAGTATCATAGTTGAGTTAAGCAAATTTAAATCAACCATAAAAGAGTTAATATAAACCTTTTATAATTTCGAGAAATCTAATTACTACATACTTATCATAGTTATTTCTGTTACTTTAATAGTTTAAATTGTTTTAATCAAGCAGGATTTTTGAGTACTGCGTAGTAATAAAGCACAGATATAAAATTTAGTGTAACAACAATAATGTGTTGATTGGACTTTTTGAAATTGTTAAATTTTGAATTTTAGGATCATTTTGTACAAAAAAGTTTAAGAACTTGGCAATTGAGTGCTGACAAAAAACTTGGCAAATATTATTGGAAAAGCATAGCCTCCTTTTGTTCCCTACTTTGATTGTTTAACCTATTGCGAATCTGACCAGTGATGGTTGAATTGAAATGTTCAAACGGCTAAAATTATCTTCATTAACAAACCAAGTCAAATCATTTCCGATTCGCCATTAGAATGATTATCCAAGTAGTCATAACTGAGTGGTAAGTTAATGATACTATTGTCATTCAGTATTAGACCATTTGAAAAACTGTATGCTTTTATATTTTCTTTTGTACAACTCAAAGTAGTACACATGGGATTACTGAAGATGCAATTTGTTCTGACCACAGGCATTGGTTCATTAATGCATTTATGTCAATCGGCTGGAAAAGCGCTTATCAACAGCGAAAATACAGAAGGATTAGCAAAATAGGGAGTATATTAAATTTCACCATCCCTTGCTCTATAAAAGGAATTTCAAACTAGTAGGATCGGAGCTGGATTTTATTTAAATTAACTTTAAAATATAAGGAAGAAGAGTAGTTCGAAATTAGTTCTGTCGAGCCATTTCACTGTTTTCTGATGGTAGATTTTTACAATGAGTGAAGATCGCTGCAAACTATCGCTAAATTTCACCTGTTTTTCCTGCTTCCCAAAACGTCTAACATTAGTGCAATATCTGGAATTTCTCTCCATCGCATTACTGTTACAATGGGTGTGGACTTTAAGCCAACAACCAACATTGGTAATTGTATTTTTTTGCCTTCTTGTTTTTTTAAAGCAAAAACTAATCTACGTGATCGCAAGTGATGTGCTGTAAATGTTGACAAAGTCGCAAATGAAATGCCACGTCGTCTTTATCATTAATTCGTGCTATTCAATTTCTAAAATGGACTTGCTAGATACCTGTGAAAATTTGTTTCATCCCTTTTTTTTTTTACTGCCTAATTTATCAGTCAAATTAAGACCTCAAAATACCAAGAAGGGATGCATGATTTTGTTTTAGTTCCATCAATAGTAAGCAAGAAGTTTAATAAAACAAATTTGTAATTAACAAGAAATCTGAACTTTGAGTTATCATTCTATCACGCTCTCTGTTATCACTGAATTTTAGGAATGCTTTGTGAATGGATTACAACTACATTTTGAGCCGGAAAAACCGTTTTGCGGGCACATTTATGTGAAGGGATGCTTTATGCATGAAAACTTTCATTTAGATTTTACGCAGAAACCAATTGACACGCCATTTGATTTCGATGTTTTATACGGAAATGATTGTGTTAAAAAATGTGAATCAAAGGTAGTTTACTACATTTTAGACGGAATGTCCAAGTAATAAGAGAAATCAGTTCCAATATGTTACGTTGTCTCGCAGATAGAAAAAGGGGACCTCAAATATTCCGAAAAATTGGAAACAATTCTCAGTGAAGCAGTATTCGATAATAAATCTATTTAGTATATTGCAGGAAAGACAGATGAATATCAGCTATCAT
This sequence comes from Mansonella perstans, assembly GCA_037074765.1. Classification (NCBI taxonomy): domain Eukaryota; kingdom Metazoa; phylum Nematoda; class Chromadorea; order Rhabditida; family Onchocercidae; genus Mansonella; species Mansonella perstans. Next base: position 894,684 of record JBAMDO010000576.1, read on the forward strand.
GTTGTTGTCATCGTTCAGCATCATTATTTATTCCTAACGAAAGAAGATAGGGCTTATAATGTTATCTGCTACTATCAGACTAACTTCAATTTGATTCGAGAAATAGAAGTCAATCGGTAATGCAATTCCAAGTAGAGCAAATATTACATCAGAAAGATTACATAATTCCAAGTGTCAGTGAGATGGCATGAAAAATTGTTATCAGGTTCAGTAAAATAGAAGTAATTGATCAATTTGGAAGTATAGAGAAACATCTGGAATTTCTTTGTCATCATTTAATTTAAATTAAAAAAAAAATCTGTAGTCATTTAATTTAAATTAAAACGGAAATTAGATCCAATTTTGACAATTTAATTGTTTTTGATTAAGTGAGTTAGTAATGACACGACTGGAAAGCCAAATCACGACCACTTGTACCTACGAGATACTAATGGATTCAACAGACGGCGAACCGGTAATACATGCACATGTTGGCGATCAACTGATCCATAAATGGAGCTGTGAATCAGGTAACGAATTTGGATTGAAATCAGCATTCTTCATATATCACACAATTCTGTTCATGCTGTACTTGACGTCTAGTCTGTAACTTAATTATCTATTCAATCCCTTTTGTTCTAGTTCGATTTAATCGGATTTGATTTCACGATTTACTTACTTTTGTTTTTGATTAAATATGGTTTTGTTCTCATTTCAGTTAAATTGCTGCTATTCATACTTTATTTCTCAAAATTTATTTTCATCTTTCATTCTCATTCCAATTCAATAAGCTTAATTTAGTTTTCAATCTACTTGCTGTTCTATAAAAATACTTTCATACTATTTCATTCAGTTTAAAATTTAGTTGAAACATTTTTGATACAATTTTTACCGGAAGTTGACAAATTTATAATTATAATTTTCAGAAAAATACGGCATGCTTGTTCATTCGTGCTTTGTTAGTAAACTTAGTGATGGCACTTTCCAACTGATCGATAATCGAGGGTGAGATTCATTTATTTTAAAACAGAGTCTAGTTTTACCTCACAGATTCGCATCTGCACTTAAAAATTTAGCCAACACATTTTATTCTTTATTTTAAAAATCATGTAAGATCTTTCGGTTATGTGTTGGCTCATTTTAAGATAAACTTCCTTAATAGTAGCTTCTTCAGTCTCACTTTCACATTCTAACAATAAATTCAAAAAAAAGCATCACTAAGCATGCTGTAATACTCAAAATTTGTCTGGAACCCGTAATTTCTTACGAATGATCTTTTTTCCCAAAAATTTTCACAAATATTTGTTGTCCTCAAATTGACATGTAATTCTTGATTTTGTAATAAATGATGATGTTCGATTAATTATTGATAGTTCTAGCTGCATCACAGATCGCATGTTGATGAATCCATTGACGTATAATGATGACCTCACAGAAGCATATTCTGTAGTACCGGCATTTAAATTTGTCGATCAACACAGTCTTCGTTTTCAGTGCAAAATAACACTATGTATTAAGGCGCAAGATGGCTGTGAAGGCATTTCGGTTTTTGATTTTCGTTCTCAAAAAATCTTAACATTTCATTTTGTCCCAATTGATCCATCTAATCTGTTCATAGTTACGTTGAATATAAGCTTCCTAAATCATTGAAAAGAAATATTTGCATCAAATTTCAGAAAAAGAGACTGTACTGTTGTCTTTTACATAAAAAATACGTCTACTCATTGATTCATAAATTAAAATAAAAGATTTATGAGACAAGCATTTAATAAAGATTATTTTTATTTATTCTTTTCAGCCAGCCGAATGCGAAAATAATTCGGACTTGTCAGCTTCGTTAACAAATTTAACTTCGGTTCGAACTTTTAGGCAACCCAATGTGCGTATCAAACGTTCTATGATTCAGCCGGTTTTATTATCACCAGGCACAGGTACGAAACAAAATCAATCGACTATAGTTGTGTAGTAAGCAGCAAAACTAAACTACATTTGGCAAATCGGATTATAGTTTTACTTTATTCAGTGATAGATTGTATGCTTTGAATATTATGGATAGCAAGTGGTTTTAGACCAGGTTAACATCAGAAATGTTGATCCAGTGATTAGTGAGTAAAATGTTGATCCAGTAAAAGTTGTAGAATTTTAATCTTTCCATTTATTTGAAAACAAAAAGGAAACAAAGGGTTTCTTGGAAAATGACTTCGAATGAGAATTGATACTTCTTTTCAAGATTTTTGCCAGTTATTACTTTCACTGTAGAGAGCACCGAACCCGAAAATTGCAAAAATGTTCCTGATGCCAGTGGACTGGAAATTTCTACAATATCAAAAATAGAACACATAACTTACAGACGAAAACGATTCCTAAATGAATCTGGACTTGCGATGAATGCTTTTCCTCGGGAATTTCTCGCTAAAGAGAATTCAGATCGTTTTACATTAGATATAAATACCGATGAGGTTTTAAAGTTTTCATGTTAAATTGAATTCAACTCACTAGCTTAATGGGTAACTTGTTTGATGGGTAACCAAAGATTGAATAGTGGATAAAATTTTGTGCCGTTGATAAAAAAAATGATAAAAACAGGTAAAAGATAAAGATTGCTTTCATGATTCAGTTCTAGCCCAAGAAAATGTTGAGATTTTAGACTTTTAGAATGTTTTAGAATTTACATCTCGCATAGTTTATTAATTTTTTATGGAAGTACAAGAACAGTAACTAAATTTGGTGTATCTTTGGAAAAAGCAAATAGCTTACCGAACCAATAGAGTAATCTTGTTTAACTTATATTATATGGCATGAGCATAAATGATGATGCAACAATCAAAATCAAAAATCTTACAGATGATGACAAAATGTTTTTAGCTGCTCATTTTTGAACGTAACGAAATGAATCAAAGAAAGATACCTGAAGCATCACGCTTATCATGTGAATTACTGCGAAATGGAATCCTCTTGCAAAGTATAGCTTTTATTCTCTTAATGGGACTCCTTCTAACTATTATTTTCATGCAGAAACTTTACTACAGTAAACATATAATCAAATGTGGTCTTGTTTCAAATTTCGAAAAGCATACATAGCAATGACAAGTTTGAATAAATAGTATAATCTAGAACTTAATTTGAAATGCCTTAGTATCCATGCTTAGCTCTGAGTTTAGCAAAGACTCTTTCAATTGTTACAATTGTTACTTTTATTTTTGATCTGATGCTTGTTTATCTGATCTAGTTTTCTGATTCACTTCATTTGTTTCAAGCTAGCAACATTTTTATCAAATTTTATTCATAAGAAATTTGCTTGCTTCTTTCCTACAATTTTCAGCAATGTTTTTTAATGCGCACTCTCAATTACCGATCATTGATGTATCCGAATTAATCAGAATAATAAATAAAATCTTTTCGACTTCAAGCATTATTATCAAACTTCATTAAAAAGATCATTTGAGTTCATATTTTTGCAATTTCGTCAGACCAGCTACTTCGGAAATATAAACTTCTAGTTATTTTTAGTAAATCCATCAAAAAATATGGACAAAGGAAGTGAATATGAAAATCACTCTTGATTTTATCAGTTTAGAGGTTACAATATCATCATTATAGTGGTAGAATATCTTTGCAACTGATGAGTTTTAGCTAGAAGATTTCCTTTACATTTGCGCTGTAAGTTTTATTTGATTTTGCCATTTAATATTTCGGTCAATCGAAATTTGTAAAAGAAAATCGAAAATTTCATCAACAGTAAAGAAAAATATCAGCCTTCTTCCTCTGCATCCTTACTATTAGCTTATATTTTGATACTGATGCTTGTGAAAGCTATCTCGATGATGCTTCCTGAAATCATCGATACTGCTCATTTTATTTAATTGTAGAAGAGTTAAAATTACAATTAGCATACTTTTGTCTGCTGAACTTAAGGGTGATATTGCGGCATGCATTATGAAAAAATAGTTAATCTAAAAAAGTCCCACTTTTTGAATAACAGATTGAAATATGCAGTTCGACTCAATTTTTTTTTTTACAGCGAAGATCTAAAAAAATTCAAAATTGATAAGGAGAGCACATATGAAGCTCATAGAAAATTTTGGATATCTTACTAAAATTAAAAACGGTAATATTCGACATCATGGGATTCTGCTTGTTTCAGTGGCAAATGTATTAGTATTTAATAGCATGATTAACTTGAAAATAATTGGAAGATTAATTCCACTTCTTATATCCACTTCTTATATCTTAACTTATATCTTAATGCTTGCTACATTGTAGTCGCAATTATTATCTTTTAGAAAAAAACAAAATATATGAAGCAATGAAAGCATTAACAGTCTCCCTTCATTTGAGTTAATGTTTTCATTCAGATGACTTTAAATGTCTAAATCATTCAAATTCGGAAGTAAGTAATGTTGTTGCTTTATCATCCTACAACCATACATTTATTATTACTTACCGATATGCGTGTTGTATTATTCTTGCTGCTTCATTGGCTTTTGGATCTTTCGGATCAATATCAACATTAACCGTCATTTCCTAAAATTTGTATCATTAGAACAGGTGATTGTATATTCTCTTGATAAGAGGTCTTAAAATATGAAAAGCATAGCATACTACTAATCTCCCTCTACATATTTGACTCGTTAGAACAACGAGTTTTATTAAGTTGTTTAACTGACAAATAGATTTGAAACTATTTGTGAATTTCTCACACCCATTTCTCGCCTTTCCATTACATAGATTCAGCTGGAAAAAGTGAGAGTGACACGAAGAAGAAGGGTAAAGTAGATCAGTAGAAATTAAAGTGAATTAGTGTAACAAATTAAGTTTATTAGCACGATTTCACCTCTTCTATCGATTATTTCAAAAAAAAACGGAGAAAAGCAACCATAAAGAGAAATAAAGTTATCTTTAATTTTGCTTTTTATATTAGCTAGTTTTCATAATTTTTTAATGCATCTCTCCTATACTAAGCAATAGCTTCTATTTATTCTGTAGTAGAACCTCAGTTTATTATTTTGTATTCGGAAAAGAAAATACAGATTCGATGAAGAAAAAGCTGGGACCGAAATTGACATATAAAACTTCAAGAAATTAATGACACTCAATAAATGAAGTCTAGAAGTTTGATAATCGATTGAACTATTTCATTTAAATCACGCTAAATTCCTGACACATTCTTCTCAAATAATACCGGTGAATTCTGATATATTCCGGAATCTGATAATAACTAAGGAACTATGAAAGATGAGAAACCAACCTTATGAGTTTCTTGCTGTTTTGCAGTCACAGTTGCATCTTTGGAAACCGATTCGCCACTTGAACGATACATAGCAACTATGTTAATAATAGATTTTTTCTAGCTCCAACTCTCAGAAGACGTGATTTATAACAATGTCACACAAGAAAAAGAAACACATATAAAAAGGTGTAAGAAAAGTTCTGCAGACATCATCTGGCCAAGTAACTCTAGCCAACTAACATTAATCAATAGACAAGTAACAATATTAATAACGTATGTAGTAGCTCAGCCCTTTTAGTATCATTATGTAAATAGCTCGCAAAAAGTCAAGAATTTTGTCAAAGCTTTTTGCGAATCTTTTGCTGCATACTTTGTGGTTGTGCTGCTATTGAACTACTCACTTCTTCTCTTACTTCACTTCTTATTACGGCTGTGGAAAAATTAGAAAAGTGAAAAATTAGAAAATATGAGAAGCATGGATGAGCAATCACATTCATATTTAATGATTTATTTCAATCCTCGGTTCAATGATACTTATATAGTTCAATGATACTTATGTCATTTTTTTATGTTTGGTTCATATGATGAAGTGATGCTCATCGAGGATTTTTCATTTTTCGTCCCCAAAATATAATCCTAAACAAATTTTGCACTCAAGCGAGAAAGTGGCATTCAATTGGATAACGCATAAAAATTTAAAACTTATTGAGAAGATTTATTAAAATGTATGAAATATTTTGATAAATCATTAGGTAAAATAGCGATAGCAAATTATAAAATAAAGTTAATATATCCAAAATTGTTTTGTCTTTTTGCTGAAATTTTGATAGATACGTTTTATTTCAGGCAAAATTATAATAAGACTGTACAGCATGGCTGTATCCGTAAAATATTTCTACCATTTCATTTTCTACCATTCTGCACATTACTTATACCAGTACTTAGGAATCTTATTTTGTTTTCAGAGTCCACTTCTACAATAGGTATACAACGTAATGAATTATGCTGTGGTAATTCTTACTGTATGTAAATTTAGGCAATAAGCAGTTAATGAAAATAAATTATTTGAACTCTGGATAACATGATAATATGGAATGAAATTTTGAAAATATGATTCACTAGATCTAAATTTTCTGAACAAATAGTCATCTTCGCTGCATGATGAATTTTAATTTCTGTTAAGATATTAGTTATGTGCACCACAGAAAGAGAAATTTTTGTAATTTTGTTGGGTAAGAATAGATCTTGTATCCAATTTTTTTTACAGTTTTGAAAACAACACAATGATTTTTTGTTATGGATTCTGATCTTATGGAGAGCATAACTGCGCTTATAAGTACACATATATATGACAGAACTGTTCGACTTTTTTTGAAATTTCCTTTCTTTTATCTTCGAAAGAAAAGTAATTGTTATGCTCCATAATTTTTAATTTGAATAAGATATTAAATTAAAGTTATTTCAAAAAAGCCATATTTAAAATATTTCAAATTCTTGCTTAGATTACTTAATTAGCATATTTGGCATTAAAACTGTGAAAGCAGACTATAAAAAGGAAGTTGAAGCTTGTGTAATAAATGTTTGCAATTTTAAATGCTTTGGTGGTCATTCCAGTTAAATTTGTTTTGTTTACTTGCTCTAAGTATTGCGTTGTCTGGAAATGACACAATTTGTGATGATGGTATAATTTGGAATTTAAATATTGAAATACATAAGTGGCAACAATTAAGATACATTGAGTAGTGAATAAGCTATTGAATAAATTAATTAGCTACAAGTGATATTTTAGTTACTCAAAAGTTTCAAAACACAGCGACACAAAAACAAAAGTTGTAGAATCGATGAATATCGTAATTCTTTTTCAACGTGCCTTTTTTAAGAACAATGTGACAATCCATTAACATTGAAAAGCTCATTTCTGCACATGGAAGGATTTGACCTTTGTAAAGAACCACCAAAGGTTTCAGAAGCTTATTGATGGTTTGCAAATTAAACTTAAAGACCTGTAAATTAATATAGCATAAAATACAAACTCGTTAAAAAAAGGAAAAAATAGAAACTCAAAAAATATAAACTCAAACTCGTTTTTAAACTTTAACATGAAACATATTACTGCTTGTAAAGTAAAATGCTTTATGTAATATATTTGAAGTAATATGTTTGGTAATAAACTTTATTTTTGGTGTGTAATTAGTAAAATATATTTTCATCATATCGTACACATAAATAAAAGTTTAAAAACGAACTTTTTTCTTCTTTTTTTTTAAGTTTTCTTTTTTAAGGGTTTCCAGTTTTGCTATTATTCTGTGCGTATTATGAAAGATTATTGGACTTTAAAACGCGAATTTGATACTAACAATAGAGCAGTGATTAAAAATTGCATGAAAACTACAAGCTACACATTCGGATTCACGCAAGAAGTCGATTTATCTGAACGAACATACATGTATGCTTTCTCATGTATATATCTGTTCAAATCAAATTCGAAGTGAATTTAGAAATGCAACGAAAAAGAACGTCAAGCCAAAAATAGCTTCCAACAAGTTCTTTCTTTCTTTCTTAAAATTCTGCTTCGAAAGATCCATTGAATCAATAATTCTAAATTGAATTTTAATTCAAATTATTTGTTAAATTGAAAATATTTAGCAATGATCAGAGAATGAAAGTGAAATATTTGGTAGATATTTTTTATTATTGCTGCAAGAATTGCTCACTCACCAATGTTTGTTTTTATATGTTATTACAGCTTTTGTTGTATATAATGAAATAAATTAGCCAATTTTGCAATTGGAAATGGTATTAGTAACAAACTGTGACTTTTCTAGGGAATGGATGATGAAAGAATTGTTAATTTTATTGGTAATTTGTTGCTGAAAAATTTGCTGAAACCAAGCAATGATAGCACATATAACTATGTCAACGGCGAATCACTTCCATACTGTTTGTTGGAAGATGGCGCACTTGCAGTAAATGATTCTTTTTTTCGCTTTACTCTACTAAATAGTAAATAAAAAGTGGACTCTTACAAATCTAGCAAATTTCATCATGAATTAATTAGAGCATAATTAAAAATTTTTATAATAATAAATTCACTTAATATTTTTTAGTCTTATTTCACATATTCCTTTATCAATTCCATCTTTTCAATTACTTTCTTCTCCCACTCAAGAAAGTAAAAGAAAAAAGTAAGTCGCTTGCATATAAATGAGAAAAATTGAAAAAAAAATTAAATTTCATTCAAATATTTTTTTGGACGAAAGTAATTGGCATTGATCAATGCGTATTGTTATTGGATTCGTGCTCAATGAATAAAATTTACGTGGGACCATTGCTGGTGTCAAAATTTGATCAGTTATCACAATCCACTCAACGAATAAATGTTCGTTTTAAAATACATTTTAATTTTTTGTCGACGAGCACAAGTTATTTAAATTTTCTTAAAAATTAATGCATCAATAAAATATGAAGGCGCTAAAATATTTGCTTTCATTTAACTAAATTAACACGTTTTCCTTCCGATAAACCTTAATTTATTTGTTCAAATATTCAAATATTAATAAATAATTGTTTCAGAAATCATTAGCGGACGTAGTTTCGATGAATTTTACGAAAATATGTCCTAAATCAGAGTGTATATACTATTTGTCTCCGCTGGAATTTTTCTTTTACTGCTGCTGCGATATGAATTTTGAGCTCTGTGCTTATACTAACGATGAAAAATTACTTTCATATGCTAGTGAAAATGCGAAAGCTTGGGCAAATGATCAAACAATACGATCATTTCGAAAAACTTCAATTTACAACATTAAAACTGATACATTTGAGGAAATTTTGGGTAGGCCATGGAGGTATCGTAAATATGTCTATAGCAGACCAACAGGTAATCATCAGGGATAACGACGATAAAGATCACTGAAGTCGAACAAAATAATTTAATCTAAAGAAAAGTTAAGGAAAGAAGAATTCAGCAATAGCGAGGAAAAAATTTCGATAATACGAAAAAATGATTCAGAAATATATGAAGCATTCAAATGTTTGCAAAAACAAAATGATTCATAAATAATACTATTTTAACCTTTTAATTCTGATTTCAGTTGATGAAAATACGGGTAATGTAATATCATCAAGAAATAATATACCTCTACACCTCTGTGCAGTCGGTACTTTCAATTTGACTATCGGTGATTGGAGAAATGAAGATTTTACTGTGAAAATAGGGAAACGTAACATCTTGGCAAAACCTCAAAGATTTTGCTACTACATGGCATCTTTACAATTTACTAAAACTGATCGAATGCCACCAACAACGTTAGTTATTTTGTTGCTACAATCGATATGTAAATTTTGAATTTTTCTATAATTAAATTTGTATTAACAAATGCAACAATTCTAATAATGCTGTAATATGACAAATTATTTTATCACTGAATCATTTAATCTACATACTGAGAAACATACTATACTATCAGACAGTTGTTTGAAGATTACAAATGACGTATGGAAGTGATACAGATGAAATATGCAAGAAGGAAGGATGCGATATCGAAGCACCAAGTTGCTTGCAAGATTTAATTTCGGTAGATCATGTGATCGCCTCATTTAGATGTTGTTGTAGTACGGATGATTTATGCAACCACTTAGGAAACAAATACTTTAAAATAACAGAACAACTTGTCAGTGTCACGTAAGTCCATTAATTGATGATTAGAAAAAAAATTGCAGCAGCAATTACTTTTTAAAGTGAAATTTTGGAAAATATTTTCTTTCGGACTAAATAATATTTCTTAATTTAAACCATTTTTGTAATTATTCTGGTGCTTTTGTTTTGATTTATTTATTGTTTAAATTTCTAGTATTTTTTCAAAAACAGATTCTGCAACAATTGAACGGTTTCTTTGCGCATTTTAAAAATCACATTATCATGCCAAAACAGACGATGTTTCGTTTTAAATGACAGCAAAGTCAATCTGTTTTATATTATTCATCATCCAAAAAATCAATAAAATTGTTTTTTTTAATTTGATAGATGAATTTTCTGGCAGAGCAAAATATTTATTGCATAAGTTTTCAGACATATTTTTCCGTGCATAAGTCAATCACATTCATATTTAATGATTTATTTCAATCGTCGATTCAATCAAGCTTATATCAAATGTAGTCGTTTTTTTATGTTTGGTTCATATGATGAAGTGATGCTCATCGAGGATTATTCGTTTTTTGCACCCCAAAATATAACCCTAAACAAAATGTACAGTCAAGCGAGCAAGTCGCGTTCAATTGGGTAACGCATAAAAATTTAGAACTTATTGGGAAGATTTATTAAAATGTATGAAATATTTTGATAAATCATTAAATAAAATAGTGATAGCAAGTTATAAAATAAATTTAATATATCCAAAATTGTTTTGTCTTTTTGCTCAAATTTTGGCAGATACGTTTTATTTCAGGCAAAATTATAATAAGACTGTACAGCATGGCTGTATCCGTAAAATATTTCTACCATTTCATGATCCATTCTGCACATTACTCATACCCGTGCTTACGAATCTTATTCAGTGTTTTTGTTTTCAGAGTCCACTTCTACAACAGGTATACAACGTAATAAATTATGTTGTGGTAATTTTCGCTGCATATAAATTTAGGCAATAAGCAGTTAAATTTTAGATCATTATAACTTTCTGGATCACTTCAAAGGCATCCGACTAAAATATTGATAAGGATATATTAATTTAGAATTTGTTCAATTGAAACGTGTTTCATTTCCGGAAAAAAATTTATGAACTATGGACGCCTTCTCTCTTTTCAGTGATATCATAAGTATTCCAATTATTTAATAATGCTTGTTGTCGTACCAACATCATAAGAGGACAAAATCGAAGAAAGATCATATTTCTAACAGGACATATGATTGATATTCAGAATAATGATATAATATAAGTTAGATTTAAAGCCATGTGATGCTGAATTCGAGAAGAAAGTACGCGACGAAGGACCGAAAATAACTGTGCCGATGTGTCTAGAAACATCCGGAAACCTTGATAAACTTTTGGACGATAAATATAATTTCGGTATTTTAGGCCCGGCAGTATACAAGGAAGTGGTATGACAATCACCTAATTTTATGGTTACATAATTTCAATGAAAAATTTTCCAATTTTTGATTAATTTACCAAGTTCGAATAATAATGGGAAAATATTGACTTATTAAATTTTTCAGAAAACAAAAAATTATCCAATATGCTATGATATGATAGCAATCGATCGATACAAACATGGTGTTGAACATCGCAGTGGATCATTCGATGAAATTATCGGTTATTTATACAATAGGAGCATAGACGTTAAAACGATGCACCGAATAATGACATTTGAAATATCCAGTGCTGATGATACCATAAAACGCTATTTATTTACTTGCTATCAACGCGAGAATTATAATCCATGCAATGGTTTCATTTTTAAATTTCTTCATTTATGTCTATTCTTATTACATTTGCTATTTTTACAAACTAATATTTTACAATAAGTAATCATATAGACGTCCAATGAAATTACGCAAATTTCTGTTTTTGACTACTTCTTAAATTATCGCTGATTGTTCTTTGGAAATTTTTTTTTGAAAAATTTTAAGCGAAAAAAGTTATGGTAAATCATAGTTCACATTCATTGATAGGAATTTGTTATTTCTATCAAATTTGTAAATAATTTTAACCATACATCCCAAGAAATAGATACAATTAGGATAAATCTGTTTTTTCATAAAATAATTGAAAAAAGAAAACTTCGACATTTCTTACATAATTAAATTTAATCTTTGATAAAAAGCACATGATTGAATTTGTGAAAAATTAATCAACAAATTTTATTATGCCAGGACCTATGACTATTCGCAATCAATTGCTACCAGAAGTTATTAGGAAAGAAAGTGCAAAAGATGGTTTAAAGGATAAAACATTATGTCATTCTACTGGTTTTAATAATCGTGTTAGATGCAAATCACGCAAAGGATGCTTCAATTTTCATAACGTTCATGGAATTCAAATAGTAATTGAATCATTTATATTAATGAAATGAAACAAAGATTAAATAATTCTGCGAGATAGAACGTTGAAATAATAAAATGATTGATGCAAGTCTCAAATATCATAATTTAATTTGATCATCATTAATTAATACTGATAAAATTTGTACTTTTCTTTTGTTGCATTTGCAGAAAGGATGCATCGATAAAATTCCTAAGATAGTGTCTGGAATGCCGAAATTTCGATTACTGTATACTTGTTATAACCATGCTTGGATTACGGGGAATGAAAAAACATATTGTATCGGCGTAAGCGACAATAATTCAAATTCATCCATTCCACTTATGGACGGAATCATCTGCTGCTGCCGTTCAACGTGTGACTTATCTGATAGCAACTCGTATATGGAAATGCATCGTGGCTATTATCCATTTCAAACGTGATATCATTTCATACTTTTATCTTTTTTAACATTTTTCAAAAATTGTGCTTGAAAAAACAATTTATATAGATATATTTTAATCTGCACTTTAAAAATTATATGTTCATTGAAATAAAAACCATAAAAATTGTCATACTTACAATATAACTCTATTATTGTAAATTAAAATTTGAATTAAAAAAAAACAATCATAATAAATATGCTTAAGATATATAATTTATTTTTTATGGTTGATTTAAATTTGCTTAACCCAACTATGATACTAACTTTTGATCCAAATCATTGGATCAGCACTTTCGTCATTACTTTTGACTCTTTATTAATTTTTGCGATTACAGATCGTTTCTTTTTATGAACACATATTGAATGTCTGAATATTCTTGTCAAATATTTACATGTCGCCATGTTTTACTGTTCTCATGAATATGGGATAATGGAGAAAATGAAAATAAAATAGATTAGGAAAAAAAATGAGACTACAAATACTGCATTCATGATGATAGCGCTGAATATGAAAAAAAAAGTGGAAACTAATTAATTGCTCACAACAAATATCAGCGTTGGTAGAATATTGACTGTGTGTAGTATCGAATAATTCTGCTTCGTTGAGGAATAAAAGAATTGAAAAATAGAATTGGAAAGCTTTGAAAGACAGAAGGTAAATAGAACACACTAAATTAGTAAGATTATAGCAATTACAAGTCAGAAGGTCCATAATGCAGGCTTAAAAAATAAAATTCAAATTGAAAAGATTCAAGAATGAACACAAAATGAAGTTAAGGTAAATTAATTTAAGTATTTCTCTAAGCAACAACTTTCGATAGATTGTTGTTTTCAAAATGTTTTTTTCATTTTTATATGATTTTCCATTTGGAATGTAGCTTAATAGCTTAAGCTTAATTATTTTACTCAAATTCAGAAAAAAAAACATAAAAATGTTTAAATTCAAAAAAAAGCTGAATGGCAATAACAATGATTAACAATTAGTAGTAATTTGACTATATGTATTAATGCTAAGGAAGCAAAATTCATAAAGAGAGTTTTTTTTTGTTTTTCGCATAAAAAGGTCTTCAGAAGGTAACAAAAAAAAACGATCATTTCCAAATATAATTAATTTTAAGAATTAGAAATAAATTTTATCCTTTTAAAATGTCTTTTTTAAAATCCATCAGAAATTGAAAATTAAAAATTATATTATGAACTCTTGTTGCTTATTTGTATGTAACTAAGTAACACTTTTCATAGCTTAAAAAGCTTCTGAATTGCGAATATTTTAGAACGGAGAAAAAAGTTCTTTTTGATTTACTTTTTGAAGTTACTAAAGTTACTTTTTGAAATTACTAAAGTTACTTTTTGAATGTGATACTTCAAGCGACATTTTAAGCAAATACGTAACTTGCAGTATCAGAAGTATATCGAATAATATTGTACGTGATTGCTATTTTCCCATTCTAAAATAGCTGAAAAAATTTTTTTTTATAAAAGTTTTCAAAATTCAAATAAGACAAACAGATAAAAGAAGTAGTAAAAGTGTACGAAAATTAAAGATAATTATTGAGCTTTTTATCCGGACAATTTACTTTAATTATTTCATATTATTTATTATTTAGTATTATTTCGTATTTTTCTTTTTCTTTTACTAATTTTTTTTTTTTTTAATTTGATATTTTTTACTGAATGATCAGTACACTATTATTTTTGTGCAGTTGCTGGACTTTTAATCAATTCCAGTGGTCATTTTGTACCATCTAATTATTCTTGTTCTTTTCCTTTTATTTTAAAAATTAATTTTAACGTATAATTTTAATCAAATTGATGATATTCCATGCATATAGGATTTAGTCTCCATTAATTAATTCATTTGACAATTAAAAGTGCAATTGCTTGTTAAATCTACTATACCTATATCTGAAGAAGATTTAAAAAGCCTTGAATAGGGGTCAAAAATCGTCGTACAGTTGACCTTTGTATTGATCCTATTTGAAAATGAGAAATCGCTAACACAATGCTAAATTTTAGGCAATAATCGATAATGAAGTGTCAGAAATTTGTGAGTTGCATTTATTCCGCAATCTTTCAACCTTTATCAAAAAATTATTTCCCACAATTTCAATTATCTTTTTGATTTCTGCGTCAAATTTATTCCACGTAAGACGTGATCATTTTACTACTACTTCCCTAATTCTACGTACCTCAAATTTACAGTCTTATTTCTACTGCCGCTTACTGTCTAGAGCACAATTCTAATTGTTTGTTTCAGGAAGCAAAAAAGGGAAAAAGGCCTCGAGGTCAAAGATCTCGGGGTCAAAGGTTTTGAGATCTTCTTCTTTCCTTTACTTTTATCTCACATCATTCCTATTTCTATATTTTCAACTTTCTAATCGTATTAAATTTGATTTTTTCTTCTTACTTTCTTAGAACTAACTGAGCAGCTATGGAACGTTTCGGAGGGAGGCTTTTATTTTTTGGCTTATACCCTGCGGGGTTTATAAGGATTTTTGGCTTATACCTATGGCTTATACTTGCGATTATATCAATTACTTAGTTGATTTGTACTAGCCATGTCACGTCTCATACATATTATCATCATTTTTCAAGCGCAAAGCTCAAATTTCAATTAAAATTTCATTTTTTCATTTATAAGCTCAAATTTCAATTAAAAATTTTAAAATATCTGGGAATTGCAGTATTGCAGCACAAAAGTTCGTATTCTATTTTTCGCTGTTAGAGAATAGAAATGGTAGGGCGATGAGTGAAATAAATACCTACGTGTACTTCACGTTAGTGAATTTGTCGTAAAATTTATCTTAGCCAATGTAAATAGGGAGCATATGTTCATCAGATTGAAACGTGATATACGTGATTCAACTGATTTTATTACGTATGATTTAGATATAAGTTAATCTTATCATTGCAATATGAAAAAGGTTAAAGTATATCGCGGATTGTCGGTCAATCCGTGATCTTTTCAGAAGATTCTTAAGATAACAAAGAAGTATTTGTAGGAGAGATGTAAAAGAAATGAGAAATATAATTGAAAATAAAGTGAAATTTAGTTATACGAAACGAAAACACTGTTGTATTGTCTTAAAATTGTGATATTTTTAGAGTCATTGCTATCATATAATTTTGTATTTGGAAATTTTATTTTCATTTAAAAATTATCATTTCTTTTAGGAGCAAATATTCATCGATTTTCATTACAAATAATTTATGGCTGCCGTGATAAATGCTAGGCCAAATACTTTGACTCGATGTAGCTTGGGTACTGGGAAACCAGGTTATCTCATTTTTTTATTCTTTTATTTTTTAAAAATAAAGTTCTAAATAAGAAACTTATTTATTATTAATAATTTATAGTTCTGTTTGCAGTATTTTTTTACTTTTTTCTTAGTACTTTTTTTCTTCGGAAGCTGATAATATTTAGTAAACTTTGATTCATTAAGATTATTTGCATAATGATTGCATATTATTGAAGTAAATTTAGTGCTATTGCATAAAATCGAAGGACAAATATCACGTGTAAATGGCGTACACTTATTGAGTACTGAAGAAGGAGTACTGACAATCAGTGAAGATCGATCCTTACGTATCTATCTGAAACGTGATAACGAACAGTTTTGGCCATCTATTTATCATTATCTACCATTTTCTCCGAACTCGATGCATTTCAATGAAGATAAGTTAAGGTGTCTTTTTTTTTGTTGCTTGTTACCAGCATAATATTTTAACCAAAAAACCGAAGAAGGAAAGACAAAAAAAACAAATCGTAGGATTTCATTATGTCTTTTTAGAAGATTACATAATGCTGTAATGAAAAAATTCCGGAATGGAAGAGATGGATTTTAGATTACGAAGAGCTGAAATAGCTAGCAACGTTACTAGATTAAATTATTTTCAGTAGGGTCTACTTCTGTTTAGAAATGCAACAATGTTCTTTTTTGCAGGCTCTTTGTTGGCCTTATCAACGGTAGTATTTATGAGTATAAAGTAGCAGAAGACATGAACAGTTTGTCGGAACAACGCCATTGGATGGCACATTTGAGTGTGGTTACTGCTGTATTGTATTCACCAGAAGCTGAATTGATTTTCAGTTGTAGCAAAGATAAAACGATGGTTTGGCATTGTTCGGAAACTTCAGTAAAAATGGGTTAGCTCCAAAATTATCGCCATATAAACTTTACATTGGAATCGTGCATAACATCTATGAATGTTTTTGTGCATGATGAAAGACATCCTGTTAAAACATTTTTGATTGTGAATTAAAGACCTGAACTAAAAAGTAAGAATAAACCCAGATCCATGAACACGAATGTTATGGGCGATTATGATACACTATTTTTGAAAAATCTATGCAATAATCTTTGAGGACTTGAAAAATTCGAAGTGGCTCTGGTTGTGCCTAACCAGTACTAACGACGAAAGGCCACAACAACATTTATGTATAATTTTATGAGGTTCTAAGCTGACTTCCCTAAACAAAAATTGATGTAGCATTAAAATATTTTACCTAGAAAAATGTTATCCAATTATTTATTGAACAAATCAAAATGTATTTCATAACCTATAACCAAGTATTCAAATTACCTTTCATTACCTATATCTTAGCATTAACTGTACAAAATTTATCTTGATTGGTAAATCAGGAAAAAATATTTCTTTGTTAATCATATGATTACGTAGTCTGCTTTGCATTCTATGTTTCTTTTTGTGTTTATTTAACTTACGAAATTTGTCGCTTATCCTTTGCGGATATCTAGACTATAAGCAGTTTCTATTAATCTCCTAATTCATCATTTGATGAATCACTTATCAATAATGATTATTTGTTACAGGGTCCTATGCAGGCGAGTCAGGTTTCACAGCATTGGAATTCGATGTGGCATCGAAATTTGTTTTTTTAGGCGATTCTGGTGGTGGTATTAATTTATTACGTTTGAATGGTTCAGAAGCAAATGTTACTACCACTCTTTCTGCACACACAAGTTGGTTGCATAAGCTAACGATACGCATGTATATATATGTTAACAATGTCTGACAAAACATGAATGTTTTGGATAACGAAAACAATATTCTGCATATTTTTCTATACCTTATTTTTTGAAAAAAATAAGGAAAACATTCATGTGGTGTCTCCTTTAATGTATTCTTTGATCGATAGTCGGCACTGATGCAAACTTTTTTTTCGTCATACTCGATTTTATGGCTTCAGTGGAGGATATGCTGTACTGAATGCCAGATGTTTTGGAGATATTATATTAACCAGTATCTCTTTTGATATGGTTCATTTCTTTTTTACATCTCTAAATTTCCCTGGCCATAGGAAAATAATATTTTCAATTGTTTACGTCAACTTTATTTTTAGGTACTATAACTTCGCTGGCCTGGGACTCAGAACGTCAATTATTATTTTCAGCAGGAGCCGATCACCTTGTTATCATGTGGGATATTGGTGGGAAAAAAGGACAAGCATTTGAATTGAAGTAAGCTTCTCGACCTTTTCATATTGGTTGAGAGTTCAGCACTTATCATCAAATAATTATGCATATTTTGGATGAATAATTCAGGCTGACATTCATACTGTTTGCCTGACTTGATGCAGAAATCTGTTCGATTGGGGGGTTTTTTTTTTACTAAAATAGTATTTTCACTTTTGGGCTTGGTTATAGCCTCACCTGAGTTTTTTTTATTTAAATAGTTCATTTTATTCATAGCGGACTATATTTCCTTAATCAAAATGGCTCATTTATTCTTCATTAGGAATTTTTTTTACAATAGCTGTCATGTTGAGTGGTATTTGCTGGCAGTAATATTATATTTTAAGAAAAACTGTAAATAACTAAATTTGCCTTAATTTACTGATGTTTACTATTCATTCTAGCGCCCACAAGAGCAAACTGACATGCCTACAATATGCACAGGAGAAGAAAAGACTTTTTTCGGCAGATGAAGATGGAAGTTTAGTTTGTTGGGATATGACGACTAAACGCGTGGAGACACCAGCATGGAAAACGAGTGATAGTTGTCAGCTGTGCGACTTGCCATTCTTCTGGAACTTTCGAGAAATGTGGGATAAGAAGGTGACATGAAGTATTGTCTATAATTATTTTCTTTATATTTATTTAAAATTGTTCATTATGTAAGTTAATGCGAATGCTACAAGCTATCTACAAGCTTGTAGAGATTTTTTTAATCATTGAAATATAAATACCTGCCTATTTTAGGTAGTTGGTTTACGGCAACATCATTGCCGTACTTGTGGTAATGCTATATGCGCGAAATGCTGCGCCAATACGACGAGGTATCCACCAATGGGTTATGAATTACCGGTTAGGATATGTAACGCTTGCCATTCTCGAATGCAACAGTTTCCGGATCAGTTCGAGTGAGTTTATTGAATAAAATTGCCAAAATACTGCTTAAAAGTTCTAGTTGAGATTTCATGTGATAGGTTGACTTTTGAGTTTCATTTCGACTATTGAGAATTATCTGTTTGAGCTTTTGATCCTTGAGCTTTCTATCGATCATTCCGTAAAATTGATTGTACTTCTATTTGGAATCGTGATGTTAACAATGATGCCTTATTCACTTTTTGTTAGTGTGTAATAGACACAGTGCATCGGAGCTTTTTTTTTAACATAACTTGCTAGCACTTTATCCATTCGTAATCGCTCTGCTCGTCTAATTTTTGCAAGTTCCTTTTTTTTTAAACTTTTCTTGTTCCTTTGCATTTTTTAGAAAGCCCTTTTTTCATTTCCAGTCTTACCTCGCTGGCTGTCATTTCGGAACTACGCCAAGGTATTATGTGTATGCATTTGCAAGAATCGACAGGTCGCCTTGTTACAGCTGGTTCTGATAGGATTTTGATGATTTGGGATGTAAAGCAGCTGGTCTAAACAGAAGCAAGCAAGAATGCGTTCATCTTCTCCAAGCGCCTCTCCTTCAATGTTTCTAAAAAACATTGAAAGTCTCTCGTTTTTCCATCATACACTGTAGCATTTTGATGATTCAAGTGGTATAATAGGAAAAATAATTCCCAGAAATTCTGCTTATATTTAAAAAAAAGCTGTATAAAACAGACTTCGACAGAGGTTCAGTTTTTCATGGTTGAAACAATCTACCTCAGTTTACTATCTCTGAAGCTGATTTCAACGTTAGATTTCCATTGGTTGATTTGGAACTACAATTTGATAACGGAAGATTGAGAGGTCAAGAATATTGATTGTGTCTCTTGACTGTTTCGAATTTAAAATATTCTTTGAAGGCAATACATGAAGTGATTTTGCAAAACTTATTAAGCTTTCAAAATATTAGAATTCGAGAAATTGCGACTGCTGTCTTCCCGCTGCACTCCTTTGCACCTGTGATATCAAATGCTGGCAATATATACTTTTTTAATTTTATTTTTCATTTTGCTATGTTATCCACTATCAAATTACAAAACAAACTTTGTAAATATCACATCTCTTTGTTCCAAATATGCATCTTATATTTTAGTTGAAAATAGTAGTCAACTTCCTCATTTCGACTGCCGAAAAATAAAAAATATTTGAAATTTTATGTTTAAATTTGACTAAATCTGCTTACAATGATTAATTGTATGCATTATCTGATACGGAATAAGAGATTAATCAGCCGGTTTCTCATCTCGGATACTGGTACAATTCATAACAATAGCAACTCGATAATCTTGGTACTATACATCGAGTAGAGATTAAAATCCAGTCCACTTTGCATAAACCATACAGAATTCTGGATTTCTGCAAAACAGTTTTTGATTTTCGGACTTGGATCTCTTCGAATCACTTATTGGCATGTTCATCTATAAACTACAAGGGGAAACATCTTCACTTAGTGTATTTTGAAACCTTCACGAATACAGAGATAATTATGTTTTTCTTCATCTATAACTTTCTATCCGGTTCATTTACACATGAACATACCGAGAAGTAATGCTTAGTTCGGTTTGTAGAGATAGAAGAATGCAGGTATAAACATGATTGGATTTTAAGGCAGTAGACTAGATTATAAAGTGCACTCATTTTATATTGATAGCATTAAAATACGCATACAAATGAAAATGAAATCATGAAAAGTTCGATACTGACCCACATCCTGTGGAATGGAAAAAAAGGATCGGTTTTTTTATTATTGGATCCGCAGTTGTACTCTGCGATTTCGTTCACGTTCAATTTCGATCCATTTTTTTGCATGATCATATGCTGCTTTGGTATAATCACTTTTATGAAGTACCAATGGTGCCATCTTGCCTGGCAAGGCCATTCGATTGCCTGAAATGCAACTCTATTTAGAACACCCGATTCATCGAAAAGACTTATCAAAAACCTGATTGATAGCTCTGAAAAAAATATCAATACATCCAAACACAACAAAACATTACTTAATCACCGGACAATTTTCTATTTTTTTTCTATTACTATAAAACTGAAATCTGACTAAAAAAAAAAAGTTTTCTGTAAAATATTTACCACATTTTGCGTCAAAGTTCCCGGCTCGCAAAAGACTCATACGCTGCATAAAAATTACTGCAAACCCAGTCATAAATGAGTCCACGCCAGCACGATGGCAACCTAAAACGAATTGGAACTTTCAGATAGTAATGAATTCTTCAAATCTTTCAAGATTTCAGTTTTTTAAGCTTTTAGAACATTTTAATCCACGATTTAAAATACTAAAGTAAATTAAAACATGCATTTCTTGACTAACTTAGGCGAGCGAACCAAATCATTTCGCTTCTACATTAGACTGCAGTGAATTTAAGAGGAAAAAGTAATTGAGTAAGATAACAAAACATGGACAAGCCAAGGTAAGTGTGTACAATCACATTAACTTCTGGGTAGAAAGCAATCAATCGGCAACATAAAGTTAATAAAAAAGTGAGTTTAATAAGTAATAAACAAATAATAATGACTTAAAGGAAATGAACTTTTGAAAGTATTTGAGCGGTGAAGAAAAATGTCGTTTAAATATAATCAAACCTGTAACTGACTGCAATACATTAGTTGCCCGAGCTTGATTAACTGATATTTTCTTAATTTCGTCTTGTTTTAAAATATCAACTGAAACTGAATCCTTCTTAGAGGTTCTTTCTTTAGTGTTTGCTGAAACCAAAACCTTATCCTTCTGACTATCAAGCGATTTTGACTCAGAAAATTTCGACTCATAATCGTATCTTCTTTTTCGCCTTTCACGAACCTGAGAGTAACGTATGGTAATAGAACTTATCACAATCTGCCATTAGAATCAACAGTCTTCATGAAACAAACCGGAATAGTGCAGAAAATAATTCTTTCCACGCAATACAACTGATTCTAGATTACTTTTAAAACTTGAAGAAAAAAACATTTGCATATGGCACAAAAACTTAAATAAAAAGTCATATCAGCATGACTTACCCTTTCTTGCCTTTGCTTCTCTATGTTCAACAAGATATCAACGTCATGTACATACGAACAATTTCTGGCGCGACAAAACCCATAGTTCTATAAAGTATCATTTTTGTGTAATCTGATTGAACCCACGTTGGCTCCACTTTTTAAAAATGCTGACCTAATACCTCATTCACTGTTATTTTAACTGCAGAAAAAAGATGTGTAAAAATGCATAGGAATGAACGAACACCCTTAAAATTCATTTATATTACAGTAAGTACCATTCTAAACACCCTAGGTATCTGCAATTTAAAACATTTTCCATCAAAAACTATACAACAAATATTTTGTTAAACTACGACTTTACTCATTTAAACAAACTTCCGCAGCAGTCAATTCTTAAGTATTTTGTAGTTTCAAAGATAAAAACTTTGCAGCCGAAGAATACATATCCTTCTCATTATTATAGTTATAATCTTTTTGTTCAAAAATATGTGCTACTTCTGGCATGTTATGAAAGGTATATTGTGAATTATCAAGGTTGCAGAAAACATCAATACTACTTTTATAAAAAATCACTGATAAGGAAATTGAAAAACTCACCGCATATTGCTTGCAAAGTGAATTCTTTTGTTCATCACTAACAGGACAGCGCTGTGCAGAAATATCGAAATCATTGGGCAATTTACAGTCGACTATATCAACAGTATTTTTCAACTGCGTTTCTGCAGGTGTATAATCGAATTCAATGCTCACATACAGTCGATTACATGCTTGTTCAACTGCGTTTTCACGTTGACTGCAATTTGAGATATTTAAACCAGCTATTTTTGCACTGTTATCAGCATACTTCTACATCAAAGCAACAAAAGAATGATTTCATACAAACAGTGGCCTGCCTTTATTTAGGAAAAGATAAACATAACTTTAGACAGTACCATTTTCTGAAAACGTATTCTAGAAAGGATGCTTTAAATCGAGTGATATATTCCGCAATATATTTCGAATCATAAAAACCAGGAATGCCCTCCGGTAACAGAAACCAGTCAGAAACAGTAACTATGAATTCACTGAACAGTTTCGGTAGAACACCGTAGAAATGCTGATAAATGAATATCAAATCGATAAGTCCATTATGGAATGTAATCGGAACAGCAGTACACAGCACTTCATGCCATAATGTCTTCATTGTATTTCCCTGAAAGATTTCATAAAGAGAGTCAAGTAAGGCACTGGAATAATTATGTTCTTTTCGGTTAAATAGATAAGAATTCTTTTTTCCCAAAATGACTGAAACCCACTTCGAAATTCAATTAAATATTCGCTTCCAATGTTCGGACAAGAGCTGCTTAGAAATCTATTTACCTCTTCAATATTACTGTCATATGGAATGCCTAAACTGATCCATCGATTAAAATCGAATTTATGTCTCGATAGAAACTGAAGCCCATCTGCTTCAACGATAAATGGTACGGTGCATAATGTAAGGATATTGAAAACCTAAAACAAATTAATCAAATATCGACTTCAAATTACTCAAACTTAATATATCAGTGCGAAATCAGCTGATGGTAAACATTACTTTCACATTCTACTACATTATAACTTTAGAATGTTACGAAAGAAAAGATATTTCTTATTTTAAAGCATAAATGATATCAAAAATTGTTCTCATCTAAGTTAAGAATGCAAAATATAGCTGAAGGCCGAACCTGACATTTATATTTGAGCTTCTTCTTTGCATCTGTTTCTTTCTTACTTACTAATTGAAATGTTGTAATACCAACAGAAAGTACCGAACGAGACTGAGCACTCTGCCGGATAACATCATATCGTTCTTCCAACGATTTTGCTAACCATCCTTTTTGCATTCCCAAACCACTAAGTTCCTGAAAAAAAAAAAAAAAAATCAGTAAAAAAAGTTTCTCTTTCCATAGATTAGAATATCCTATTAGTAATAACAGTTATGCATTCTTAATGCAAGTAAATCTGATTTAAAATGTGAACTATCTTTCTGAAGAGAGCTTAAAGCAGCTCGAAATACAAGAAATGAAAAATAAGCAACAATTAAATAAGTTATGCAATTGTTTAAAAGAAAATCAAAAAAAAAATATGTTATTATTCAATGATATCTCATTGTGAATGATAATTTCATTTTATAATATGTAGTTAAAGTAATCAATCTTCAAGGATTAACATTCCTCCTTCTAATAACCTCAAAATTTCGAGACTGAATGATAAGCTAAGCTTACAATATAGTATCATTTGGAATCTATTAGATTATTAATCCTAACAGAAATCTTATCACTATCATTATTTCATTACTACTAGTCGAGAAGATTGTGCAACAAATCTATGAATATCATATATCGCATTTTTTATATTATCGTTTCATTAAGTTTTTGACCGAAACTTCAGAATCGAACAAAGTTACTTTTTTAATATATGACCTCTACCATTTGTTACTAAGGGAAATTTATACTCTGTCAAAACTGAAAACCGATTTTTTCCATTTCATTTTATAAATTTCAGAAAGATCATTAAATTGTAGTACTAAATGTTTATTGTAACAATAAATCAAGAAATATAAATGGCATACTAAATCGAGCGATATAAATGAAGCATTTCGAATTGAAAATAGAAGATAAGGCCATGTAAGATTCAGATTCTCCTTATTCACTTCAATCACCACAATGTTCGATAGACAACCTTTACGACTTCGGAAATTGCTTTTGGACAATGATGTCAAACAGCATCCATTTTCAGCAGTAGGACGTGTAATCTCACACATATCTTTTGTTAACCAATCATCCTGAAATCAATACATGTAAGACTGGGAGAAGTATCAAGTCGTTACCGTCTAAAGGATTATGATACGAATACAGTGTAGTCAGAAATGGAAGATAACGATAGATGACGTGATTTTCCACATACTATTGATATTAGAAGAATTAAGAATAGAAGATTTTTCACACTACTCGAATTACTGCTAAGCGCCATTTCCCCCCAGATATCGATAATACTAGAATTGAGATTTCGTTATTTAATTAATTGGTATACATTGAAGATATACTGTATCACCTTATACGAAAACATTCAGGACAAAATTTGAAATATGATAGAAGGAAAGAAACGAAACGACGAGAGACGTAATCGAGTCGTTTTCCACGCAAATATCAAATATGTAATGAAATAGTGAATATGTCGCAAATATCAAATATGTAATAAAGTATGGAATATGTGCACGTCGGAAAACAATTGTTGCTACTATTCTACTCTACTGATTCAGATTGCAAATGAAATAATAATGAGGTCAGAGTTTACGATAATCGATGTTTGAGCATGGTACTTTAAAATGAAAACTTTATGATCAAAATATCGCAGTATTACAACTTTATGATTACAACATATGTGATGAACAATTTTCTTAGATTGAGTAAATACAACTGGGTAATAATAAATTAGTAAGCTAGCAAGGATTACAGTTCTTAACTTATCACCAGTATCAAGCACCTAAAAGCATCTATTATTAGAGTATAACAGTTAGTGCAACGTTAGAGACAATAACTTTCATCACTTTGAATTGAACCGAAATTGTCTATCTGTGGTGACGTACATCGGTGGTGACGTACACTATCGGTGGTAACGTACACTTCGGGCTTTCTATTCAACGTCAATTTCAAAAAAGTAACAACAATTTTACCAGTAACACATAGTTTGCTTTTCACGACGCATAATCATTGTACACTAACATATGTATTACTTTTGCAATTAATTTCATAAATTTTAATGCAAATTTAAAAAAAATATGAAAATTGCCATTTATAATTACTGAAACTTTGAATAGGATTAAAAAGTAAAACATGCAAAAATTATTACATATAATAAAAATGTTGAAGAATAATAATACAGCGTAATACAATTCTTGCATTCTGTGGAATAACTTACTACATCTGAAGCAGTATCTGAAGTTCCGGATATTCACTCCAAATTTCATCTGCATAAGACATTAGCTGTCAGTAGCAATTCTGCAGGTAAAAAAGTGATATAACAAAAAAAATCTCTCAATTTCTTCAGTTACTGGTAAAATGATACATTTCACAACTGGTGTAGGTATATAAGATAACGATCAAATATGATGTATTATTTCTTAATTTTAAAGCATTTATTTATGATATTTTAAGCAATAGCATCCTTCTCATAAGAGTACTTCAGAATATACCTTCTTTTTAAAATAAAGCAATTGCTTTTACTATCTTAAGCATAAAAACGAAAATTTTTGGTATCCTTTAGATGATATATCATTTTATAGCAAGACAAGATATGAGAAAAGTAATTAACCTAGTAATCATTTCAGGACATTCTTTATCAAACTATTACTTGTTCAGTAAAAATAGTGAAGAAAAAAAAAATTTTAATGGAAAAAAAATTCAGGATACTGTTAAGTTATGAAACTTCAAACTTTATCAAGAAGCTATCATATCTCGTCTGATACGTTACTATCAATTTTATTTTTCTACAATAAAATGACTTACGTTAAAACAGCAATAATATTTTGTTACTAATTTTGAATATTGAAAATGATACGATTTAAAAGCAACTCATAAATAAAATATTGAATTTTATGAAGATCACATATTTTGTTGCTTTCTAAACTTATTGATTATTGGCAAAGTTATTTATCATTTAACATTGCTGTCCATCCATTACTTCACCAAATATCGCGGTCATCAAAGTGTACTTCTTCTCTAAACATCATTGTTCTTTCTTTGCTTCTGTAGGTAAAGCTCCATTTTCTGCTCTTTGACCAACTGCTCTTCTTTCTCGACTAGCCAACAT
Organism: Mansonella perstans; assembly: GCA_037074765.1. Taxonomy (NCBI): domain Eukaryota; kingdom Metazoa; phylum Nematoda; class Chromadorea; order Rhabditida; family Onchocercidae; genus Mansonella; species Mansonella perstans. The sequence continues at coordinate 921,588 of JBAMDO010000576.1, forward strand.
TGCTCTTTAAATTAGTGACAGTAAATTTGAAAGAAAATAAATAGAAATGAAGAAATACTACGACAATAAAATATAATCAAAGAAACAATGAAAAAATTTTAATTTAAAAAATACTTTTGTTTTTAAAATATTTAAAATATTTTTAAAACATTCAATTTCATCACATCAAAATTAATTATTTAAAGTTAACAGAAGTGACTAACCGAGACATTGCATCCCAAATACCGCCCATAAATATAGCACAGAAAAGATTCTCAAAAGGTGCAAATGGATCCTGAACATTTAGCAATACGGCGCTCAACTTGAAATAAACGAAGAAGCCAACAATACCCTATAAAAAAAAAGTGTGTACTTGCATGATATTTTTTTAAAATGTAATTTTAAAAAATTTAAAAAAAAAAAGTAATTTTAAAAAATCTTTTTGAAAAGGCTTAAATCACAAAGATCAGAAATTGCTTTCATAAGAGAATATAGCGGTGTAATGAGATCTTAATATAAAATCAAATTAAAAATTTGAAATTTAGAATATAAAATATTAGTGATAAATTTTTGTATACAACATAAAATATTTTTGACTGTTCAACGAACCAAATAAATGACATCGTGAGGAGCGGAAATGTATCGGGAATGCCTGTCAAATACAAGAATCACCGATGCAACGCAACAAGCTTTAGTTGAAAAGGTTGGTCGAAGTACCTCATTATGCGTTGGTACCCATACACCTCTCACAAACTAAAATTTTAATTTTGAATCGAAATTTAGAATATCATAAGTAAGAGATATAGAGGTCGATATAAGCTTGGAAGAAGGAAATGAAGAAAAACTAGTAAAATCACTTTTTACTAATTGGAACTGTAAGGGTGATCACTTTTTTGTTGCTTCCCGAAATAGCAGCATAATTATAATTATCGTTGTAACAACGAAATGCCTACTGTCGGCAAAAAAATCTTACAATACATCTAAAGGAATAATTAAGCCAACGTAATAACAACTTTAACCATGTTTTTGATAAATAACGATGATCGCACTACTAGACTTATCATCAAACAAACAACGATGTAATAAATATATCACTGAATAAGAATTTCAGAAATTTACCTGTTCCAGCGTTCGCAAGATTCCAGAACCGGCTCCTTTCGCTGTTCCTATGAGGATATGCACAAGATAAGAACTTGGGTACAACTTTGATGCATATAACACACCATGTGCGATCTGTTAAAGAACATGCGATTACAAGCTAGAAGTTTCAAATTTAAAGAAAATACAATGTCACCAATGTGTTTCTTTCATTGAACCTTTAAAAAAATCTAAATTTAAAATAACTTTTGGAAAGATCTATGCAGAAATGTACAAAGAAAAAGACCTTAGATGCTCTTCGAACTTCTTTCAATACGCACAGAACAACTTTGACCGGTAGAAGCTTTGATATTTTATAAACTACATCGAATGGGGAATAAAATACGAAATACCAAACGATAGTAGCCTGAAAAGTATAAGTTTATCAACTAACTACTTGAACTATTTAACATTATCAATATTTGACACAAGAATACACGATTACAAATGATAAGTTGGTGCAACAGGTGATAAACTCAAAATGTTTTTGATCGAGATAACCACAAAATAAAGTATAATCAATCCTTCAACGTCCATCAACAATTAAAAATTCAGCGAAATATCTTTGAATGGTTATGCAGTGCTTTAAACTGAAGAGCATAACTTCATAAAACTTTTTTTTTTTACTTAAATATAAGTTATAAAGTAAGTAACCAGCAAAATGTCATCGTGTCGTTTAAAAGGTGCAATGACTGGTTCTCCCAAAAGGAAATTAGCGAAAATGCTGCCCGCGAAGCACATTAGCATCGATGAAAGCCAACAACTTAGCGGATGTTTCCGCGAAAACAGTGACGCACCAGTCGCTAAATCATCCCGAACTGATATTGTCATCTTGAAATAAACATTTAAATTAAATACTGCAAAAAATATAAATGACCTTACAGCACCTTCTTTTCTTTCTGTCCTTACAATATTTAAGTTTACTGCTAATTATACAATGTTTGCTTCTATTACTACATAGACAACGTAAATACCTGCCTGATTCTTCTGCACTTTCTAAATAACATATTGTTAAATGTCATCACACATGACAAAATGACAGAGGAAAATGTTAAAAGCACTTGAAAATTTTACTTTAACTGATTTAGTGTAAGCCAAAACAATGCACTCATATAATATGTTGTTTGAATCTATTAACTCAAAGAAAAAATTAAATTAGTGTAATGAATAAAAACAAAATAATCTGTGATTCATCTCATTTTTTTAATCCTATCTTATTAAGATTGTAAAGAGATCTTAAAAAAGCATCTACAATAGAAATAGAATCACTAACAAGTATATAATGCGCCAGATCAAAGTATGGATACATTTTAAGGCGTTGTATACGACCAGCTGCATTTGTAAGGATTTCCTGATCTAACTTGATATAATCCATAAATAGTTCAATTCGTTGATTCAATTCGTTCAATTCGTCGTCGATTCAATAATTAATGTACGGAATAAAATAACCGAAGTTTTATTTATTCGTCGTTTACTCGTAACACAAACCAATCTGAAACAAAATAAAAAAAAAAAAAAGAAAAAATCGATGTAATGATGAATAATACTAATGTTTTGTAATATTTTAACATATTTCACCTTCTGGAGCATACAGCATCAATATACAGAATCCAACAAAGACGAAGATTTTATTTCCGTTCATTTAATTAATTAAAAAACATCAAACTACACGTTTTCACTTTACATTTACTTTATTATTAACAAAGTGAATTTTCAATCAACTAATTAATAGTTTGTCGGCTAAATGAGAAGAGCTATAGACGACGACTAATGATTGAACTAAACGCTAATTACTCTCTTTCCCTTATTGCCTTTACTTTCCATTCTCGCCTGCGATACATTATCTATGCTCGAATTCGATAGTTTCCTTCCGCAATCATCATAGTATAAGTGATTTATCAATCGATTGCATTCACGTATTGAATTTTTATCTAAAGCTATTAATTATTCCTGAACTGATAATATCTTCAGCTTTGTTTGTTACTCCGTAATGTGCTTTCTTCTAATAAACAATGAATTAATTATGTGTAATAATTCGGAAACAATTTTGTGTAAGTGAACGAAAGAATTGTGAAATGAGGAAACTTTCAAGGTTTATGAATAATATAAACTCATATGCACACGTATCATTAGTACATATGTACACGTATCGTTACGTATTAAAATATGCGTATAATATACGTCTAACATCCCTGTGATAATTATATATGTAAGCTGAAATATGATATGATATGAAAAATGATATGCAATAATTTTAGCTTTGGCTAGATTATATTATCTATCGTCTTAATTTGTATCTGTTATCATAACAAATTTGATTAATTTATGAGAAGTAATTAGAAAACCAATTGATGTTTGTTATCCTATCAGTAAATCACTCTTTCACAATTATGGCTACAAATCATCAAATTCATATATTACGTATTGAAAGTAGTTGTGATTTTGTTATAAGATCAACGAGATGAGAAAAAATTGATTCCGAGAAAATGTGCAATAAAATTAAAAAAAAAAATTAAATAGTATATAAAATTAATTAATGTAAAGTCATCAATAATAAAGTTTATTGAAGATAGCTGGAAGACTGAATACGGCTAGTATTATTTCATTTTCTTAACAATTCAATTCTAGTTAAATAAAATAATAGATATAAATTGAAATTTCCTAATTAGAAACAAAAAAGAAATTAAGCAAAAATTGCCGGCTGATACAGGTAGAATATATTCATCAATCCATCATAGCATTATTTCTATTTGTTTTAATTCGTATCAATCCGCTCAAACATTTAGTTTCGAGTTACTTAGTCCTACCAGAAGGTACATTTCAACAAAATTCTTCCTGATTCATTCCTCTTTTTGTCATTCATCACTTTTTCAAACTTTAATAATTATAATTTTAACAAAATGGCAAGCTAGTGAATCTTATCCTCTAAATGAGAATGTTAAGTAAGTTAACAATTTTTCTAATTCAAAAAACGATTAAAAGCACACAAGAATTTTGATAATCACAGAGTTTGCAGCACTATTTATGATACTTTGAGAAAGTGTGGTGAAATTGAGAAGATTGAAAAGTATCACGTTAAAACGTCATTTAGCACTAAATGTGCGTGCGAAAGATGAAGGAAGTTAGAATGAGGAAAAAGAGATTGAAAAGAAGTTGAAATATATGAAGAAGAACTATAAACATTTTAATTTTAACGTCTGAAGTAATGAATAAAATGGAAAAGCAAGAAAAAAAGG